>JH720047.1:0-170049 GCA_000231845.2 Tetrahymena malaccensis 436 | reverse complement strand
TTATTTAATAATTAATAAGTATGAATTAAATAAATTAGTGCAAATGGTGCTTCAGTCTTAGGTTCTGCTTTAGCAAATTGCACTAATCTCTCAAAATTGACACTTGAATTATGGTAAATACAGCTTATTTCTCATGGATAGAGATATTTTTTAATATTTTAATGAATTTTTAAGAACTTTATTAATTAATTTATTAGCTTTTTATATTATTTATTAATTTTTAATTCATATTATATTTTTTAAATTTAAAAAACTTACTTTAATTATTTTTTAAATTTTTATTACTTAATATTTATTTGTAACTGACTATCTACATTTTGTTCAATTGTTAAATAGTGATAATAAATTTGGTGACGAAGGTGCTACATACTTAACTTCTGCTTTAGCAAATTTCACTAATCTATCAAATTTGACACTTGGTTTAAGGTAAAATCAGTTTACTTCTTTTGGATTGTGATATTGTTTAATATAAAAAAGGAATTTAAACAAAACAAAATGATATTTTCATTTATTTATTTACTTTTTATTTTATTTAATATTTTTATTATATCTTTAAAAAGTTTAAATTAAATTTATATAAATGGTATATCAGACTTAGGTTCTGCTTTATCGAGGTGCACTAATCTCTCAAATTTACATCTTAAATTAGCGTAAAAATAATTAATTTATTTTTGATTAATTATTTTTTATATATTTATTTGTTTTCAGATTATAATTATGCTATTTTTGAAATTGATATCATAATTATATTTAAATTACTCTTTGATTGCTTTTTAATTTTGCATAAATTAATAAATTTTCTTCATTTTTCCTTCCAACTAAGTAATTAACAATATTTTCTTCAATATTTAATTAGCCAAAATTGGTTTGGTGTAGAAGGTGCATAACTCTTAGGTTCTGCTTTAGCTAAGAGCACTAATCTCTTAATTTTGACACTCTAAGTATCGTAAAGATAGTTGTTTTCTATTGTTTTATAATATTTTTTAACATAAAATGAATTGAAATAAAGAGAATCTTTATTTATTTCTCATTATCTATTTATTTTTTTTAAATTAAGATTTTTTTTTATTAATTCCATTTTAATTTATAAGATTTGTTTTAAAATAATATTTTATTGAATTAATACAATTTTAATTCTTTTGTTATTAAATTTTTAATTTCCTTAAATTTTATTGATAGATTGAGTAGAACCAAAATTTCAAGTTAAAAGAAAGCATTAATCAACTATTTGAAGATTAAAAGGTTAGTTGTAAAATCACTATTATTATGAGAGTTAAAATATAATTAATAAAGACAAAAAGTATTTCTAAATATAAAACTATTTTTATCTACATAGATTAAATATTTTTGCAGATTTATAGTAATTAATGAAATTCAATTTTTTGGAAAATGTAATTTTATAATATGTATTTATTTTTCCACTTAAATATAAACAAATTTAAACTTTAGAAAAAAGCAAGTAATTAATTTAAAAAATTATTTTTATTTTTAGTTATTAGATAAAATTAAAAAGAAAATATTTATATTGTATTTTTGGATTATTAAAAGATAATAAATTTTTATTTTATATAAAAATTATTTTTATCAAATAATTGTTAGGTAATTAGAAAAAAAAAATTGTAAATACAAAAATTGTGTTAATAAATTAAAGCTATTTTAATTATATAGATTTTTTACAAATGAATCAAAAAAGTGTTAAATAAAAATAGAACTGAGAAATTTAGAAACGAAATAAATGTCAATAATTTATCTTTATTTAAAAAAATTACTATTTTTGATTACATAAACTTAAATAGAAGTCTTTTAGGTTAATAAATTTAATAATCTATTTAATCAATAATTAAGTAGTTAACTAAGAATAGTAGAGATAATTTGATTAGTAGCAATAAAGTTGGATAGTATATTTTTTCTCAATAATAACGATGGATATTTAGAAATACGATTAATTTTCTTCTGAGTTTTTTTTTAATATAGGAACTCAATAACAATACAAAAGAGGTAGTTGTTTAGGATTTATATTATCTATTTTTTCTTATGGAGTTGTGGTTTATTATTTTTTTTACATGCTTTATTAGTATTTGAATAATTTAATTAGTCCAAACTTTAGATCTCAAAGCTTCATCACAGACTATAAGAAGGAAGTAAATCTAAGCTAAAATCTTATAGGATTTTAATTTTATTATAATCTATCTATGACAATAGATTAATATTAAGAAGCTTATAATAAAACATTTACAGTTTTTTATGCTTAATATTTCTACTAGGATACTAATAATAATATATTCAAGTACATCAATCTTGATATTGTTAAATGCAACGATCCTGCTTTAGAAGGCTTTTATTGTATTGATTTCTCTAAAATTGATAATTATACCCTGTTTCTCGATAGCAGCTAAAATAATTAAGTTTACTCTTAGATTTATATTAGCATGTATGGTTGCTTAGACTAAGATAAAATAAAATAAACTATCCCAAATAATTGTGCTAATCAAATTGATATAGATAAAGTAATTAATGGAATAGATGCCTACTTCTATATTAAACTTAAAACATAATAATATAATGCAACTTCGAAGTAGATTTAAACAAATTATAGGAGCATATATAATTATGTTTTATCTTCTTAATACACTGTTAATTCTATATATACTTAAGTATAAGAGACTTAGGTTAGTTTAGGATTATTATATTAAAACTAAGAAAAATACTCTTCTCCAATTTAATATAATTAGGCAATTTAAGTATTTGATAGAAATCTCTCTTTGCTTGCAGGATAAGGCCCATATATATAAGTTGTATTATAAGTTGATGAAATAGTATAGCAAATTTATATTTAGTACCCTACAATAACTGAAATGTTGGCTCTTGTCAACGGAGTTGCTGTATTGATTATTATCTGTAGATTCTTAGGTAGATTATATTCTTAAAAGCTGATTTAGTAAGACTTTTTTATGCTCATACTCTAAAACGTCTTTAGAAGTAAATATGAAAAAATACTTTAACATAATAATTTTATAGTTTAACAAAATGAAAATGCTTTCTAATTATCTAAACAAAAAGAAGAATTATAAGATGATATCAAGGAAAAGAATTTAGAAAAATAAATTCTTATCCCTAATCTCAAAACTAAATCAAAAAATTATGTAGAAAAAATTTAATTTATTAAATAATAATAAAATGAAGATTTTACTTAAACCTTATAAACCAATTAATTAGATAATTTATAGTAGGCAAAAGATGAACAATTAGTTACTATTGAGTAAATGAGCAACAGATTCTTAAAAAATAATTAAAATCTTTTGGTGTGCTCTCCAACTGAAATTAAAATGTTCAATTTTTCAGCAAGTCCACAAACAAGATCTTAAAACTCTTTATTAAAAAGTCCTCAATCTACTAATTATAAAAAGTAAAGTTAAGATTCAAGTAAATCAGGTTAAAGCTAATAAAGAGAGCCTAATATTATTGAAAATTTAGAAAATTTAAATAATAAAATGATCTTTTAAAGTAATAAAAAAGAAGAATTTGGAGAAGCTTTTTCTTCAAAATTTAGCAAGATTTAAGGCTCTTCTTTAAGAAAATCAATAAAAAATATCATTTTTAAATTCAAGTAAGAATTTTAATAAATTATTTTTATTTCAATTATTTACTTAATCAAAAAATTAGATATTGTAAGTCAAAAGCCTTCTTAGAATCAAAAGGTATAGAGAATAAAATGATCAAAAAAGTTTAATAAGAGGTTAATACAAGTTTAGATATATTTGAGTTTTGTAAAGATATTATTTTTTTGAAAAAAGCAATTTCAATGCTTTTAAGCTAAGAATAATTGGCTGCTATAAATTGCGTGGGTCTTTCAGAAAATTTTTTAAGTATTGATTTAAAGGAAGATAATCTGGGATTGAAGTATGATTGTAAATTATTTTTTTAAGTATTAATCTTATATTTAATTAAATATTTTTTATTTTTAGATTTAAAACATAAGCTGAGTTATTTTGAAAAGCAGTTTTGCATTATAAGGTCCTAAGATCTACAATAATAATATATAAATAAGTTTGTTTAAAAATGCTAACAACTGGATGAATAAAATGAGATAGATTAAAGAATAATGTCTTCAATATTAAAAAAAATATGATACTAAATGTCAAAATTTATAAAAATAATAGATATTTGTTTTATTTGCTTGAAAAAAAACAATTTTTATTTCTATTTTAAAATATCATATCAGCTTTACAATTTTTAATCATTTTATATATATGTAGAAATTTTTTGTTTATTTAAGTTTAACTTAAATTTAAGAGAAACAAACCTGTCTTGTATTTATTAGATAAAATGCTTATAATTTATTTATTATTTTTAACTACATTTATTTATCATATAATTTAAATCAATAATTTACTGAATTTTTAAAACAATTTTTAAATTAACGATAACACATTTAGAGAGTATTCGAAATAAGATTAATCTTTAAAATAAATGATTTTTAAATAAAATATTACAATTAAAAATAATAAATTGCTTACTAAATATTAATTAATTCAGAAATAAATTATTTACATCTAAAAACAAAGCTTAATAAAATTGTAAAAAATATAAGATAAATGTTTTTTTTATCTTCTTAACATTTTTTTTTCTAATTTTTTAAATTAAATTTAAAAAGTTAATGAAATATTAATTGAAAATGAAATACTACCTCTTGATCAAAGAAATAGATAAATTATATTCTAAATATAAGCTTCTAATTATTTAAACTTATTAATATCTAGTATTAAATAATTTAAATGTAATTTTTTAGTAAAATTAAAAAATAAGAAAATTACATTTTAATAACTTCTATTAACTCTTCAAATTCAGGATGAATTAATTTGTTGAAAAAAAAAATGTTTAAATCTTAAAAACTAATAAAAAATCAATTGCTTCTTTTTAGAAGTTAATAAAATTATATTCAAAAATTGAACTAGTTTTACACATTAAAATTTCACTATTTATAAATCATATTTTTAAATTAAAAATGGATCTATTTATAAATTCAATTTATAAAAATATTTTCATTAAAAGTAAAATTCAACAAAGTAATTCTTATTTGACTCTATATTTTTTTTATAGTATTGCTAAATGCAATAATATTTTATCAATCAATTATCAATTATTTTAAGTTCTACTTTATAATTTAATTTTCGCTGACGAATAATTAATTGATAATTATGATTTAAAATTGATTAAGTTATCAATAATTTTGAGTTTTTCAAGTTAAGAAAAATTATAATCAAAAGAAAAAATAAAGGAAAAAAATGAGCTTTCTCAATTATGATATATTTTCTTCAGAGTTTTATTTCAACATAGGATCATAGAAATATAAAAGGGGGACAATTTTAGGCTTAATACTCTCTATATTAGCTACTTCTACAGTGCTTATTTATTTAATTTATTAAATTTATTTATATCAGAATAACTTAATCAGTCCTTATTTTAAATCATAAAATTCAATCACTGATTATAGAAAAGAAATACCTTTGAGCACAGATATTGTAGGATTTTAGTTTTTTTACAATTTATCGATGACTATAGATTAGTTTTAAGCCTAATAAAATAAAACTTACATTGTTTTTATTGTATAGTTTTACTATTAAGATGCGAAAAATAATATTTTTGAAACAATCAATCTCGATTTTACTCAGTGTTATGAACCTTCTTTGAAAAATTTTAATTGTATTGATTTTTCCAAAGTAAGTAACTATACTTTGCTTCTTGATAATAGTAATGATAACGATATTTATTCTTAAATCTATATTCTAATGTATGGCTGTTTAGACTAAGATTAAGTAAAAACAACTATTCCAAATAACTGTGCTGATTAAATAGAAATAGATAATGCAGTTAATGGATTAGATGGCTATTTTTATTTAAAACTTAAAACTTAACAATATAACACCACTTCAAAGGAGATTTAGACTAATTATAGAAACTTATTTAGTTATGTTTTATCTAATTAATACACTGTTAATACTCTAAGTACCTTAAAATAAGATACTAAGGTGAGTTAAGGGCTATTATTCTAGAGTGAAGAAAGATACACTTCTCCTATTGAATATAAATAATATAGTTAAGGTTTCGATAGAAATCTTTCTTTACGCACAGGTATAGGTCCTTACCAATAAATAATAATTTAATTGGATGAAAGTGTTTAGCTTATCTAAATTTAATATTCAACAATTATTGAAATAGCAGCTCTTGTAAATGGAGTTGCTTCATTAGTTATGATATTGAAATTTTTAGGAAGGTTTTATTCATAGAAGCTCATTAAATAGGATTTTTATATGCTCTTACTTCAAAATTTGTATCAAAATTAGTATGAAAAAATTATTAAAATAAAAAATCCATAAGAGAAAAAGATAAATGCAAGTGCCTAAGTATCTGATAAAACGATAGAATCAAAAGAGAATGTCTAAAAAAATAAAATTAATATCCCTAATTTCTAAGCTAAATTTAGATAGTATGTAGAAAAAAATCAGATTAGTGTTCAAACAGAAATTGATTACAGTGTTTAAGCATAAAAAAATGAACAAGAAGTTGATAAACTTATTTAATTATCCTAAAAAAATGATCAAAATCAGTAGAAGGATAAGAAGAATAGATAATTTATTTTATCTTCAAATTTAACAAAATTTCAAAGATTGAACTGCCTTGATTAAGAAATTATCAAATAAAATAAATTTCCAAAGCTGAATAGTAATGATAATAAAACTAACCAAGGAATTTAATAAAATTTAGAACCAGGTAATATCATTCAAAATTAAAGTAAAGAGGATTTCAGCAAAACATTTTCAGATAAATTAAAAAAGAATAAAAGCAAGCAAATAAAATAAAAAATAAAAGATTTTCTATTTAAATTTAAGTAAAATAATATTTTTTAAAATTTAAATTCACTCAAATATTTTACTAAAATTTAAAGGTGTTGCAAAAGAAAGAAGCCATCGAATTCTTCTGCTGATGATGGCAAATTTATTTAAAAAATTTAAAAAGAAGTCAATCAAACCTTAAATATTTTCTAATTTTATAAAGATTTTATATTTATGAAAAAAGCAGTAACAATGCTACTTAATGAAGATCAATTAGCTGCAATCTAGCGTATAAGCCTCACTGAAAAATTTGTCAATCTAAATGCAAGAACTGAAGGATAAACAAAAATTTATGAAAGTAAATAATTAATAAATTAACTCCTAATAATTAAACTTTTTTAATAAGAAATAGAATTAAAGAAAAAGCTAAATTATTTTGAAAAATAATTAATTATATTAAATTCTTCAGAATTATAAGAGCAGCATATATAAAAGTTTGTGAAACGCTACTATGAAAACAAGTAATTGAGCGAAGTGGACTAAAGAATATTATCTTCAATCTTAAAAAATAATTGAAAATATTTTATTTTTATTAGTTTGTATCAACAAATAAAATGTAAAATCATAAATCTTCTTGATCAACCAACTTTTTACTTGAAAATTTTTATTTTAAAATTATTTTTTTATTCAAACATTTGTGGATTGTATTTTGCATAATTAATTAGTATTTAAGTAATTTAATTGACAAGAAAATTAGATCATAAAAGTTTCATTACAAAAAATAGGAAAGAAGTAGCTTTAACCTCAGATCTTGTAGGATTTTAATATTATTACAAATTTATTATGACCATATAGATAAGTATTAGGAAAACTAAGATTTCTAAGATGATAATTCTAAATATTTTTATATTATTTTTTATAATTTATTGAAAATATTTTTATATCTTAATCCTTTTTAATTATTCAATTTATTTCATTTTTTGATCACCTAGTGCATCATTATGTTTATTGGTGGAGAGATAAAATAAATTCAATGACTTTTTTTAATAAATTATTCAAAAAAATAATGATCTAACTTAAACAATTTCAGCTTACTTTATTCCAAAAATTAGTTCTAGTATTATCAAAATTAAAATTGATGTAATTTTGAAGGATAAATAATTTTCTGATTTTTTAATGTAATTTAATATTTCTTTATTGATAGTAACAAATAATCAAGCTTCATTTCAATTTATTTTTTTTTATCCTTTTCTATTCTTAGCATACTAAGAATTTATTTTTTTTACCAATTTATTGCTGCTCTTTTAATAGTTTAGTACATGTAATAAATCGTTCATTTCTTTATAATTTGATTGTAAAGTTATTAAAAAATATTGAGTTAGAAAGTAGAAGAAAAAATAATTAAAAACTAGAACTAAGGATAAAAAGTAGAGATAATAAAATATGAGCATTGTAAAATTCGATTTATTTTCTTCTGAATTTTACTTTAATATAGGAGAAGGAAAGTATAAAAGAGGGACTTTTTTCGGTTTGTTGCTATCTGTTCTTACAGTAGCTATAGTTCTCTTTTATATATTTTACATATTTAATTAGTATTTTAGCAATTTAATTGATCCAAAATTTAGATCATAGAGTTTCATCACAAGCGATAGAAAAGAAGTACCTTTAACTTAAGATCTTGTAGGATTTTAATATTACTACAATTTATCTATGACTATAGATGATTATTAAGCCTCACAAAATAAAACATATGTAGTATACTATCCACAAATTTATTATTAGGACACCAAAAATAACATTTACTCAACTATTAATCTTGATGTTGTTAAATGTACAGATCCTTCACTTAAAGGATTTAATTGCATAGATTTTACCAAAGTAAGTAATTATACTTTTTTACTTGATAACAGCAACGACAATTAAGTCTATTCTGCAATTTACATTAATTTGTATGGATGTTTAGATTTGGATGTACTAAAAACAACTATCCCAGATAATTGTGCTTCATAAAATGAGATTGACGATGCAATTAATTCAATAGGTTCTTATTATTATTTAAAACTTAAGACATAATAATACAACACTACTTCCAAAGAGATATAAACAAATTATAGAAGCATATACAATTATTTATTATCTACCTACTTTACTATCAATACTATGAACACCTAAATTTAACAAACAAGAGTTAATTTAGGTTTGTTGTTCTAGAGTGAGGCTGCATTTTCATCTCCAATTCAATATAATTAAATTACATAAAGTTTTGATAGACAATTTTCACTAAAGTAAGGGTTTGGTCCATACAATTAAGTAATGATACTCATGGATGAAATCGTCTAGCAGTTCCAGATTTAATATCCTACATTTACTGAAATTCTTGCATTAATAAATGGAGTAGCTGCATTAGTGATGATAGCAAGATTTGTTGGGAGATATTATTCATAGAAACTTATTAGATAAGACTTCTTTATGCTTTTACTACAAAACATCTACCAAGATAAATATGAAAAAATACTTTAACATAACAATCTTATTGAAAAAAAGGAAGACATATCGCAACAGATAATTAATTTAAAATAATCAAAAGATGATATCTCTGAATCTTAAAATAAAAGTGAAGTACAGATTCCAACTTTCCCAGCTAAATTTAGAGATCATATAGAAAAAAGTTAGTTTTTTAATAATAGTTATAATAATAGCAACAATTCAAATTGCAATGATATTTCACCCTTCAGCAAATAGAGTAATAGATTGATAGAAGATTTTGAGGTAAAAGATGAAAGTATAGTCTTTTCAAAAAAAACAAATAAAAGCACATTATACAGTTTTTAGAATGTAAATAAAAATTAAAAAGAGGTGCTTAATTGTTAAAGCTTAACAAGTTCTAAAAAAACATTATATAATTAAGGAAAGTCTACATTTAACAGAGTAAGCATAGATAAAAGATAAACTGAGACAAAAAATTAATAAAGTAATCCCATAAGTGAAGCTGTTTCTTAAAAACTAAAAGCCATTAAAAATATTCCAACCAAGCAAATGATTCAAAATCTTTTATTTAAGTTTTCGTAAAATTAAATTTTTAAATTAATTTTATTACTTTAAAATTTTCAAAAAAGTTTATATAGGTCAAAGGAATTTCTTAAATCAAAAGGATTCAATCTAAAAATATTAACAAATATTGGACAAGAAGTCAATAAAAATTTAAGCATATATGAATTATACAAAGACATTATTTTCTTAAAAAAAGCAATATCAGTATTATTAACTAAAGATTAATTAGCTGCCATTTAATTTGTAGGTTTAACAGAAAATGTATTGAATCTAGATATAGCAGGTAGTAAATTCTTAGAAGAATACCAAAGTAAATTACTTTTATTAAATTGATTTATTAAGCAAATAAATATTTTAAATAAATTTAAAGAAACTAAAGATAGGCTAAATTATTTTGAAAAGCAATATTGCATAATGCAATCTTAGTAGCTGCAAGAAGAATATATCAAAAAATTCTTTTTTAAATATTAACTTGGAAGATAATAAGATGGTGTCAATAATAGAATTGTTTCTTCAATTTTTTAAAAGCCTATGTGACAAATATGACATAATTATTTATTGATAATTTTAAAAATTTAATCAAAGCTGTTAAAGATTTGTAAATACATTTTAAGTTGTTTTTTTTAAGATAATGACGAAATTTTGATTTGATTTATTAATTTTAATTAAATAAATCTGTAAAGACATCCAATTTAATAATTTAATTTTGATTATAATAAGTTTGATAAAATCCAAAATAAATAAATAAATAAATAAATAAATATTTCAATAATTTTGATTATCTTTTTTTAATAAAATAAATTTATCTTTAAATATATGCTTAAAAACTCTTTTTATAAATTTATTAATTTTAAATACTTTAATTTTTAACAAAAGCTCATTTCAAATAAATACAAGTAATATTTTATAACTATTTAATAAATGTTAAAAATTACTTTAAATCTATTAAAAAGTATTATATTTTATTAATTAGCTTTAATTTCATTTTATTTTAAATTTTCCTACTTAAAATTCCTATTTAAAAACATGTTTACTAGATAATTTTTTATTTTGAAATTTGATTCTTAAATAAATTTATATTGATTACCTTTAATAAAATCAAGAGATTAAAAAATGTCGACAATGTTTGTAAAAAATAGTTAATCCTCTTAAAATTGTAATTCGTATAATTTATTAGGTTTTCACTTTTTTTTGGATTTTTATTCATATTTGGAAATTTTAATTAGATTAAAAATAGATCAGAATTAAAAATAAAATAAATTTTTTTTTGGCGATATTAAAATAAAAAAAATAATTAATTGAATTTGAGTTTGAATCTATCTGTTATATATAATTATAATATTTGGACTTATATAGATTTATATATATTTATTTATATATAAGATAAATTATAGGAAGTTACCTATAATTAACATAATTAAAGGTCTTTAACTCATATTTTCTACCTCTATTTTATCGTCACATTCTTATTACCATTCCACACTCTCTTTTTTAATTCATTTCATGCATCTGTGAAAAAAAAAACTTACTTTCATTTGTTTTGATTAGCTTTATTAATATTATGTCTTTTAAGTAATTGTAGGTAAAAGGTAAATTAAAGATTAATCAGAATGTTTCAATTTTATTATTAAATTTAATTAATGAGACTCTTAATCACTAATTATTTTTAGGTGGTTACCCTATTAGCCCAGGAGGAGCTGAAAGGTCGAATTTGAGTTCAGCAGTCTTAAATTATTCAAGCTGGTTTGAGTTTTAAGCTTTGTTGCCCTTCATATTTTCGGGTACCATGCACATTCCAGGAGGAGGACCTATAGTAGGGAACTTAATAGCTGCTGTAGGTAGAATAGGCTTGCTGTTATTAGTAGTACTCACAAACCCTTACTATGGGAATTGCTTTTAGAAATTAAATGGCTACTATTAAATTACAGAAGGATTTCCTTCATCCAATTCATTTGCTGAAGACTTCAGAGGCATTTTTTTACTGATATTTCCACTAGTTGGATAGGGATTGCGCGAATTAGCCATATGAGGGAAATTGAATGATGTATTGCTTCTTTGCTATTAAATATTTTGTTAGCGATTAGAAACATTAGTTTCATTTTTTTCTTAAGATTAATTTGATTGTAATAGGGTTGGATTACATAAAGAGGTTTGCTCATCTGAAAAGAATTCAGACTCAGAGTCTTTGTTAGGGACTGTGCTTGAAGCTGGTTACTATTGTGAAGGATTAGAATATTTCTGATTGCTTAAGTAGAGATTTTAAGAAGAATTTGGATTAAAAGTTGCTCCAGAATTATTAAAGAGATGAATATTATTTGATTCAATCAATGTCTGTGAACCTGATAGATTTGTATTGTTGCTTGCATATGAAACGAAATTTCTGCTGTTAGAGGGATTGTTTAATATTGAGGTACCTATGGTTTGCTAGAAGTTCTAGGATTAATTAGGGCTGAATTAGCTAGAATTAGTTCTATTATGAGTTAGCACTCCTCCTAAATTAAGTTATTAAGTATCTGAGCTGAAGCTACTTTCTACACCAATTGGATCAACAGAGCTGGACATATCAACAGCATTGTTTTAACTTAGTAAATTAATTGGGTAAATTAGTGTAGGCTATGAAAACACATTATAGTATCTCCTTTGAATCGGTTAGGAATTATCATCATCACTACTTTCTGATTGGTAGTTGAAAATATTTCTATAGGGTTCATTCTGATTTGAATTCTAAATAGATTAGATTTAAGTGGAGATGTATGTGTTAGCAGAGCTGCTATTAAATGGATCTTTTATCTGAGCGTTTAGATTGCCTTAGCTAGTGATACTGTTTTAGCTCTAAAGTTAATTAATTTGCACATTTGGTTCTTTTGTGAAATTCTAAGAGTTCTTCAATGAGTTATTGTTGTTGCTGTAAGTGCTATTGTTATCGTCATCATTTCCTAAAAAGCTGCCTTGTAGCTAACCAAGTCTAGTGAAACCAATAGCCTTAATATGCTCATTCGATCTCTTGAAGTTGTCAATATCTTCTTCAGATAAACTATCACCACTAGAAAGTTAACTACTTTCACTGCTCTTGTTATTTAAATCATTAGATTTGCTTTAGTTTTCATCAAATTCTTCTTCTTCATCCTCATTGTTTTATTACTCTTTTTTCTCAACCACAACCACGCTAGAATTGTTTTGACCTTCCTAATCTTTTGCAATTTAATTAGCATTTTATTATTGCAACAACTTTTAGTTATTCTAAAGGATAGTAAATGTATTGTTGATACTGCTGCTACTGTTGTAGCTAGCAGTTAACTTCATAAGTAAAGGGTTATCCATGTAATCTAATTCTTAAAAGTCGTTTTAATTATTGAATTAATCATCTTTCTTTTACTAAATAGCAGAAAATTAATTGAACTGCTATTTATCATCTTGCGTCTTTGCTATCTTGTTAGGAGTTGTCTACTATTACTAATATTATTAGTACTAGCTTTTGTTATTTTAGTCAACAAGTTATTGAATTTAAGGGAATTGTGTCAGAATATCTTAGCTTGCCTTAGAGATTTTCTTCTTACGAATATTGCTAGAAGAAGCAGGGTTGTTATCATCATCCTCTCCGCAACTACTTATATGGTCATGGACAAGGAAAGCCTTTTTCTGCATCTGCTATTGCTATCCGAATTGATAGGAATTAGCTTGATTAGAGTTTTGAAGGCCGATTTCATTTGCTTAATGGAAATCATCAACAATGAAATTTTCGGATTTTTTCCTCTTTTGTGCAGCTTAATTCTATCCGCCCCATTAGTTCATTAAATCATCTGTTATCTTCTATGTAGCTTGCATCACTTATTGTTATTAAGATTGCTACTCAGATTAGTGATTCGACATTTTAACTAGCTTGTTGTCAGTAAAACCCTATTTACTTTATTAAGATTGTTGCTTCTAATTAGCTTTGTTTTATTATTGCTTATACTGCTATTGTTGCTATTCTTTTTGCTATTACTATTGAGCTTTTTACTCATATTTGATTTTTTGTTGCCTCATATACAGCTCTTCTATCTCTTTTTAAATGCTTTCATCCTTAACTCTGCTTGACTAATTCTATTGAGGAGCAGTAGGGTTTGATCCAGAAGACTTTCTAGTTTCAAAGTTTGCTTGAGAATTATTCATACTAGCATTTGTAGCAGTAGCAGATGAAGAAGATTTGTTTGAATTTTTTCTTATGACTGCAACATCTTCATCATATTCATCTTCATCAGAGTTTTCATTTTGTTATTTATTTTATCCAGCTTGTCTAGTAGATTCATTATTATCTAATGAGTTATTTTTTAAGTTAGCTTCATTCTCTTTTGTGATAATCACAACTTTCTCTCTTTCTTTTTCCCTCTTCGTTTTCTTATGTTTATCTTTTTGTTACTTTTTCTAATTATTTGCTTTGATTTACTATGAGGATTGATTGATTTGATGTTATGAGCTTATCTACTAATCTTCTTGAGTAGTTTGTGCTGTGCTCTAATGTTATTCCTAAATCTAATGTTGTTATTATTATTAAACATGCTACTATGATTACTGTTAGTGTGATTAGCCATTTACTTAATGTTATTACTGCTAAGTCATTTGTTATTTTGATTACTCATTTGATTTTAAGTGGTTTAAATCTTCCTTCTCTAATCTTTGTGCTGAATTATATGTGAGAGTAGTATTTTAGTAGTGTTAGTTAGATTTATTTTAGATATTTTAATGATTATCTGTAGCCTTGTTGTAGTTATTTTCTTCATCTTCTTCTAATCCATCATCTTCTTTGTCAGAGTTATTATTAAAATAGTCTTTTTAAGTATCTTTTTCATGCTAGTAAAATTATTGTGCTTAATTTTATTTTAATTCTTCAAGAGTTCTTTCTTTATTTTTTCTTTGTTGCAATTATTTCTACTTTTAAAGTCTCATTTCTAATTGGTGCTTTTCTTAAAACTCTTTCATCTTTTAAAGCTCTACTTTGTAACTTAATATAGAAGGATCTAGTTTATTTTACTTGATAAATGATGATATATCATAACTAATTTAATCTTAGGCTTGATCAGCAACACTTATCTGTTAGCCTGAATTTCTTTTAAGCTTTAAGTTGCTTGCTATTGACTAGTTATTTTTATTTTGCTGAGATGTTTAAGACTAATTAGCTGCTGATGCTTTTTAGGATTGAGAAAAGTCATATTTATTTTTCTTATTATTTAAGCTGAGGATATCTTAGAATAAGAAGGAAATAAAGGTGTAGAGGAAAAATATCAAAGTCATAAAAATGATGCTAATTATGAAGTAATTGAAATAATAGTTTGCATTAACTTTGCTACTTATTTCATGGCCATTAATTTAATTATTGGTTATCAGATAATGTTTGGCTTATTCCAAAACATCTTCACGTATCTCGAAACTCTTATGAGCAGCAACTGTTGCTTTCTCTATATTTTCCAAGAAAATACTTAGCAGCTTTTCATTGTTTTCACTTGATATTTCCTCAATTCCATTACTAAAAATACTTTCATTATTTTCATTGAATATTTCTATGATGTTATCAGCTAATTTCTTATTTACAATAGGATTTATGATTGTGTAAGTACCAGCAGATGCTTCAGGAGTGTAAGAGGGTTTATGATAGAACTAAGCTCTAAGTTTAAATTTGATGTGATATGTTTATGTATAGAAATAAATATTCTTCTCCATTGTATCGTATGGATAGTCAGTTTTGTAGCCAATAGTTATGGTTCTTTCTTACTAAGGTTCGAGTTTAAATGAGCAAGTACATCCCAAAATAAAAAATCCATAAGCTGCACATGGCTGACTTTCAATAAAAATGTTTTTAATACTAATAGGATACTAGCCTACATTTTTAATAATGAAATTCTTCATATTATCAACCTTATGCTTCTGAGCTCCATCTAACTCTTCTTAAGTTAATGTATAGAGGAAGACATCATTGTCTATATTATCTTAAATGAATTATCTATATTTAATCTCATCTTCTGATTTATTTTTCTAACTTTAAAGCTAGGAAAATAGTAATGGAGACATATTTTTAATTTCAATTAATTTAATTTAGCCAACACCGCTTCTACCTCTAATAGGAATAATATCGATACCACTTGCATTGCTTTTAATTATTAAATTATTCTAAGTCTATCCATATTTTGGTAAGTAAATGAGAGAATTTATATCTAAAGTTTGCTTTGGTTGTAATATTAGTGTTTTATTAAGCACCTCACTGCTCAAGAAGAATTATTATTAGTTTTAGGCATCATTATTATGTTGCTTTTGAGGATTGTTAAAGAAATTCTACCAGTCATTATTGAAATTGTAAAGCTATGATTACCATTCAGCTACAGTGTTTTCAGCAGAGTTGGAATTAAAAAACATGCCAAAGCTTAAAAAGTATTTAATTTTTTCCCATAAGCCCTTGTCTGTTTTCATGCTATAGTTAAAAAGAGAAGGTCTATTGCGTGTTGTAGTTGTAATTTCTACAACTTCTCTCTTTAAAGATTATATTTGAATAATTGAGTCTTTAATCTTTTGAATGTGTCTCTACGGATCATTATAAAAATCTGCTAATTATTTATTGAATTCTATTTTATTCAAGTAGTTATTAATTTTTTAAGTAACGAGACCCTTTTTGCATACATAATTTCCACTTTAGCTGATTTTGCTATTATTGTTACTGTTACTCTTGCTTTCTCCTTATTTGTTATTCTAAAATTGTTATTCTTAAGCTTCAAGTTCTTCGAAGTATTTTTAATATTGCTTAATCACCTCAGAACAATGGATTAAATCTTTTTCTTATGATCTATCAAAGTCTGGATTCTATTTTTAAAATAAAAGAGTGTTAAAAAGTTATGATAAAGTTTATATATAAAAATAACTAATTACATTAGATAAAATTTTGACAACATCTTAATGCTGTATTTCTGTTAATTATTCAGCACCTCTATTGGTGAAAAAAATAGATAAATTGTCATAAACTTCCTTGATGATAGGGTTATTTTGTAAACTATCTTAAGGTACCACAAAGAGAAACTCTACTTCCTGTTAGAATTATGTTTGCCTTTTTTGGTAAAATTAAACATTTTTGAATAGTTAAATTAATTAATAGATTTACTTGCTGATATAGTTTTCTGGTGTTGAAATATTTTGAGGAGCTAAATAGAGTTAAAAGGAAACAGGAATATCCAAAGGGTTAAAGAATGTCAAAGATTTAGTATAGAACTAATTAGTTTCTGTGTTATTGAAATCTATTACTGAGTCACTGATTAATTTTAGCTGCTAAACTTCAGCAGTAGCGCTAATAAAAATATTCTTGATATCAAAATTAACTATTACATCAGCACTCAAAATGTTTTTCTCAGCATTTTAAAGCATCTAAAAATACATAAAAATCAATTAAAAAATAAGAAAATTGGTTACTAATTTTACACTTTAGGTAACATTCCACATTATTATGTCTTCAATACTAATGAAATTATCATCATTTGTCGGTTTTATATTTTAACCCTACAAAAAAATGTAAAATATTTATTTGTTAATTTTTATATTTAAATAAATTACATATCCAAACGTTCTATTAAAGACTAAAGTAAGTAGTTATTTTGTTGACTTAGCTGGAATAGTTCTGGTGTAACTTACTATTTAGAATCTAGGATCACTTACCTAAAAATCAACTACTTTCAATGCTACATCATAAGTGTTTTTAATATAGACTGTTTAAGGTTAATCTAATTCATTAATTAAACGTTTGAAGTGAATATTAGGAGGAATTAACTCTGTATCTCCATCAACAACATTATACTCCATCAAAAATTAAAACTGTTCATAATTAGTCGAAGTCTAAATTAAGTTATTGTAGCTTTTAACTATATTTTAAGTATTTAATTCAATAGTAAAAATGGCTTCATCGTAAGGCCCAACATACATTAAAGGAGTTTTTTTACTAGTATCAACAATCACTCTATTTTGTGTTTGCTGTTAAACTTAACCTAAAATATTTAAAAATTTAAACAATTTAATATATTTTTTTCTTTGTTAGTTATCTTAGATTAAATTAGATATTTATCTAAATTTCTATTTATTTTTAAATTTTAAAAGCTCATCAAATTAAAATTTTATTTATTATTGTTATGAAATAAAATTGAATTACCTTGAAAATTTATTTGCTTTTTCAATATTATGTTGATTGGAGATTGTAGTTTATAAATTCCATATAGAGTGACTACCTCTGGATTATCATTTTTTAATCTAAACTCTTATATAGCTGTTTTATTGATTGCTTTATTACCAAATTAAATTAATTCATGTTAGCTAAGATCAGTACAGTCGAAATAGTCTGGTACAGAGTTAATAGAACATAGAAGATGCATGTTATAAATTTTAAAGAATATTGGAATAACAAAATTATGGTTAAATTCTAGAAGGATGTATGTATCAACTTTTTTTACGCTCCCAATAAGTTAAAAATTTAAGATTGCTTTCTTTTCGCCTACATCAATTTTAACTTTTTAGAAGTCGGTAATGAGGATATTCTTGTCGAAATCAAATCCATTAGTAACTGGAGGTTTAATTAAGGCAGTTAATTTAACTTAAGAAGTAAAAGTGTTAACTATTTCTAATACTCTTTTTTCAGAAGGTACTTTAGTAGATGGAATGTAAGTTTATTAATTAACTGTATCTTCTGGTTTTATTGCAACTTTAAAGCTGGTGAGAGTAGAAGTGTAATTAATAAGTTATTCATGACGATAAAATTTGAATTCTTGTTCAATATCGAAATTAGTGATATTTGTCACAACTTGGATGCGACCTTCAAAAACTTTCTATTAGATGTTTAAGTCTTAAAATTTTGGGAATATTTTTAAAACACCTATTTTTTTATTTTGTTCAAATGCTCTAACTACAAGTTTCTTATTTTATTAAAGACAGCCAACTTTAGAGTACTCTAAGAAAGGATATATTTAATTACTAGAGCTTTATCTTTACTTTTAGTCATCAAAATCTAACACAGCTTCTGCCTATAAACAGCTATAGTTATTTTTAAAATGCACAATAATATCTAAAATCTCTACTGCTACACCACTATTATTTTCAATGATAATACTTCTACTATTATATCCCTTAAATTTATAAAAAATTACATATTATTATTGATTTTCAATAATATTTTTAAGTATTCTATGATACTTTTAAATCAAAAAACAATAATGATTTCATATAAACGAATATTTAAATTTAGATTATCTTTTTTGTTAATAATTAATATGAATATTGATAAATAATGATTGAATACAAAGTGTACTTACCTAGCGACTAGAGATTACACCCATGAATAAAAAATTATTTTTAAAAGAAATTGAGTTCGTTATAATTCTGAAATGTATTGGAATTTAAATAACAATTAGTGAGTGCTCAAATTATACTTTAATGTAATCTGTAAAAGATCCAGTTTGATTTTAATAGGCAAAAATATTAATGATATGAGAATTTTCATTTTGTTTAAGAACCCATTTTTGCTTATTATAAAGGTCTTTAGATTAAATAATGTGATTTCTTTCACTTTATAGGAATTCATCTAAACTTTCTGATAGAAACAGATACTTTTTTAGGAACTATATTTCACTGATAATCAAATCATGTTGAAATGGGTTTATTAATGACAATTATTGTTGGGAGATTTATCCTTAAATGACTTTTCCTAAGTTGATAGGTTTTATCCCAAAAATATTGTGTTACACCTGTTAATATTATTAAAAATAGTAACTATTAAAAGTCTAAAACAAATTTTTATACGTTTGCAAGAGTTATTGTGTACATCACAGTTCTTTAAGAAACTGGCTTCATAAGCCTGTTGTCATAAAATCTTACTTTAAAATATAAATTCACTTCTTAGTTTGCACCTGTTTCCTCAGGTATTATATAAAATTTTATCACTCGCTCTTTATTTTAATAAATATCTTATTTTTTCTCTGGGATTGTTATAATGTTAGAGTCTTGTATAATATCTAAGATATACAGAACATAATCAGTGCTATGATTATAAATTTTTATTTCTCCTTAAGTTTCAATCATGGTGTGTCTTTTTTAAATAAAGTAAATAAATAAATAAATTTAACAATAAATCCACTCTCACTTCTCTCTTTACAATACTATTATATTAAGAATTATTAATTAAAGATAAAATTTTTCCCATATCAGAAATTATTCCTTAATTAAACATAAAAATATACTTCTCAAAGAAAATTCATTTTTTGACTGCCTAAAAAATACAATTTTTGTCTTTTATTTTACAAATGTTTCATTTATTTTAAAATATTTTCTTTAAAAATATTTTTTTGCCAAAAATATATTGATAATTATAAGAGCATTAATCATTTTATTCTTTACATACACATATTACTTTGATGAGGCTAAGCTAATAACTCATTATTTAATGATAGATGCTATGCTTTATAAATCTATTTATCTCTCAGATAATTTTGTTTTTTGTTAGACAAAGAGCTTTATTAAAAGAGTATGTCCTATTTCTTCTTTCAGCTTGAGCAAATTGATTTAGAAAAATGAAAGAAAAATTATGCCTTATTTTTGGAATGTTAAAAAAAAATTTGGAGTGTTAAAAATAATATGCAAAGAATCAATTTCCATGCGAGAATATGTCGCATCAAAAATAGAAAGAGTAATAAAAAGAAGTTAAATTAATAGGCAATATAATAATAAATTAAATATAAATGTGCTTTAATTAGAAAATGTTTCCTCCCAATTAATCTATAAATCTCTCTATCGAGCTAAGCTGAGGGCTAGAAAAATATAAGGAGAGGTGTGGTGAGGTGTTGTTTGTTTATTGAAAGAAAATATGAAAACATACATTTCTTCTGAAATGACTTGATTCCATGAGCTAAAGAGTCTATTAAATAAAAGATTAGAATTTGTATTAGATTTATCAGAGGGAATATCTCTTCTTTATTCTGACGTAGTACTTGCTTGCGCTTAATAGTTTTAAGAAGAGCAGCCTGCTGATGAAGTGCAGGAAGAATGAGAAGGAAACTGAGTATCACTCATAGCTTCAATGAATGAAAAGTCTTTATTAGAATTTATATAGTAATGATCATCTAAATTAACTTGTATAGTATTGGATTAAAGGATTTCGCAATCATCCTAGTAGACATAGGCTGCTTTTTCGAAGAATTATTGGCAATGCTATTTATTTGATATTTGCTGTATATAAGGTGTGATTGGAAACTAATTTTAGTTCAAAATTATGGAATTAACGTTGCTATTTAAAGTTTGGCCTTACTACTTAATTACATAGTGGCCACTACTACACCCTTATGCGTTCTTGCCATTAACTATTCTCCCTTACTGAAAATAATTTCCATTTCTCCTGCTTGGATCTATATCCTAACTGCACTATACATTATGATCACTAAAAAGAATCCTACAAGAATCTTTTAAGTATACTGGTTGTTCTTCTTAGCCACACATGGACTGGCCAGATGAACTTCCAGACTGCTACCCACTAACTATTATAATTAATAGATACATTAAATAAATTTGCATAATTTCGCTTTATCAGCAATTAGTAATCTTTTGCCAGCGGAGTTGAAAATCGCATAGTCCTTATAGTTCATTCTATTTTCCTTAAGTTTTGCTTTTGATCATTCTGAGTTTTGAATTATAATAAAGATCGAAAAAAAAAAAAAATAGAACGTGATAGTAAAAATGCTTTTATTTTATGGCTTTTAAAATCTGGATTTGCTAAATTGATTCTATCAAGGACCACTTGGATTCAACTCCTATGGCAGTAAATATGCTATTTATTGATACCTTGTGGTACTTGCTAGATGAACCCTGTTACTACTATGAATAGAAACAAGATTATAAATCGCTCTTTCATACCTAGTTTTTGTTTTTTTTTTGTTTCTTTAAAATATTGGTTGCTAATTGCTAATTACTATTTACTTTTTCTTATTTAAATATATACCTTCTTATAATTCAAAGATTAATTATTAATATTTTTTCTCTTCTTATATCTTGATTTTATTATTCACTTTTTCTTCTCTCTCTCTTTTATTCATAATAAAAACACATATAAAAAATCAATCAAACAAACAATTTATCGATCAATAAAATTCGTATGCATGCATATTTGCTTGAGAATAAACAAAAAATATAAAACTTTATATTTTTCTTTTTTTGAATGGGATTTCTTTTCCTATTTATTGACACGCATGACAGCAAAAATAAATCTATACAGCCAAAGATGCATTCAATTTGTGTTAATTATCATTTAACTAAAACTATCACAAAAAATAAAAAATTTTGATTATTAATCTTTATTACTTCTTTCAAATTATTTGCAAACTTCATATTTACATTGATTATTCTACTGTATTCTATTTAAAGCGTTTTCGAAATAAATTTATCTATTTATCTAATTTATTTATCTAACACTTCAAAAAATTTCTCATGCAAATTACTAAAATACAAAAGCAATAATATTAGTATTAGCTTTATAAATACCTAATATCTTCTTATTTCTATATAGGTTGTCTTAAAATTCCTGACATAGTTTTCTGTTCGATATAATAATTATAACTATCTAATGTCTCAAATAAATGAATATAATTCAAATGTCTGAATAATTAACAGAAGTTTAGTGCAGGTGGTAAAAATCTTAATTATAATTTCTTATCTTATAGATAGTTTTATTTTGTTTAAATAAAAATTCTGTTGAATTTAAAATTAATTCCCGTTGAATGTGAATGTTGAATAAGCTTTTTTGTCAAAAAAAAACAATCATAATAAAATAAATTATAACAATTTAATAATAATATTATTAATAAGAATAGAAATATATAACTAAATAACTAACATATGATACATTTTGCTAATTAAAAAGAAAAAATTAAGATAGATACTTGGATTATAATAATTAATCATTCTTAAATTATATAAATATTTATATATTAATTGAAATGCACGTATTTTTGTAGTTTTAGCATTCAATAATCTTATATAGCTTGAGATTATTTCTCTTATTGATTAGTATCTTTAATAGTATATAGGGCTCGCGCTGCAATAATGTTTAACAATATTTTTTAGAAGAATTAATTTATTTGGCAGAACAATTTTTAATTTGAGTCAAAAAGAAGATATTATTTACTTTACTTTCTTTACTAACTTATTTATTCATAGTAAATATATTTTTGTTTGCTTGTACTATTTTTATGTATGCAAGAAAAGCTTTTTTTCAGCCAGGAAAAATATAAAAGAACTCAACTTGATTGAATAGAATATACATCTCATGTGAAAGTATGTAAAATAGTTTAATGAGCTTGCATTATTAATGTAAAATGTACTCTATTTTAATTATGCAAATTCCTTATCATTAATTTTATATTGCACTCTTTTGTTATTGCTTTAACTGTGCAATAAAATGCCTATTTTATTCTAAATAGCTTGTTTATAAAAATTCTATTTTTGTATCCTATTCGGGATGAATTGCATGAACTTCTACATGGAATTCTTTACTAAATTTCTTATTTTTCTTATCCTAATTTCATAAGGTTTAATTTTCTTTTAAATTCACAATTAAAATATAAACATACTTTGCATGCTGTGTCTAACATATTCTTTTCTATCACTATAACTCCATTGGGTTCAAAAAAGGCACAGTTGAACCAAAATTAAAACATTTTCTCTTTTCTATAAAATAATTTATCAAAATTATTTATTTAGTTGCTTAATTCAAATAATTAATTACTTTTTGAATAGAGATTTATTATAAAATTAAACTTGAACATCCCCATAGACTTCATAATCGTCTAAATTATATTCTATAAAAGCTTCTTTTTGATACTTCTGTAATTTGAATTTATCCTTAAATAAAAATATTTTATAAAAGCTATTAATTTAACAAGCAAATAAAAATTAATTTTGTTAATTAAAAATTAAAAACGTGTAAATTAGTTTAATTACCAATGATTTGAATTCAACCTTTTCTTTTTTCAATTTAGAATAAGTAATTGTGAAATATGGTTCTTTTTATTAATAAAATTTATTAAATATATTTTATCCATTCTTAGAGCAATAATTAGATTACCACATCCTCCAAACAAATTAAAGTTAGGAATAGTCATTAATTTTATCTTGGTAATTTTTTTACATATCTAAGGGAAATCATCTAACTTCCACTTATTGTGTAAAGCTTTTTCAAAATATTAAACGTATCTTATCTAACTTGGAATAGTAACTCCCTAAATAATAAATTTAGCTGCTAAGCATTTAATAAATATTAGTAATTTAAAATAAATACCTTTTTGTTATTTGTTCTCATTAAACCATAATAGCGCAGAGCATCAATAGCTTTTTCATATTCACCTGAATACATCAAATAACAGCAAATCATAACTCCTGTTCTACCTTTACCTGCCTTGCAATGAACTCCTGCAGTATTTTTGCCTTCTTTATCAGCATGGATGTATTAAAACAAGTCCTTGCAGAAACGATATATTAAAGAAAATTCTGGGGCTTAATGATCTTCAAAGGGGTAATATGAAACGTCTGGAAATCTTGTTTTCTCATATGTTCTTTCAGAACAGAGGTTATATACTTTATAGTGGTTTGTATGCATTTTATTGAAAAAGCTTTTATCATTAAAATATATTTAATAAATTTTGAATATAGAAATTTTTTGTAAGTAGAATAATTTCTTTTTATTCTAAAAAATTTGTGAATGATTAATAAACAAAAATATCATTTTCTTGATTAACTAAGAGCTATTTAAGTATAATAGCTGGCTTAATTGAATCTATGGGTTTTTGAAGAGGAGGAGAAGCGGAAGAAGAATATTTAATTAATCTAAACAAAAAATAATTGATGAACAAATTTTGCTTGGAGGAAAATAAATAAAGCATTTAATATTTTGTTAAAGAAAGCAAAAATTAGTTTACTCCTCCAAAGAGTAAGCTATTAATAATTTAATACCCAATTAAAGTTTATTTTGAGTGAATTTTGTTGATATTAAAGAATAGTTTTTCAAATTACTTTTAGACGTCAATCATAGAATTTCTATACCATCGCTCATAATTTTCTGCAGGAAATCCCATAGCTATGATTCTAGGAGTTATATCTATTTTTTATTTTCAAATAAAACTGATAAATTTTAAAGCTTTATTTTGAAAACTTAGATTTTCAAGAAAATAATCTAAGGTAAGTATGCATATTCAGTAAGGAAAAGAGGGATTAACAAGCTAATTAAGTTCGAATTCCAGTTATAAATTAACTTTTATTTCTTTTTACTTTCTTTCTTTTTTGTTTATTTATTTAATTATTTGCTTAAGTTCTCCCTCCTTTTCTGACTTTAATTTTGCTAATAAAAATTATGGACATTTATTATAAAATACATGTTAAATCAAGCGAGAAACCATTAGATTCCCATCTCTTTTTCTACTTAGATACCTTTTATATATATAAATAACATTAGTCTATTTTGTTTTTTGTAACAGGTTAATTTTATTTTAAGTAAAACTTAATAGTTTTTAGCTTCTAATTTTTATTTATGATACAGTAATTTATCACTTAAAATTATATATAGAATGTTTTTAGAGCTAAATGAATGAGCTACTAAATTAACATATTCAATAACAAACAAACAAGCAAATGAAATCAAAAATGCCTACCAGAAGTTTGATGTAATTTTTAAAGAATTTTTTCTTTTAGTCCACATTCTCATTCTTATCTTTAGCTGTTTGGTTTACTTTTTTATTAACCATTTCAGCTTCAGCATCTAAATCTTTTGTATCCTTACGATGAATTTATTAATTATTCTAGTTTCTTTAAAAAAAATCACCCTCTCCACCGTTTATTTCATCGCTATTGTCTCCTAAATAAAAATCGTCTAATTCATCCTATATTTAAAATATCAGCAATTAGGTTTTCCATATAAATACATATTTCGCAAGATAAATTAATTTGAATTTTTGGTAATTAGCCAATTATTGTGCTATTATTGCATAATAAATCTTGTTTTTTAATTAAATACATCAGAAGAGCTACAGTCAGAGTCGTCGCTTGACGCTGGCTTCTTTCGGTTTTTGAAGAGCTTATCAGCCTAATCAGATGAATAACCTCTCTAACTAACATAAAATGTTTATTTCTCTTCTTCCTATATCATCATATCGCTAGAAGACATGCCTTTGCTTACTTGGTTGCTATTCAATCCAATTTAATGCCTTTATAATGTATTACTTTTTGATTGATTAATTATTTAATTAGAAAGAAAGAGTGTGCGTGAAATCAATCCTTCTATTTATTTATTTGTTTGTAATTAATTTTTTACTACTTCTTTCTGCTGATAGTAATTTATTTGGAGATCCCTAAAAAAATTAGATGTCTCTATGGTTAATTTTTAGAATTCAGATATTATAAATAATAAACCCTACATTCCATTTAAACAAATTATGCATACTTAAAACACTTATTTTTTTTATAAATAGTAACAAAAAAATTAGCTATTCGTATGAGATAAATAATTCTGAAGTTTTTTTATTATATAATTATAAACTCAGACTGAGTATTTTTTAAATATTTTTCTTACACAAAATAAAAACTCTAGACAAAAAAGTAAGCTTGTATTTCTAAAAATTTGAAAAACAATTCTTCTATTTTTCGAATTAATTAAAAAATTATATTTCATGTCAAATTAAATAGAAATTGTTTTAGCTCTATTTATAAACCTTCATAACAAGTTAATTCGCCTAGTCTTAAAATAATTAAACTTCATCAAAAATATAATCTAAAAATCTAAGTAAACAAAAAGTTATCAATTATAATATTTAGTTTGGCAATTAGGATCAAGTTGCTCATACATACATATTTACTTACTAACTATGCTTTATTGAACTGTATTTTTGATTTAATTTTATTATAATTCATATAATTATTATAAAATTCTATGAGTTATTTTAAACAATTTATCTATTAAAAATATTGTCTGGAAAGTTTATAAGAAATTTTATAGTAGCTGAAAACAATATAATTTATAAAAAATAAGATTAATTAATACCTTTTTATAATTTTGTCTTAGAATTCGATATAAAAATAAAATTTTATTTGGAAATTGTAAATTTCATAATTTAAACAAACAATCTTTGATTCATTCCCTGGCTATAAATTTTAAAAGTGTAAACAAATAGAAATCAGAATCAGCATTTAGATATAATTTTTATATATTCTAATATATGCAAATAAATTTCTAAAGTATTTATACAATCTAATTTGAGCACTTGAATTATTGAGTAACAGAAAAGTAAGAAATAAATATTTTTGAAAGTATTTAATTCAAGCATTTAAATATCTCAATCACTAGAAAAGCTGCAGAGAAATTGATTTTTTTAAATCCTCAATAAATACATTGGTTATGGTAATTACTAATAATATTAAAAAGTAGACAATATACAATTTTAATTTATTCATCTCTTTATACGATCTCACAAAATAAAAATAAATCTGCTTATTCTATAAAGAAAATTAGAATTTCAATTATGTTTTTGCTGGAAATACTTGAAAATATTTTTTTAAGCTTACAGAAGAATCTTCATCTATTCTAAATTAAAAATATAGATGTGGATAAAATTAGAGGAAAATAATATCATATTTTTTTTTATTTAACAGCCGCAAATTAATGGTATGACAAAAAATAAGTAAAAAAACTATTTAATAATAGAAGCGCATTTAATTACATACATATAAAATCAAAAGATAACAATTATTTTAATGTAAATGCATTCATCACTAAAATTTTATTTTTCAGCCCTTTTAATTAAAATATAAAATCTAATAAGAGAATCAGTTTTGCTAATTTTAGATTATGATTTTTTTAGCAAATATTTATTTTTAGTCCTTTGTCAATTAGTTAAAATTTTATTTCAATTTTTCTTAATTAATTTATCTTAATTTTATCTTCTTTCGAAGTCATTTTCTTTAGTAAAAAATACATTCAAACAAAAAATCTTTTTGATATAAATATTTAAATTTGTATTTTTAAGCTATTTTTATCAACTAGGCATTGATGCCATTTATTTTAATGATTATTCGTAGAATTTGCATCTCTCTTTTATTTTATGATTTAGCTACCTAAAATACCAATCCACTAATAACTAAGTGTCAATAAATCTATCTTCCATCGACTCAGATTTTAGTACAATTATAACAACCTCAACTGTTAGAGCCATTATTTTATCATACTATTTAAATAAGGAAGCCAAACAACCACCTGCTTAAGTTGTATAACCTGTTTTCATTCCAAAATAGCCTGGCTATTCAAGTAGCTTATTTGTATTTAACAAACTAATTTATCTGCATGTGTTATCAATTTAATTTTTAACTTCAAATTAATAACTTTTTGCTTAGCATAATGAAAGAGTAAATTTATCTTCTTTTATAACTTCTCTTGCTAGATATGCCATGTCTTTCGCTGAAGACACATTTACTTTATCATGCAATCCATGTGGATTCGAAAATTTTGTTTCATTCAAACCTAGCTCTTAAGCCATGTTGTTCATTTCGCTTACAAAACTCATTACAGAGCAAGATTGTATTGCAGTTGACTCATTTTGTATATTCAAAATATTTAAATTTCTTAACGCATAAGCTGATTTAACCAAACCTTATTTATAAATTAAATAAATTTGAGTGTAAGTCTAGCTTACCTTTTAAAATATATAAAAATGAATCAATTTATTAAAATGTATATATCAAACAGAATTCTAAACATTCTTTTCATCTAATTATTTTGTATGATTTCTTAAATACCTTTCTGCATTTTATATAGAAGAGATCCTATGTTTTCAGCCAAGCATAGAGCGGCATCATTCCCACTAGGAAGCATTAAGCAAAATAGCAAGTCTCGAATTGATATTTGATCTCCATTCTTTAATCCAGAAGATGTTCCTTAAATTGCTGATGCGTTTCTGCTAACCACAAACTAAAGATTATCAATATCTATTTAATGCTTCTTACAAAAGCGAAGTACTGCTATATAAGTCATCATTTTAGTCAACGAAGCAATTTATAATTACATGTTTTAATTAACTCCACATACTATTTACTAATCCTTTAAAGAATAAATACACCAACTTTTACATGTTATCTCTGAAGGAGGTTTTTCATATATTGCAAATTAACTCATTTTAAGGTGGCAAATATTTTGTTAATAAAAAATTTATATAGGAAAAATGGATGTTCTGTTTGAATCTTGCCTATAGTTATTAAAGCCTTTAATTAAGTGGTCTATTCAAATATTATTAAGTTATCCTACTTATTTGATTAATTAATAACATAATATTATCAATAATAACCACAATTAAATAACGCAAATAATATTTATTGATAAAGCAATTATAATTTCTTTCATTATTAATTTGTATGTTTATAATCTAATTGAGTCATACTAATTTCTTTTAAACAATAAGGGCGACTGTTAATAAATAAGTGTTGGTTGAGTAAAAAAATAAAAGGTTGTTTAATAATAAATATTAGTTGTCTAATTGAAATAAATTATATATTTTTGATAAACATTTCATCATGATATAAATAATATTTGCAAAAAAAAATAATAGAATATTAAATAAAAAATTTTATACATTACATCTTAAAAAATGCATTTATAAAATATCATTTTAATATTTTTTTCTTCAATTTGAAAACATTGTCAATTAAATTTAATTTATAATGAAATTTATATAAACTCTTATAAATATTTCTAAACTGTATATTTACTTTTTAAATCTTAAATTTCTTTTAAAATTAGTTATTTGATTAAAAATAAATAATTATCATCTTGAATTCTATTTTAGGTTATAATTAATTATAAATTTTTAATTCTACTCATTCAAGTAGAAACTTAATTAAACCTTTAAAATAAGAATTATATTCAATTAAATATTCATAAAAGAAAAATATCATTTTCAAAAAAATTCCATCAAATTAATATTTGAAATAGAAAATTCAATTTCATTTTAAGATTGTAAATTTTTTTTTGAATACTAAGCTTTTATAAATAACTTCAAGTAATTTAATTATTTTTCAAAATCAAGATAAGTTAGTCAAATTATAAAATAATATTTTAAAACACAAGGCAAAAAATTAATAACTTAAATTTGTTAGGGTACTTTTAAAAAAGTTGAATTTAATATTTTATTTTAATTGAAAAATTTTTCTAGATAATATGATTTATAATAAAAAACTTATTTTTTATTACCCACCAATTATTTGAATATCACTTGTTTTAATTTTTTAATTAAATATTGATTTATACAAACTAAACAAGGAAGTTGGCTGGTATCGCATTCATAATCAGAAGAAAGGGGTAAAAATAGTGTAAAGACTAAAATCTGAATATAAAAGATTATCTTAATTAATCTAAAAATATTAACTTATATTCTAAAAAAGCTTTAATAAATCTTTAGAAATACCTTGAAGCTATAAAAATATAAAATAAATAGTGAATCAAAATGAATAAAATTTTATTAGCTTTAAATGCTTTTATTAACATATATTAAAGGTTATTCTGTTACATTTAAAAAAAAGCATATTATAGTTTAAGTATGAATTGTTATTTTCGAATATTTCATTTATATTGCCAATTTAATTAATTTAGAATATATTAATTATTTTTTAGATCCTAAGGAATTGTCTAATTCTTTGATTATTAAAAAGTCTTAAAAATAGTATATTTTTAAAAGAAATAAAATGAGGACTAGTATTATGGAAGATAGTTAAATTTAAAAATTAGATAATATAATTTCTAGTTTAAAAATGAATAAACATGTAATAAAATAATTAATAGTAGTTGTTTTATAGACTAGTAAAACTAAAATCTTATTTGATCATAGAGAAGATGATAAAAATGTAATAAAATAAAGAAAGATAATCTAATGATTTTGTGGATTTTGATAATAAATTTTAATACGTATTAAAAAATCTAATTAAAGTATTCTATATTTAAGAATCTATTTTCTCTCATTTCTAATCTAAAAAATATAGTTGCTGAAATTATAAACTTCTTAATGTATCATAGCCAGTAAAAAAAAATATTTATTGAATAAAATTATTCACAATACTGGAGAACTTCGTTTTTTATGAGTTTTATGTATGTTTCATAGAAAATAATATGTATTTATAAATATTTTTAGAAAACATGAAAGTCGCCATTTACTTAAAATGTTTGCTTGTACGATCTACAGTAAATTCTCCAATCTCTAAAATTTGATTATAATTAAATATTTTGCATCATTTATAAAAAAGAGAAATCTTTAAATAATCATTTTTACGTCAATAGATTAGCGATTAAGTCATTAAAAATATTTGCATCATTTATAAAAAGAGAAATATAAAAATTACGTCTTATCATAAATTAATAAGTCAAAAATACATTTTTTTTAATATTCTAAAACGTATGAATATATATAAGTAACTTTATTTATTTATTGTATTCAATCTATTTTAATTCTTAAATATTATTATAATAGCCACAATTTTGGTTTAAATACTCCTTAAAATAAGTAATATTAATAATAATAATAATAAATTGCATAAAATATTTGGAAAGAATTCTAATATCAGAAGAAAATAAATTGAAAAAATATTTCTCTCTTAGCAAATAACATTTTATATTTGTAAAAAATGTTGAAAAATTTTTTTGGCATTTAAAACTCAAACTAAGAAAAAAAAGAGAGTAAAAAGATAACAGTTTACTTGTAAACACCAAACAATGAGTTTTATCAGTCTAAAAAGATATCAGTATAACAAGTAAATTAGACAAAGCAAAAAAAACTAAAAGCTATTGATCACTATTAAGATAAGAAGAGTCATGAGTTGTTACGAAATTGGGAATTTTATAAATAATAAAACAAAAATTATTTATACTTCAGTAATTAAATAGAAATTATATCTAATATTTAAGGTGGTAACGATGACATTCTATTTGTAATGTTTGAAGAAAAAATACTCCAATTCAATCTATAAGAAGATACAGATATACTTTTTATAGATAGTAGTACTTTGGAAGATAAACTCTATGAGCTCGATCTTTATCATTAGAAATAAATTGGTAATGAATGCTTGATAGAATTTGGCTTGCAGTTGTTTTTACAAGAGAGCTTTACCAAATTAATTAAGTTCGGTGACTATTTTTAATAAAAATTTGAAAGAAAGTAGTTTCTAAATCTGATTATTAAATTAGGATTTGCAGATATTTACAGGTTTGATTAATTTGACATAAAAAAATTTTTGATATTCTTGTTTGTACAATCAATTGATGAAGAATAGTCTATTATCAATCCAAGGATTAAAATCTGCAGTATCTTATAAAACATAAATGAAAGTGATAAAGAAAAATTATCATAGATTGCTGAATAGCTCAAAAAATTCTTCGATTGGGAGAGAATCAAGAATTTTATAGAAAAATTTTTTGAAAAAGAAGCTGATTATGACAAGTGTAAAGGCTATTATAAATTTAAGTAAGTTTTTTAATTGAGAAGAAGTACTTATGCTATATTTGAATCAAAGATAAAATCTGAATTCGAGCCTAATTTTAATGATATATTCAATGAAAAATACATGGAAGATAGTGGTATGACTATTTAAAATTATTATGATTTATTTAAATAATAATAAAATAAAATCAATAAACAAAGCGCTCAAAGATATTTGGAAATAAATTATCCGTTAATTGGATTTCTAGCTAAAAAAATAGACCTATAAAATTTTAATAATAAGACAAAAATAGAAAATGCAATAGGTGAAATAATAAAGAAGGTATTTTAGGAAAAAGATGTCATTTAAAGCTAAAAATTAATGAATAATACAAAAAAATTGTTTCTATCATTACCTGTGGATATGGAAAAGATTTAAGAATGGATAAACCTTAATGAAAAATGTTAGGATATTCGTTTTGAAAATATAAAAAGTGAAGAAATCTAAATCTTTTAAGATGCTCTAAATTCCTCACAAATTGAGATCAAAACTCATTTTGACATGTTGCTAAAAATAAAAATAATAAATTTTGATTAAAGTTCTACTTAGAATATACTTTTTGATGTAATTGTTTCGAATTTAATTAAAAAATTATAACAAATACAATAACAAAAACCATATTTATTTAGATAATAAATAGCAAATTTATTCGAAACATTGGAAACATTGTATACAAATAATTGGAATAATCTTAATATTCCTGAAAAAATAAGATAGGCTATAGATTTTGAACTTAAAAGAGTAGAAATTTAGTCAATTTTTCAACAGGAAACTGATGAATTTTAGGAAAGTGTGTTTACTTCTTTAATTAAAAAAATAGATGTAATTTCAAACTTATCCATTATCATAAATCAATTAGAGAATGCAAAAAAAATGACTTAATTAGAATCTTAATTAGAACATATGAATAATTTATTAAATACAACTCTTAAAGCTGTGATTGAATAGTTAGAAAGAATCAAAGAGACTACAGATTTCTATAAATCTTTAGGATATTTAAATGAGGAAAGAGTCAAAAAATTAATTTTTGAAAAAATAAAGAAAAAATGTATTAATACATTAATAAGAACCCTAAATAATCTGATTGTTGACAAGAAAGTGAAGAAAATTGAAGAATGGGATATCTAATTCGTTTTAAATGAATAGATTTTTGATTTATTCTTTAACTTAATAGAATAAACAGAAGAGTTTGAATAGAGCGAATTATTCATACAGATATAGTAAATAATGCAAAAGTTTACTAATTTCGGAGATATGATGAATTGGAAAGATTACAAGATAGTTTGTGAAAAAAAAAATTAGCTTTTGAAATATACTAGATGTTTAAAACTTTCTATGTAAGTAAATTTGGAAGAATATGCATAATTCTATGAAAAATTTAGTATGGTAAAATATTTTATATAGCTTATGAAAAAATTGGAAGCTGAAGGTTTAGAGAGTTTGAAATAATAAATAGAGAGCCTTGATAAATAAGACTCTGAAGATATAAAAGATGTTGAGCAATAATTTAATAAATCTTTTGCTGATAACGGAAGCAAATTATTATAAATTTCATAATATTTAATAGAGCTTAAGCTATTTGATGAAATTTCTGCTATTTGCTTAAATAAGAAAAACACAATTTTCCAAACTTCGTTGGAAATTAAAACAAAAGCTATTCCATACATTGAAATTTTATATTAATATTTCCTAGGATTAGAGTTTTTTGACAGAACAAATTAATTTTAAGACGAAGATCTAAAATAATTTAAAAATGAATAGAGTATTGAACTAAAAAATTTTTATCAGGTCATAAATAAGTATTTTAAAAATCACTTTAACTTAAATCACTAGGATTTAGTAAAAGAATGTCAGTATTTAAACAAAATATGCGAAAAAAGATTTGAAGGATTCGATGGTAGAATTTCGTCAGAATTTTTCATCCACTTAATATAATAGAGTTATAATAGAATACTCGATTATGAGTTGCTGAGACTCATTTAAAAAATTGCTTAAGATTTTTCAATTTAATTTCCTAATAAATATAAAGAATTCTATGACTCCTTTTGTGCACTTTTTTCCTAACATGAGTTATCAAAAGAATAGTTTATGAATGGCTCTCAAAATATGTCTGACTAATTAGACTAATTCCTTCATGAAACTACTTTAAAATGTAATAATACATAAATTGATAGAAGGACTTTAAAATTTGATGTGATTCCTTTTATTTCTTCAGTTTTATGTGTAATGAGATTGTATTCTCATATAAAAAATAATAAGTATGATGAGTACTTATAAGAGCTGCTGTTTGATGATGACGAGGATTTAGCTAAAAGAGTGCAATACTTTAATTAAATTAAATAAATTTTATAAGAATTTGCCAATATTACTAAAAACTGTGATATTCTAGAGTATATCCAAGAAGCATTACAATTTTTTTATAGTGCTAAAGGTTAGAGTAAAACTCTAAGATAGTAAATAGAAGACATTAGCAAATTTGATGACTATATTAAATAAAAAATAAATGATTAAAAAAATTCATAGGCTTAAAATTCTGTTAAAGTTCTGTAAATGTTTATATAGTAAGCAAAGATCAAGATTCAAATCGATGAGGAGTTTCTTTAATAAAGTTTTTCAGCATCATCAAATAACTCTAAAGATTAAATGAGTACTAATTTGGAGCAAGATGACAAAAAATACTACCACGCAACATATATAACATAAAAGAATGTAAATAAAAAACAAAAATAAGAAAATTTTAATGAAGAAGAGATATTCTAAGTGCTTTAAAGATTAAGCATTATCAGTAAAGAATAGTTGGACTAAGCTTATAAGAAAGAAGAAGAAAAATAATAATTTTAAGATAATAGAAAAATATTTGAAGAAATTTACAATCTAATTTAAAATAACTTGATTTAGAATTTAGAAAAATTTATTCAACTAGGATATATTGATGAATTTGTAAGCGAAGTTGAAATAAATATAAATGGAGGTAGCGTTATTTTATAAGTAATTGATGAAGTCAAAACTCTAATTAAGGAAAAAGAAAAGCAGATAAATAATTGGAAAGACACTATATAAATGGCTTAATAAAAATATCCAGTCATGAGATTAATATCTCCTTTAAATTATCCTAATCTGCTAAGATACTTTTTAGGGATATTAGATATCAGTCTGAGCTAAGACAGTAAGGTAATTAAAAAAAACAGCATAACAATAAGTGAGCGATAATTTATGAAGTCTAATTCAGTTGTAAAATATAATGTTGAGGAATTAATCAGCTTTTACCATATGCAACCAAAAGACTTAGAAAGCAAGATTAAGACAAATTAAGATCAAATTAAAATAAAATTGGTTAATGAAAAAATATAAGTAATCGGAGAATATTTGAACCAGTTGTTTAAATCAGGACAAGAGACTCTAAAATTCAAAGAAATTAGTAAACTTACAAAAAATGCTTATGATTAATTAGTAGCTAAAAAAATTGAATGCAATAGTTATGGCGATATGTGCAAAAAACTGCTAAATGCTTTTGGCAACAAAAAACAATGCCTTGACAGACTGTAATTTTTCTTCGCTAATGACTAAACTACTGAAACAGATATAGAAATATTCCTCAATAGAGTGATATACTTTGAGATGGTCAATGATGATATACCACGATATTTTTTCATAGTTGATTTTAAAAAACTAAGATACTAAGTTCTAAAATTTGCAACCGATCTAATAGAATATTATATGATTACTGATGATGATTAGCTGAAAACTAAAAATGAATTGTTTCTTTTGTACTTGCAGAATTAAAAAATCTATAAGTCATCAGATTTAGATGATTAAACAATAGAAGATTATATGAGAATACCTCTTACTAAAGATTTTGATAAATAAACTCCATAATACTAAAATGTAAATGTACATTTGTATCAATCATAATAAGCTGGTAAAATTAAATTTTATTTCAATCCTAATAATTTAACTTTAAAATAATTAAATAGGTGATGGCAAAACTTATCAAATAAAAGAAGCCATTAAAAATAAAAATTAGTGCTACGTTAATGTTCCTGCCCATTAGTTTTAGAATGTAAAAAATCTACTTAAGATTCTAAGAAGTAAAAGAAAAGAACTTATTGCTTAAGAAAATAGCAAGATTTAAGGTATCCATATTGAAATTATTTATGACAAGCAAGATAAAATTAGTTTACTTTTATTTTAGATAGTAGTACTGAATTGCATCTCATACAATTAAAATTAATTTTTTGTTTTCGAACCTAAATCTAATTTTTATATTGAAAAATCAAACTACTATGGCATACCTTATGCAAACATAATGGATCACATTAATTTATTAAAGGAATAAAATAAATTTATTAAATTTAATATTTAGCATTTATCAGTTTCTAAGGAAGCAAATTCTGATGATCAGATTATGCTAAGATATTTGTTTGGTTTATAAGAAGGTGAGTAATACTTTATGGGTTAAGACTTTGTAAAATTTGAAGGTTTTGATGATCAAGTAATAGCAAAAGTAAAAATATTCAGCGATTAAGAAGCTCAATAATTAATTAACAATATCTTTAATTTATACCTGAAATAGTTTAAAGCATAGAATAAAAACATAAAATCTTAATATTAATTTAATTATTAAAACATAGTTATGTTCAAATATCAATTTGTTTGTCAAATTAAAGAAATGGAGAAGAATCCTAACTATACTAGCTACTAGATTAACCAATATTTATAAAATGCTATTCAAAGTTAGGTTCAAAGCATCAAATAATTAAGACATTAAATAATTAATCTTTTAGCAAACCAAGCTCTAAAAAATACTTTTCTCCATTTATATAAAGATAAATAAAATTAAAATGAGTATTATCAAACATATATGGAAAAAATTGTAGAATAAGTTATCAATAATAAATATTAGCAAGCACAAAATCTGTATGAAAAAGACCAATAGAAATAATAACAAAAAATAAAGAAAAGGGAAACTAAAATTAAAGAAGAATACATTTAGAAATAAAAATAGAAATAGAAAAATTTATTTATTGCTTGTATTGAACAATTATGTAGTTGTCTCAAAAATAATTAATAAAAGGAAGAGCCTCAATTAAAAAATGAAAATAATTTTTATTTAGTACAAGGAAATTGTGAAAATTCTTTAATCAACAATAATTTGAGCAATGATCAGTTTTTGAACAATTTAAAAGAATTATGTCCTAAAACTAATTATTATCTACCTAGCAATTCTTAAGAAATTATAAAATTAGATTCTTTATAAGAAGCTATTGAAGAAAAGGTTAATTAAATTATTTATTTTTAAATAAATTTTATTAATTTTTTTAAAAAATTTAGAATAAGATTTCTTAGTATGATTAAAAGATAAATAACCTTATCTTTTTTAACAATGAAAGTATTATTGCTGCAATATTTAAAGATAATAGTTAGGAAGAAGGAATTAAGAAACTTAAGGAATTGATGAAAATCTTTATATAAAAATGTAATCAAGTAGCTTAAAGATATGAAAATGTTTAATTAGAACTAGAAAAGAGAGTACCGAATATTGATTAAACTAATGATGACTATATTCTTATAAGAACACTTATCTATGTATGCTCCAGAAATCCAAATAATTACATTAATGAGCAAAACACAGAGAAGAATGAGAAAATAAGTAAGATGAAACCTGATTTAATTAATATTTTATAAGGAAAAGCTTTCACAAAAGATAACACGTGTAAACTGATATAGATAGCGTACAAAATATATGCTGGAGTACCTTTAGTAATTATGGGAGAAACAGGAATAGGAAAAACTGTAAACATTTAAATATTATCATAAATAATGGGGTTTAAATTTGAAATCTTAAGATTATCAGCAGGAACAACTGTTGATTAAATAATTTCATTTATGAAAAATGTGAAAAAAGAACTTAATGATAATTCCAAAGTAGTCATATTTTTTGATGAAATAAATACTAACTAAAATATTTATGGATTGCTAAAGGAAATTTTTATCGAAAAATCAATGAATGGGAAAAAAATTAGCAAAAATAACCAAAATATAGTGTGCATAGCTGCCTGTAATCCCTACGAGTATATGAGAAAGAATAATAGGAATAATTTTGAAGCTGGTTTACTAACAAGGTATTAACAAAAAAAGGCATCAAAGGCTACTCTAACTTATCACGTATATCCTCTTCCTGAAAGTATGCTTACTTTTGTAGTTAACTATGGTTAGCTAGAGTAGAGTGTTGAAGAAAATAACATTTTATAGATGCTTCTCAAATTAGAAACCACTTAGAAATTCTTACAAAACGAGTTTGAATGCATTCAAAAATTGATAATGACATCTCAGCAATTTGTGCGTTGGTAATAAGAGAGCTCTAGAAGTTGCAGTCTACGAGATATAAGTAGAGTGATAAAATTTATACAGTTCTTTATGGAAAGTTATTTTACAAAAAAAGAAAATTAAGATACAAAGATAAATAATAAATAAAGAGCTGTCATTCTTTCCTTATATTTGTGCTATTAGTTAAGGCTAAATCAAAGCTAAAAAGACTAATACTAACAAATTATTTAGTATTAATTAAGCTAGCATTCTTTTTTCTAAAAACTGAATCACGATAACATATTCAATTAAATCATAAACTAAGAATTGAACTTTTTTATAGATCAAATCAAAATTGATTCTAATTTCATTTCCAAAAATAAAGCCTTGAAAGAAAATTGTTTCTGCATAGCTGTCTGCATATTAACAAAAGTTCCTCTCTTCATTACAGGAGAGCCTGGAACTTCAAAAACTTTAAGCTTTACTTTAGTAATGAATTCTTTCAGAGGAAAATCATCAGAATCAAAATTCTTAAAAGGCTATGATTCTATCAAAGAGTTTTATATACAAGTAAAATAAATTTAAATTCGTTTATTTTTTAAAATCTATTTTCAATACTAAAAAGGGTAACCTTTAAATTCGATCTGAAGAAATCAAAAAGGCTTTTTATTAAGCTAAAAACGCCAAAATTGAAGGAATTTTACCAGTTGTTTTTTATGATGAAGCAGGTTAAGGTGAATTCAGCAAACATAAAGCTAATAAAGTAAATTTTTTATTTGTTAATTTGTTAAAAATATATTTAAAATAAATTTTTTTTAGTGTTTGCATGAAGAGTTGGATGAGAATTCTGTGAGTTTTATTGCAAGTTCAAATTACAGTTTAGACTTTGCTAAACAAAATAGATGCTTACACTTATAAAGAAATAAAAATAGCCTTGAAGATCTTCAGGAGTTTGTTAACTAATTAGTAAACTCTGATACTAAATTAAAAAAAATTTTGATTCAAGTAATTTTATTATTTAAATGAAATAAATTACAATTTTATTATTTAAGTGAAATAAATTACAATTTTATTATTTAAGTGAAATAAATTAAAATTTTATTATTTTCATTTTAATTATTAATTTTAACTTATTAATTAGTTTTGTGAAGTTTATTACGATTTCCACAGCCAATCAAAAAATTACATTCATAACTCCAGAGACTTTTATTATACAATAAAATACTGTATTTTTTAGTTCTACACAGATCCATCAATGTATTAAGAAGAAAAGTATGTTGTAAACTTGCTCTACAGAGCTGTCATCAAAAATTTTAATGGATATAAAGAAAACACAAATTTAATAAAATAACTGTTCAACAAATAGTTTCATTAATTTAAGGATGATATTTAATACAACCTGAATATGCTACAAATAATTTAAGAGTGCTTTAAGCCAATATGTAAGGATTTCGTTTATCACTCGAGATTTCTTATGCTGATTACAGATAACACAGATTAAGGTATTGAATTTGCTAGAACCTCTCTAGAAAAGAATGGATTTTAACCATAAGTAAAATAATTTTAAAAATTCTCTTTTAAAATATATTTTGAATAAATACAAGGTGAAGGCAGGAAGTCATTTCAAAAAAGATATTTATGAAGATAAAACAAGAGAGATTAGTTCTATTAATGCAAGTATAGAATAAAATTATAGCATTATTTCAGTCAATTAGGATTACATTTATGCTGTTTACTATGACTTTTTTACTATGAATTTTTCTAAGACTGGAGATAAACAAAGGTTTAGATTGAATTACAAATAAATTTAAACAAGAGTTGAAGTCCCTTAAATCTATGTCTTTATAATGATTGTTACAGTAGAATAATACATGCAGATGGACCTTGCTTTGATAAATAGATTTGAGAAACATATATTCACACAAAATCTCATGTTCTCAAAAAAGTAAAAGAAAATCCTAAATAAGATAATTAAAGAGTAATTTTTTTATTTTAATTACTTTAAATTTTATTATTTCGTATATCAATTATTAACAGATTCGATCGTATCAAGCTATCTTTTAATAAAGATCAACACTTTTTGAGTTTTATAGAATCTTCTTATATTTCTGGTCTTGTTTAAGTTGAATGTAAAAAACAAGTGTAAAAAGAAGAAGATTTGGAGAGGGTTTGCATAGATTTAATAGGAAATTTAGCTAAAAAGTATGATGTTGTTAGGCTATAAAGTGATAAAGCAACCTCTTATTTTAAGGATTGGAATCAGAAAACTTATTTAGACAATTTAATAGAATTTGCTGCATACTAAAAAAAGCTGTAAACATAACAAAAATAAGAGAATGGGTTTTATTCAATAATTTACACTTACTCATATTTATATAATAACTATTAAGCTCTTCTAAAATAAAAGGGATATGAGACTATGCTTGTAGACTTAAATTCGATCAAGCAAAAACTTGAGTTCTAATAACAAATAGAAATTTACTTCGAAGGAAAGTATAATTTAGTGATTATAAAAATATCTAGCTAAGATGAAAATCCTTAAAATATTTACTATATAAGATCTTATTTAGATGAGTGCAGGTAAAAATATTAAAGTAAATCTTAAAAGAGCATCATAATATTAATTTAGCATTCAGATAATAATCACTATAGATTGCCATTTTGTTCTAAGTGGAGTCAATATCAGATTGATAATCTATTACCCTATGTCTATACATAATCTTTTATTTTTAACTTCTAAGAAGTCGAAATTAAAGAAATTAATAATGTTTTAAATTATAGAAATCTTTATGGTAAATAAGTAATAAAAATATTAGAAAATAAAAGAATATTTAATTATTTTACTTCTATGCCAGGTTTTAGTTCAAAACTTGTTCAAAGATTATAATTTAGATTTGATATAGACAAAGAATAATTTTATTAATACTATGAAAGTGCTAGGGTAATGCTGGAAGATCATTTTTAGAAATAAGAATCATTTATTTATAACGATTTCTTTAACTACTTAACATTATATTTAAAACAAGCTACCGATTAAGATGACTTGTGGTACTAAAATTTTAATTTGATTAAAGGTTTTAATTATGAAAAATAGCTTATTAATTATTTGAAAAATTAAGTTGAAAATGTCTTATTGACAATTTTCTCTCAATACGAAGATTTAAATCTGCTAACAAATTTCAATCAAATATAAAAACTTATTTAAAGTTAGCAACTCTAATATATGAATTTATTTAAATAAATAAGACAATAATCAATAGTAATCTCTGATAGTTGTGACGTAAAACGCATTCCACATGTTGGAATTAAGTTTATCTTCTCAAATTTTATTTACTAAAAAATAGAAAATACCAAAAATAAGTATGAATCATTTAATGACGTACAAGAATATTAAACTTATTTAGATCAAGAACTTTAAATATTTTAAGAAATTTTAAGTTCTAAAAATTTTGTTGACTACATTTCAGATTTTCTGTTTTACAAGGAAATTAAAAAATATAATAGTTCAAGTCAAGAAAGTGGTTATTGCTTACAGTTTTGTGACAAATTACTGTCATTATTAAATGAAAAGCAATTTTTTAAAGAATATTTTTATATCCATGTATTCTTTTGGAATTATGAAAGGATATTCCTCGAAATATTGGAACTCATCTAAATTTTAAAGAATCCTTAGTATGCCATCGATTTAGCTTAGTACCTAGTTAGTCAAGAAGTGTTTTAAAATCAAAAAGATATTTTAGAAGCTTTTTCTGAATTTTATTACTAAATTTTACTAAATACAAACTAAATTATAGAGATAAACAAAATTGAACATTTCATAAAAATTTTCCCTTAACAAAGCTCTTCTTAAAGATTTTAAATTATAAATCAATGCTACAAGTCCTTTATAAACTATGATAAAGCCATAAATATAAAAGTAAACTTATTAAATTAAAAATTTTTAATAAAACAAAAGTATTTGTAGTTTTTCAAATATTTTCAATTTTTTTTTTCTTTTTCAAATTTAATTTTTTTTCTCATACTTATTCAGTCTATTAGTAAACAAGAAAAACAAACATTTTCTTAACTTTTTACACACTAAAAAGAATATTAAAAATTGTTAAAAGAAAAAAATATTGTTAGTATATTTTAGACTAAATATTTTATTTATTTTTTTAAAGAATTCACATTTTATGATTTAGAGAAAATAATAAAATAACTTTATCATTAATTTATTTTATTAAAATAGGATCTACTCACAATTTTTAGGTGTATTAACAGTTAAACAATAGTAAAGCTTATGGAAATATTATTTAAAAATAAAAGATGCTACAGTGAACTATTCATAACTACTATTTGGATTCTTCACTGCAATATGATTGATATTATTCCATGCTTTGAAAAATTAATAGTTGAAATTATCAATGCTGTTAACCAAAATCAGATAAATGAATTATTATAAGTTGACATAAATTTAATTTTATCTTACTTTTTTAAGTAAGTAAGAGAGGAAGTTAATTAAAATTTTATAAGCAACTTTAATGCTTTCCTTAATAATTCATATAATAATATATTGCTTAAGTATAATTATTTTGTAATAATTGATACGGTGCTCTAGTCTAATAAAGTAAAAGCTGAAGATAAGTTTACATAGTTACTAATAAGAATCGGAGAAATTACCTTCTAGGATGAAGAACTACTTTATAGCCTAAATCCTAATCAGATAATACAAAATTTTAAGTAATAAGAATAAAAAGAGTTTGCAAATGTATAATTTATTTTCACTTCAATATATTTTAGAATAGTTGCAAAAGTAAATAAACATTTTTTATTTATTCTTTTTTTTATTTTAATTTTTAATAATAAAAAGGAAATATCTGATATCATTAAAGAAGGTTATGAGCAAAATATTTTTGAGAAGAAAAGATTTGAAAATTTCAATGATATTTCCACATTTTTTATGTAAATAAGCTAATAATATGATTAAACTTAAGTGCGAAATTAATACATTCAATTATATTTACTTAAACTGATTTATTATGAAAATTCTAATTTCTTTAAGCAAGAAATTAAAAATTCTTCCTAAAACAAAAAATAAGAGTATACCTTTATAGAATAAATTCAAAAGTTATATTTGCAAAGCTCTTTTGATCCCTACGAGTATCCTTGGTGTAAAGAAAATTACATAAAAAAAATAGAAAACTTGTAAAATTTTTTAATTATTAAATTAAATGATTAAAATATTTTTTTAATAATTTTAGGGAATAAATTATATAAAATTCTTCTAATCAAAAAGAAAACTTTTTAGTTCTATCAACACTTAAGATGATGAAACACAATATTGGAGATTAACTTTTTAATTAAAGGCAACTCTAAATTTTTAATACTATCTCAAATGTTAAAGATTAATCTAGTCTTAGCAAGTTTTTAATTTACTTATCTTCTCTTACATAGGAAAACTAATTTAAATAACTTAATTAATTACTTGGGGCTTAAGGAAGCTCATATATTTAATAAATTTATGTTCCTTTTAATAGTTTATCTAAATAACAAGCATAAGCTCTTGAAAATAAAAATGTACTTGAGTGTATTGTTGATAGAAAAAATTAATACTAATGTTCTTGTGGTTATATTTATGCAGTAGGAGATTGTGGCAAAAATGTGGTAACTCTTAATTGCTTTAATTGTAAAAAAAAAAAAATAGGAGGTAATGACCATAAAAACATAGATAAAATGTATGTGTTAGAAGAAGTTTAAGAAAAATTAGGAATTAACTTAGAATTTTATGAGGATTTATATTTGACTCCTAGATAAATGGATCCCTTAGCTTTTAGGTTTGGAAATTTAGTTATTAATTGCTTATTGCTCATATCTGAAAATTAATCTTTATTAAATCAAAAGGATTGTGTTTAAATAATAACAAACTAATGGAAAATAATAAGATCTTTGTTAAAATTATCTGACGAGCTACTGCTGATTATAGCTATAGAACTTCTAAATAAATTCTGCAAATTAAATCAGAAAAACTTTTCAATTTTAAATAATAGAAATCAATTTGAATAGGAATTTAGTAAAATTTGCTAAAATTTTCAATAAGAAATGCAATCAATACTTTAAAAATTCGATAATGATGCAAAGAATATAAAATAAAAAGATTAAGATGAATTAGTATAATTTTAAATATTGCTAAGAGATTAAGAAACCAGAAATTTATTTAGGAATACTCTATAATTTTATTAAATACCTTAGCAAAATGAATTAGAAGGAAAGTATCTTAAAAGTGATTATAAATATAAATATCTTATTTTGAAAATACACAGTATTTCTAAAATTAATCTCGTGTATCCATTGATATATTTTTATAAAAAAATTCATGAATTATATTCAAATCGATTAACTTAGAAAGTATCAGAAAAGTATACTTTATCTAGAATTCTAGAAAATAAACCGTTTCTTCTCAAATACTATGAAGAAACTGTTCGAAAATGTTGGAATGAGGTAAATATTTTTTTGATTTGTTATATTATTTCATCAATATTTTTAATTAATTTAATAAGCTTCGTCAATATCTTCCAATCCTTTAAAAAGCATGTGACAAAATATAAACAGAATATTTAGAAAGTTCTGACAAAATGCCTTTAGAAAATTTTTTGATTATTAAAAGGTCAGATAACACTAAAGGGCATCCCAGTGATTAGCTTGAATATTTTATTAAAACAATAACTAAGATTCAAAATGATGTCTTAAAAGAGCTTTCATAAAATCATAAGATATCAAAAAATTTATTTGAGTTGTACGAGTAAGATATGATTGATATTCCATAGAGTTTTAATTTAGAAAATTTAATCTTCTTTGAGAATTTACAACTGGAAGCAGGCTAATAAAAAAAATAAATGAACATAGAATTATTAAAAAATTATTACATTTTTGATTAGATTTCAAAAAAATGTTTAATTAAGGATTTCGAGGATTAAAACTACTTTCAATTTAAAAAAGATACAAGTAATTTAGGAATAATTTACAGTACTCATATCCTAGAAGACTATACCAAATTTGATCAAAGATTAAACCACAATGTCAAAGAAAGGTTCTTATAGCAGTGTCCGCAGTAAGAATAGCTTATAGAAATAAGAGAATAACTTTTCTTTCTTCATGATCTCATGAAAAATGTGCCGAAGGATAAATTAGAGAAGTATTTAGAAAATAATTTATTGGAAGTGCTAAATAAAAATGGATTTATTAATGAAGAATAGTATTTTAAAAGGTCGTTAAATTAATTTAAAGTCTCTCATATCTTTGATTTATTAGTTATACTTGAGACAGCATTAATGGATAATCTTGTATAAAATTTAGAAGCAAAATATAAATAAGAACTTACTTAAAGTCAATTCAAATAGTTTAAAAATTAGTTTTAATAAAAAATAAATAATTTCAAGTAAAATACAATAAAAAATAACACATTTTTTTAATAAGAATAATAAGAAGTAGAAAGTAAATTCTATAAAGAATTGAAATTGGTATTAGGTCGATATATTATCAGAAATATAATACCAGAGAAATATTCCTCAAACTTTTTAGAGACAAATATCTTTGAATGTATTAGTGAATTTTATGACAAACAATTTTTCGAATATTTTGAAGAAAATAATATTGATTTTACCAATTTAAATATCTAGCATAAATACATTTATAATTTATACGAAAAAGTGGCTCAAGAATTCTAAAACCTACATTAATAATTTTTGAAAAAGATAGAAGAAGAAGATAAATAAAATAATAAAAATAGGAAAAATCAGTAATTGCTAATCTTTGATTTTTAGATGGATAAATAGTAAATATGTAATGATTTTGATAATGATTACGACGAACTGATTGATGAAGATTTAATTTGAGATAACATTAAACTTCAACGTATTTGTATATTTTTTAAATGTAATTTGTTTGATAGTTTTTTTTCAAGTTAATTTTTTTAATACATAGCAATTCTCATTTGTATTATTTTTTATTTATCCAAATTAATAACAATAAAACTAATATTTATTTTTTTAATTACAAAATTAACAATTTAATTCACTCAAACTAAGTTTTTAAAATGAAGAGATATTTAATTGAAATTAAAAATATTTATTAAAAAACATTATATTTTAGAAAAGAGTGGTCTATCTGGTTTTTATTTTTAACTCAGATTATTATATTCGCTTTTATATTTTATTAAAATTAATTGAAAAATCCTTGATTAGAGGTTTGAAAGTAATTAAAATATTGAAAATACTATTCTTTTTTATTTATTCAAATTAATAACTATAAAGATTGTACGTTTTATATTTAATTACAAAATTAACAATTTAATTCACTCAAATTAAGTTTTTAAAATGAAGAGATATTTAATTGAAATTAAAACAATTTATTAAAAAACATTATATTTTAGAAAAGAGTGGTCATGATTTTTATTTTTAACTAAGATTATTTTATTCACTTTTATATTTTTTTAAAATTAATTGAAAAACCCTTATTTAATAGTGTATATTTAGAGGTTTGACAGTAATTAAAATAATAAAAATACAAAAACTAAATCTAATAATGTTAAGTTATTAAAAATGTAAAATTAATTGGAATTTTAGATGAGCTGAAAAAGTTACAATTAGGTTAATTATATACAAATAATACAAATTACTTTTAATTTTATAAGTTGAGATTTTAACTCTCGTTTTTATATTAATTTTGTTAAAATCCACTAAAGAAATAATTTAATATTTTTTATTAATTTTGTCAAAATTTTTTATAATTTTTTTTATGTTAAGCATCGATAAGCGAAAATCAATTAAGAATAATCATCTTATGAATGCTTGATTCTTATTATTGAATTCCTTAATTAATAATTTTAATTGAATAATTCTTGGAATTTATTATGTATTTAAATTCTTAAAAGAAAATTTATTAAATTTGATGAACCTTTCTTAAAGATGATATAGGAATGGTTCTTTTTAATTAAATTTATAATTTATTTTAATAGGCTGATCTGTTATTACTATTTATATTAATTGAGTTGATGTCTTAAATATTTTCAAAATAAAACTTCAATTTTTATTGTTTTTCTCTTACTAAAATTCAATTATTCTTCCATTTTATATATTTTATGGGATGCTTAGTGATTTAAAGACACCTTTTTCCACTTTCTTTTACATTCTTATTTCGTATTCTGCTCTTTTTCTTCTGTTTGCTTCTAAATAGCAATTTTCATCACTCATGATTTCTATTTCCTGTTCTTACTTTGGTTTTAAAACATGTACTTCCACATGGAATGCTTCACTAAAGCGTTTATGCTTTTTATCCTAATATATTTGAATTATTTATTAAAAATAAAATTAAAAGTAGATAAAACCCTACCTTGCAAGCAGAATCAAGCTAATTTTTATCTAATACTAACACTCCATTAGGCTCAAAGAAAGCACAGTTAAACCAAAATTAAAACATTTTTTCTTTCCTTTTTATAAAATAAAAGGATGAATGAAATTTATAATATGTTATATGAAAAAATGATTACTTTTTAAGGATCGATTTGTTAAAGAATTAAATTTAAACATCTCCTTTAACTTCATATTCATCTAAAATAAATTCTATATATGGCTCTTTATGGTATTTTTATAATTTAAAGTGGTCCTTTTTTATAGAAAAATCGTTATCAAATATAATTCATAAATAATTAATAATTTACAAGAGAATTATATTCTATTTTCTCCTTATCGTCTATAGGCTAGGTAATAGTAAAGAAAGGCTCTAATTTATTTTTAAATCGTTAATCAATGATTCAAAAGCGTTAAAAAATTATTTTTACCACAACCACCAAAGAAATTGAAATTAGGAATAGTGACTATTTTTATCTTTAGCAGCTTGAGGCGGATTTTTGGAAAATCTTCTAAGTTATACTTACACTGAAGTGCTTTTTCGAAGTACTACACATATCTTATTTAACTTGGAATGGTTACTCCCTATTAAATTAAAATTTATAATAATTAGAAATAAAATTTATATTAAAAAAACTGCTAAAATAAATTTAGTATGCAATAAATTATTGTATTTTTGTTTACCTTTTTATTTTTTGTTCTCATTATACCATAGTAACGCAAAGAATCTATAGCCTTTTAATGTTCTCCTGAATACATTAAGAAACAACAAATCATCACACCAGTTCTACCTTTCCCTGCTTTGCAGTGAACAGCTGCAGTATTATCTTCATTTCCCTCTTCATAAAGAAATTTAAAAAGATCTTTACAAAAGTTATATATTAGCTGAAATTAAGGTGCTTGATGATCTTCAAAAGGATAACGAGCAATATTTTCAAACACTTTTTAACCGTATTCTCTTTCAGAACATAAATTATATACCTTGTAATTGTCTTTATGCTTCTTTTAGAAGAAACTAAAATTATTTTCAAAAATATATTTTACTTATAAATATTTTTCTAAAATTTCTGATTAGCAATAATAAAAAATTTATCAATAGATTTCAATCTTCAAAAAAAATTAATGATCATAATTAAATTGTTATTCTCAAATAATAATATTTTTACAAATAATCAAAAATTTATTAATAAATAAGAAAATTTCATTTGTTTTTTTTATGATTTCTTTTAACCATCATAGAATTTTATAAGTAGCTGTAACATAATTTGTTCAATTATTCAAAAGGTTTTTTTTATTTTTAATCTGAGATAAATCTTAATAAACAAAGTTATGTTAAGTATTATTGATTGATTTTTCTAAATTTAGCAGCAATAAAGAAGTTAATCAGTAACACATTTAATTAAAATCTAATGAAAATGTTAAATAATAATTCTTTTATTTCTTTTCTATCAAATATACAAAAAATTATTAGTAGTTAAGAAGCGATTAAGAAAAAAAATAATATTTTTTTCTAATACGAGATTATTTGATTTGAGATAAAAGGATTGTAAAAAAAAAAGATTGATTGAAAATCCTTTGAGTTATGTTTTTCTACCAAGTATTTTGGCAATAAATATTTATGGCTGTGCTTAATTTTAATAAGAGTAACAAGGCTAGAATAATTATAGTACTGGGTAAAATTGATAAAAAATCAAAATTGGGAATTTTAATGAAAATTATGGAAAGACGTAGGACTAAAAAGAATAAACAAATAAATTTTATAATAATTCTTAAAATTTCTTTAATTGATTGATTATCGAACGTAATTTGCTTTTGAATGAAAATAACTATTACCACAAAAATTTAATTTTGTAAAAATTTTATCGACTTTTTATCAAAAGTATTTTGAAAATATTTCCTTTTATTTAACCAATTTAAGTTGAGAAATCACTTTATAAACCTGATAATTTGTTGTTTAAAATTATATTTTTTATTTTCAAAAATATCCTTTCATTATCGTTTTCCAATTATGCGTCAGTATTTTTTTTTTCTTTGCTAATTTAAAATGAATGAAATTTTCTTTACGTTTTCACTTCATCACGGTCGTTTCTATATAGACTCTCTAATTTATTCGCAGGGAACCCCATAGCTATAATCTTTGGTGTTATATCTGTTTTTAGAAAGATGAATAATGTTACAAATAGTTATTAATCATACAACATATTTATATAATTGCTAATTATTTTGCTAAATGAAAAATTTAAATATTTTTCTCATTTATAAGTAAGCAAGTAAGTAGGTATGCATATCTGCTTTGAATCTATTTAACTTATGCTGCTAGAATAATTCAATAAACAAATTAAAAAACTCCTACATGTTAAATCTAGAGAGAATTCATCTGACTCATATCTTTTTTTTTGCTTTGAAACCTGTATATTTCATAAAAGAAAGATTATCAATAAATTTTGTTTACATATTTAAGAGTATTTATTATTCTGTCTATTGCTTGTTGCTTATTATAAGCAGCGAGCAATGAAACAAAAGGCAAAGCTTTGAAATATTAGATTTATAACATATTAATTTTTTTTTTGCTGCCTTGCTCATAATTATTTTATTATAGTGAATTTTACTAGCTTCTTTAAGAAGTTCCCAAAGAATTTTTTACTATCCTTATTAAGCGCTTTGTTTATTTCTGTTGCTTGTTCATCTAACTGTTTTGTTGTTTTGCGATTTAATTCAGTTTGGGCTTGAATTTAATCCATCTCCTAAACTTCTGGTTCCTCTTAATCACTATCACCAAAATAATAGTCGTTTTGATCTTCCTAGTAGAAATAAAATAATTTAATTACCTTTGCTGATATTCTAAGTAAAATTCAAACAAATTCTAACAGCATTATTTATAAAATTGTGTATTTTACACTTTCTTATGAATTGCAATCATCATAGACATCCTATTCCTCATTTTAATCTTCATCATATGAATAGCCCTTCTAATTATCGTATTTATCAATAATATTGTTGCTTTAAATTGGTTAATATGACATGATGACTTCGGCTAGTTGCTATTTAGTTATAAATAATTCCTGGCAAGCTTGCTCTTTGAAAACTTATTTTAAATGCAAACAAAGCAATTAATATTTGTGATTAATAATTATCAATAATATTAACAAAGAGAAGACGTATGTTAATTAATAGTTCAGTCTTCTTCTATGTTATTGTAATTATTCTTAAAAATTGAAATCATTACTATTAAAAATTAATTAAGTATATTATTTACAATCTAGAGAAGCAAACTATAAGATTATTCTATTGCTAGAATGACTTCATAAAACTAACAATTTTTAGTATAAAACTAATATCAACAAAATCATAGTTAAATAACTACTCATTTTACTAATTACATTATTTTATAAATAGAATTTTACAAACCTTAATTAATTCATCATTTGTTATAATTACATTTTTATGTCATTTTGAACAGTTTATTTGTTGATTTATTTATCTTATCATTTTCTTCAAAAAAAAAAAAGCACAATTAAGGAAATCTTTATTTGTTGTAAATAAACATTTTCATTTTTTTGATTGTTAAGTACTTTCTTTCTTTATTTCATTATTATTTTTTATTTTAAAATAAAACAAGCTTATAATTTGTATCATTTAAATTATATAGATTTATCTAAATAAAAAAATTAATTGAATTGTTTTATTTTTATGAATTAATTTTATTTGATAAATCTTAATAAAAATGTTTTTTCTTAAGTAAAAATTATTTGTCAATATTTTATGAAAGCATTTCATTTTATTATTTAAATTAATTTTAATTCAAGATCATTTTAAAAAAAACACTTGAAATTGACATTTTTTTGAATTTTTGGCTTAAGGTTTATTTGATGATTTATCTTAGTTAGTTAGCTAGATTTTTGATTTGAAATTGTTTGTGAAAATTTTGAATGTTTAGCTAAATTTGTTTTTAATAATTTGGCGGACTTTAAACAAATTGCAAAATTTTAAGTAAATGACGAAATTAGAAGATGCAGTAAATTAAAATATATTTTAAAAGTAATAAAAAATAATATAAAACAGTTTATTAATATTATAAATAGTAAAAATAAATAATATATTTATTGTAAAATTAAGTTAAAAACAGTCTGATAGATATAATACTTTATTTGGTTGTGTGTCTAGGGAAGATGATTTACTAAGTAATTAAATAGACTGTTTTCGAAAAGGAAGAAATTAATTAATTGAAAAGTGTATTTAGTTAGATACATTAAAAAAAAAAAATCTTTTTATAGCTAATAATTAAACAAAGCAATTGATATAATTAATAAATCAGATTTATTGCATTTTATTGATATTAAAAAGCAAAAACAAATCAAGAAATGAAATAGTCTGGACAAAAGTATGCTTACTCCTAGATGGAGACAGCTAAAGTTAATGGCGTCCATTTCTCTATTCTCTCCGAAAAGGAAATAGTACATATACATTCTATAAAATTATTTTTTATGCAAGATTAGAATTTATTATTTAAATGGACTTCAAATATTAAGATTTACATTAGAGGGAATATTAATTTTTAAATTTAGTCAGTGCGTATTTCAAATCTTAGAATAAACTTTATTCGATTGATGAAAAAAATAAATGGATTCAAATTTTTTATAGTTATTGTTTTACTATTTTATTGTAATAAGCATAAAGTGTTTCTTCGTTTAGCATTAGTTAAACAATAAGTCTGTTTAAATTAATAGGAGTTTATAATAGCGGTTCAAACAGCAATCATTAAATTATTTCATAAAATAAATAGGAAAGCTGGTGCGTTTGTGAAATTAAGAATTTCGAAAATGGAAATAAAGAAGATGAAGGCTTTGTAAACGATAAAAGATTAGGTACTACCACAAAGGATGGATGCAAAACCTGTAATTAGAAAAATGAATGTCCTGGTCATTTTGGTTACATCAGTCTTAAAAGACCTATTTTTCATATCAATTTCATTAACACTGTTAAGCAAATTCTTCTTTGCGTCTGCCACAAATGTGGTGCTGTTAGAGAGCCTCCTATCAAGGTGAATTATTTCATCAAAAAAATTATTTATTTTCTTAAAATTCGGCTGTATCTCTCCTAATATGAAACATATTTTGCTAAAATTACTTAAGAATGTATAATTTATGAATTCAATTCTACCGCCTTTGTAAATAAATTTACTCAAATCATCAAAATGTTAAATTGCATGAGAAAAGAAAGTATTTAGATGAATAAAACGTAAAATAGACACAAATCAACTTTGAAATTAAATAATTTTTGTTTTGTGGAGAGGAAACAGCGTCTACGAAGAAAAAAACTCTTAGCTTATATTAATTTATAATATTAAATATAAATAATAGAGAAATGAAAGTGGTAATCCTGCAAGCAAAACAGAATATGCTAAACTAGAAAAGTATCTTGAAGTTATGAACATTTCTTAACCTAAGAGAAGACTTAACGAATTATATAAAATTCTTGGAAAACAATCTAAATGCTAAAATGATAAGTGCAACTCCTACTTACTTGTTAAGGTCAGTGTAGTGAAATTCTTAACTCTTAAGGTAGCTGAAAAGATAAATGATAAGGATGCTATTGAGTATGATTTAAGTGCTGAATAAGCATTAGAAATTTTGAAGAAAATTAAATATGCTGATTCCAAAAAGTTGTTAGCCTATAAAGGTAATTCGATATACATTTTTAATAAATTAATAGCAATCAAGAAATAAAACAAATCTTTAAAACTCATTAACGAGTTATCAATCAATATTGATGAAAAAATTTAAATGTTTATAGTTAAAGCAATTATATTTTGAAATTAAAAGGACAAAGAAAACACGATGAAGATTTCTTGTCACCAACTAATCTTATCTTAACAAAACTACTTGTACCTCCACCCTAAGTTCGTCCTTCTATTGAAATGTCTTCTAATATGACTTGTTAAGATGAACTTACTAAATGTTACGAAGAAGTATTAAAGCTAAATGCTTAAATTAAAGATAACTCTGATAACAGAAAGCTGGTAAATAAAACATCGTTATTATTTAATTTAGCTTGAACAATTATAATTTTTATTTGTATCTTAGTCAGTATTTTTCATTGAATAAAAAGAATAAGTTAGCAATAAATTAAGCAAAAAAACTTTTTAAATGTTAAGTTGAACTAAGCAAACATCCTTAACTTTTATTTAAACTTTTTTAGATTAGGAATTCATTTAAATTTTTTTATAAAATAGGTTGAACAAATCTAGAGTGTTGTTGCCAGAATGATGGATAACGATAAACCTAGATTAGAAGCTCTTAAAATTAAATCAAAGGTTGTTAAGAGTTTTTCTTAGAGATTAAAAGGAAAAGAAGGTAGATTTAGATAAAATTTGATGGGTAAAAGAGTAGATTTTTCTGCAAGATCTGTTATTTCACCTGATGCTAACTTATGGTTGGATGAATTAGGTGTCCCTAGAAGTATTGCTGACAGTTTGACAGTTCCTGAAATTGTTAACTAGTAAAATATAAACAGAATTCGTGAATTATGGAAGTAAGGTAAAATCAAAAGCATCATGAAACCTAATCGTGAAAAATAAATCTATGAAGCTTATGATGCTATTATTTGCAGCGGTGATAGATAAGCAGATGATAATTTTGATATGCACGTTAATGATGGTAAATATTTTCAAAACTCCCTCTTATTTGATAAATATTGTGGATAAATAAAAAAGGTGTTATCATTGAAAGAGCCTTATAAAATGGTGATTATGTGTTATTTAATCGTCAACCCTCTCTCCATAAAATGAGTATGATGGGACACAGAGTTAGAATTCTTCCCTACAGTACTTTCCGTCTTAATTTATCAGTCACAACTCCTTACAATGCTGATTTTGATGGTGATGAAATGAATATGCATGTTCCACAATCTTATGAAACTCGTAAATTTTGTTATTGATATGATTTTTTTTAAGATTATATTCAAAATTTAGGTGTTGAGCTTGGCTACATTTGTCATGTGCCTAGATAAATTGTTACACCTAAGGCTAATAAACCAGTTATGGGTTTGGTGCAAGATTCTTTATTGGGTGTTGCTATGTTTACATTAAGAGATAAGTTTTTAACAAGAGAATAAGTTATGAATTTAGTCATGTGGATTGACAATTGGGAAGGAGACTTACCCATGCCTGCTATCCTTAAGCCAGAACCTTTATGGACTGGTAAATAAATTATGTCTTTGGTCATACCTGAATAAATGACTATGACCAGATTCAAAGGTGATAAAGACGATGACAAGTGGTTCCATAAATAGGATGAGTAATAAACTTTATTTTAATTTACACAATAAGATTTGCTAAAATATTTAATTTAATAAACAGATCCATATACATCTACAAGGGTGAACTAATTTAAGGCTATATGAATAAGGCTATTGTTGGTGATGGTCCTGGTGGTTTAGTCCATTTGATTTGGTTAGATATTGGTCATGAAGAAACTAAAAATTTCATGACAAGATGCTAGAGAGTAGTTAATAATTGGCTTATTATGTTTGGTCACACAATCAGTTGCGCTGATATTGTGCCTAGTGAAAAATGTTCAGAAGAAATTGAAAAAATTAGAAAGAAAGCCTTTGAAAAATATGATAAAATTGAATTAGATTTCTAAGATGCCGTTTACATTGATTCAAATAATATGCACAAGGCTGGTAAGAAAATTTTTGATTCTTTCGAAGTTCAGGTTAATTCCATTTTGAACGAACTCAGACAGGAATCCGAAAAGCAAGCAGAAGCTACAATTAAATTCAAGTATATTTTTTTATCCTTAGTTTTGCAAAATAATTAACTTTTAAAAAATGTAAAACAGGTACAACTAATTCAACAAGATGGTGTGGTCAGGTTCTAAAGGTAAAGCTACTAACTTAGCCTAAGTCATGGGTCTTGTCGGCTAACAAAATATTGAAGGTGCAAGAATCAGAAATGGTTTTTCCAGAAGAACCCTTCCTCATTTCTGCAAAGATGATAATGGTATCATTGCAAGAGGTTTCGTCGTTAACAATTTCTACATAGGTAAATAATTACTGAAAAAAAAATAAAATAAACGAATTCAATAAATAAACTAAATACAGGTTTAAAGCCATATGAATTCTTCTTCCACACAATGGGTGGTAGAGAAGGTCTTTCTGATACTGCCGTCAAAACAAGTAGAACTGGTTATATTCAAAGAAAACTTGTCAAGGCTCTTGAAGATGTCATCGTACGTTATGATGGTACAGTTAGAGATAGTTAAGGTATGATTATCTAAACATGCTATGGTGAAGATTCACTAGCTGGTGAATACATCGAAACTTAAAAAATTAACGAAATCGATTATAAGGAAGAAGATTTCTAAAAGGAATACAGATTCGTTAAATAAAATAAAAGTGATGATTGGTTATTCTAATATACTAAATTAGATTAGATGGAAAATTAAATTAGCAAAGAAATCAGCAGGGATGTTTTAATTGCAATTAAGGAAGAATTTATGCGCATGATTAGCGAAAGAAATGAAGGTGAAGATCCTACATTTATCTTAGAATAAGAGTACGAAGAGCTCATCGAAGCTAGAAATCTTTTTAGAAAGAATTTCTACTTCTATGCTCAAGAAGGTAAGCTTGATATCAACTTGCCAGTCAACATCGGTAGAATGATTGAATCTGCAAAAATTGAAATGTCTTAAAAGAATAAAACCTACACTAGAGATTAATGCAAGACTAACCCTATTTAAGTTTATAAGAGTCTCTTAGAATTATTTAAGAACCTCGATGACTATGCAGTAAAGAGAGGTATGGAGCAAGAATCCTTAGCTTTGTTCAAGGCACATATTCGTCTCCATCTTGGTTCCAAAAAAATAGTTTTAAAGCATAAGCTTTCTATGGATGTCTTTGATAAGCTCACAAAGGAAATCTTCGATAAATTCAAAAAAGCCATTTCTCATCCTGGTAAAATCAATTTTATAGCATATTTATTAAAGAGTTTTTTTCTGTGAATTTGAATTATTTGATGACTTATTTCTCATATGAATTTGTTTAATTTGATAATAAACAGGTGAAACTATTGGAGCTATTTCAGCTTAATCTGTCGGTGAACCCACAACTTAAATGACATTGAATACTTTCCACTTTGCTGGTGTGTCAGATCGTAACGTCACACTTGGTGTCCCTCGTCTTTAGGAAATATTGGATGCTTCTAAGAATGTAAAGACACCCGAAATGACTGTTTTCTTTGAAAATGGTTTAAGAAGAAAAATATTCAAGAAAGAAATGATGAGCAACTATGATGCAGATTCCTTTAAGAGAGAATACGATGAAATTGTTTCCTAGGAAAGATAGGAAATTTTAAGACTTAAATAAGAAATTGAATTCCAAACTATTTCTTACTACATTAATCAAACCAGAATTGTTTACAAATCTAAAGAAGATGATGACTTTTAACAAGATGATATTTTCGATGATAATGTTGCTGATGACATTGATCCTATTGTCCTCATTATTTATTTTGATACCTAAAAAACTACTCTTGATACTTTTGAACTCTTGATTAAAAAAATTAAGGGAATTGCTGAAGAATCCAAAAAGTGGGGTAACCTTATCGTTGAAAAGAAATCATTTGAAAAAGGACAAATTCATGTTAAGTTTGACTCTTCTAGTTAAACCTAAGTCTAGCAAAATCCAGAATCTTCAATTAATGCTTATTCTTCACTTCTGCTTTTTGAATCAGAATTCAAGGATGCATATATAGGAGGTATTTAAAAGATCCAAAAGGTTTATCCTACGTAAAACTTTATCCTTAATTCAAAATAATAAAATAAACATTTTTCAGAATTTAAATTTTCAAAATTAAAAACTTAAGAAATAATTTTATTTATTGAACAAATAGCCAAAAGAAGGAATTCAGACCATGGGTTGAAAATGAATGTATATATGCTGCTCCTAAGGCAGGTGGTGCTTTCTTCTAAGAGAGAAAACCTTAAGAGCATATTTTCAATACTTCTGGTTCAAATCTCAAAGAAGTATTGAAGGTTGACAAAGTAGACGCTAGTAGAACTTACACTAACGACATCTAAGAAATTATTACTATCCTTGGTATTGAAGCAGGTAGAAGATCTATTGTTAATTAAATTAGAGTCGTCATTGAGCCTTATGGTATCTACATCAACTATCGTCACTTGGCTATTTTGGCTGAGTGGATGACTGTCAGAGGACGTTTGACTCCTATTAATAGAAATGGTATCAATCGTATTCCTGGTTTATCCTGCCTCAGAAAATCTTCCTTTGAAGAAACAGTAGATATTCTCAACACAGCTGCCATTTTCTTTGAAAAAGATGATGTAAATAACTAATTAATTAATTAAAGTTAAAAAATATCATTTTAATTTTACATTTTCTCAAAATAAAGCTCAAAGGTGTCACCGAAAATATCATCTTTGGTCAAAACTGTGATATTGGTACTGGCTGCTTTGATTTGCTTGTTGACTTAAATAAAGTTGGTGAATTCAAAACAAAGAGATAAGTCGATCTGAGAGAAGAAGGTATGGAAGATTATTCTGAAAATGAATCCTCTCGTTATGAAAATACTCCTTCTCACTTCCAAACTCCTGGTCCCGGTATGATATCTGCTTATCCTAATTCTATGAGATCAGTATAACACCCTGGTTCTTTCACTCCAACCACACCCTACCAAAATTCTCCAGGTAAAATAAATTTTTTTACCAAATAAAAAATTCTTATATCTTCTATTATAAAAATTAGCATATGTATAAACTCCTATTAGTTACTCTAATACCTACAACCCAACTAGAAGTGCTTAATATAGTCCTCAAACAGGCGGCAACACCTCTCCTTTTGTTCCTTCTCCTAGTAAATTCTTTTTCTTTTTATATGAAAATATTTAATTTAAAATAGGAAAAGCTTTTCTAAAAATTTTATTTTTAATTTAAATTACAATTTTAATTTTTAATTTTAATGCCATAAAGACTATTCTCCTCCAAGCCACACTCCTGCTGGTTCTACAAGCCCTGCAAATGCTAGTCCTTATTAGAGCTCTCCTTAATATAAAAGCAGCAGTCTAAGCGGAGCTCATTCTCCCTCTTACACTTCTCCTTCATAAGTGAGGTAAAAAAAATAAAAAACTTGTTAAAAATTTTAATTTATTAATAATTACTATAAATCTAAATTAGATATAATTCCCCAAGTTATCAAAATCCTCATGCTAGCTCATCTAGTCCACTTGATAGATCTAAGTCAACTTATATGGGATCTTAACAATCACCTTAATACATGAGCTCTCCTCATTATGAATAAAGAACTACCCCTATGGCTAGAAATATTAAAAGCGATACTTCCTACAACCCAACTGAAGAAAGGGAAAGTGAAGAAAGTGATTCCGATCAAGATTGAACGATTTGATTGTTATTAATTGTACACTTACCTCTTAAATTATATATTTTATCTGATTTGACTTAAATTTACATACATTAAAGTCATTAAACTTTATCAAAAAGAGTTAGGTTTCAATTAAAATTATTAAATATTTTCAAAAAACTTATATTTCCATTTTTAAATAATTTTATATCGAGTATTTGTTTTTAATTAATTTAATACTAAAAAAATTATTGAGCTTTATTTAATTGGTGTTTTTATACTCATAAATATGTTTTAAATATAAAATTAGTTAGTTAGTTAGTTATATACTTTAAAATGTCATCAATTACCTGAAAATTAAAAAAATTTAATAAAAAAATACAAATATTTATTAATTTGATAAAAAATGTATAAATGATTGTAGTAAATAAAATACTGGAAATAGCTACATTAAATATAATTTCTTTTTTTGAAATATTTGTTATTTATTTATTTATTTATTTTTTATTTGGTTAACTTTTCAAAAAAATATCAATCAGTTAGCTTATTTTTGTTATTCTTTTGATTTTAAAGTAACTCCATACGATAACGATGTAAGCTCCTTTTTTTTCTAGCGTATATTATTTTTTGTTGGTGTTTCGCAAATTAATCTATTTTAAACATTGTCTAATGCAAATACAATTTATCTTCTTCTTTCTAAATTTCTTTTAAATCTATCTTTTTTTTATTAAACTTAAATTTTTTTCAAAACAGTAATTACTTTATCAATATTGTTATGGGGAAAGAACTTTTTAAATATTTTGACCTTCTCAAAATCACATAATTCAACCTACTCAAATAAATCCTCCTAAGAATAATATCTTATATTTTATGAATAGTCATTAGATCTTATCAAGTTATGACTTACTTTCTAACTGTTCTTTATTTTTTCTGAAGCAAATTCTTAAATTTGTGAACTTGTTGAATTTTTAAATTATAAATTTATTTGTTTATTTGAATTTTATCTAGCCATAGTCTTATTACCTAAAAATTCATTTGATTTAATTCTTTTTAATTAATCTTTGGTTATATTTTCTTCTCCCTTTTCTTGTGATTGTAATTGCTACTCAAATGCCTTGAAACATGTTGCAGATAAAGAATGTTATTCTTATTTATTGTTTTATTGTAAGTTGGATTAAACGTTTTTTATTTATGGCGAAAAAAAAAAAACATCCTAATCATCTAGCACATCTTTTGATATTTTCTTCTAAAATAAAAGTTAATTCTTAGGTTCTTAAATTGAACTTTGTGTATTTTATATATTAAAATTAACTTATTTATTATTCAAATAATTTTTAAAATCACTTCTTGATTTAACAAAGTTTTATTTTAAGCTGTTTTCCTTTGAATTTTCATTAGCCATGTTATTATTATTTTACTTTTTCAAAACTGAAACAATTTACTCTACTTTAGAAAAATACTGTGTATCAGCAGATATGTTAAAGTTGCCATTTATATATTGCTGATCATAGTTATTAGAAATCTAATCATTTAAAGACGAATTCTATTTAATTAAGTCTATTTATTTTTCTATTATATTGGTTTCATCTTAATTAGATTTGAGAAGTCTTTGTATTTGCTTATTTTCTATTTTTTAAGATAAGTCTGTAGCTTATTTTGCAAAGCTTTTTATTTCTAACCCAAATTGAGTAGATTATGCATCTGATGATAGCAAACTGTTTATATCAAAAGTTTAAGCTTCATCTTCATCTGATGTGATATTGTAAAGAAATTATGTTCTACTATTTATATTTCTACATTATTCTTTTAATTTTTTGCATATTTGTATGTTCTTTTTAGCTAAAATTCTATTTGAGTATAAATAGTTAAAAATTAAATTAAATTTAGATATGATTTTGCAAAATCCAATAAATAACAAATAAAATTTAATCAATATGAATAAAATTAAATCAAAGCTATGTTTAATATAACTTTTCTTTAAATATTCACCAAAATATTTTTTTTAGTTTATTTTAAAATTGAATTCAAAATTGTAAATTTTTTTATTTAATTTGACAAATAAAAATTAAATATTTCTCATTCGATAATTCAGTATTCAAACTCCTTTAGTAAATTTATTTTTTAAATTAAATAAATTAGAATGCTTTAATGATGTTAAGGAAATATTATCAGAATTTTTTAGAGATTTCACTTTAGTACTGAATTCAAATTGATAAAATTACTACTATAAAATCGAAAGTAAAGAATAATGGCAATTACAAGGGTTTCAGCTATTTAGTTCTTTCTGCTCTTTTGTAGCTAGTTTGTCTTTCTTAAATCTCAGAAAAATTATTTTTCAAGAATATAAATTATTTGTCAAAAAATGCATGAGTTGCAGGACAATTAGAGGCTAAATGACCTAGTTTTTTACAAGAGTAGCACTTTAAATAGAGGCAGTTTAAATTTCCATGAATATTTATTTTCTCTTGTATCATTTTAAATCTTTCAAAATCATATTCACTAGTTTTCAGGAGATCAATAAATCTTTCTCTTTTAATTCTGTATAAAGTTGCCAGATTTACACTTCTCGCAGAGGCGCTTCTTGCTAAACCAGAGAAGAAAGAAATTTCACCAAAAAACTAGTTTTATGTAATTGTTTGATATATTTTACAAGATGTTTCTTTATCTTATCTAAAGCAATCTGAGTATATTTCAACTATGCCACTTTAGATAAAATAAATTGACTGATCATCTATATCATTTTCTTGAAATATTATTTCGTTTGGTGAAACTAGCACTTCTTCCATAATAAATACAATACTCTTGTTAATTTTTTGGGAAAAATTATCCTTAAAAATATTTTAATCTTGCAATATTTTTGAATTTATTTGTTCTGTGATTTCTTCTCTAAGTTAATTTGATAAAGTTCCAATAATCTTATCCTCAGCCTGCTTATCTCTATTTTTCAATTCTGATTCTAAAAAGCTAAGGTAAAATCTTACTCTTGTTTTCAGCTAAATATCCACATTCTTTCTATTTAAATATCTATTTACCAAATTAAATTATAAAAATTAAATAATTTTTTTATTTAGAAATGATAAATAAAAATTCTTATATCTTATTATAAAAATTATTTAAAATTTGTTAATAATTTTAAAATCATTAGCAACAATGATGAATGAATTGAATAATAAAAATGCAACAAAATCCAGTTATTGCTTTTAACTTTAAATGTATTTTCATTACAACTACAAAACTAATTCTATTCAAATAAGTTTTTATTTAAATACCTTTAGATAACTGAAATGTTCTCATTTAACTTTTTAGATGATTTTTCTATTTCCTAAAGTATAAAACCAATATTATTTATAGAATAAGCATACACACAGCTGAAAACAATCATAGCTATTGAAATAAACAATGCCTCTGAGGAATTTGTTGCTGCAATATCACCATAGCCAACTTTTTAGATACATAAATAAATAATATTTAAAATAAGAGATTTTTAAATATTTTTATGATTTTTTAAAAGTGAGTTAAAAATAAAACGAATTTTTATATTTTTTGTTTTGGATTTTCAAATATTTGTTTGATTTTTTTAAAAATAAGTTAAAAATAGTTTGACTTTTTATAATTTAATAATAGTTTTTTGTAGAGAGATCAAGATTAATTCTTTGAAAATATTAATGAAAATGAAAATGCATTTTAAATTCTTTTTTTAGTTTTGAGGAAAAATTCTTTGATATTAATCTGATTGGAGGATACTTTTCCCATATGAATTTTAATGAAAAATGTTTAAAAAGTATTTTTTTGAGAATGAAATTAATACCTGTTGTCATAGTTGTTACTGCCCAGTAAATTGAATATATATATCTATTATAATAATCTAAATTTGTAACTCCATATTTTTATAACCAAGAAGTTTAAAAATTGTTCTGATTTTCATAGACTCCTAACATGTAAAAGGCAATGCTTACTTTTAAGAAAATTTAAATCTTAATAGAATTATTTGATTGATAATAATATTTTTATTACCTATGTGAGCTACAGTAACAACATTTAGTACTTAAGAAAAAAGCCAAAATAAATGCTTTTAACTTTGCTCTAGTGTAATTATGCTTTGTAATAACTTTTTTTATTTTAGAGCTCTGTTAAGAAGTAAAAAGATTAAAAAATTCTCAAGGTATAGTTAAATGCTATTGTTTGGATTATAGGAAATTTCTTTATTTCTATACTTAAGTTTAAAAATGATTGTCGATAGACTAATAACATCAGTAATAAAAATACTTGAGGTAATGTATTAAAAAATAATCTTAGACCTTACTTAAATAATTTAATCTTTCTCAAAGTATGAAGTATTAAATTTCTTTAAGATATCAATTAAAGTTATAGACAATATTATCTCAAAAAATGTAACCATAAACAAGTTTGTCGTTTCGTTTTAAGCGAAAAATACTTCGATCGAGTAAAGAAACAAAAACAAGTACGTCATAGCAATCTAAAGCAAGTCCCATAAGACTATAGCTGAGCTTGTTGGCATAAAAACTTTTATTGGAATAATTATTTCTTTCAAATGATCAATAATTGCTGATTTTAGTTTTTGATACTTTACAATTAAATCTTTTAAAATAGAATTTTTATAAACCTTAAATGATACTTATTTATAATTTTAATGCTAACAACTTAGGTCGCTAATTAGCTTTAAATTGTTAGGCTCGACATCGTTTAGATTCTTTTTTAAATGTCTTTACTTTATAGCTGAGGCAAATTTTAATATTTTGAATTTGATTCTGTCCTACTTTTAAACCTTATTTAACTGCAAATTCTCAAAGTATGTTAAGCTTCTTTTGTAATTTTTAAACTTTTTTTTAGGTTTTAAGCAACAAATAAGTTTTTTCAACATTCCTCCTGACTGACTTTTTGATTTTTGAGATACGAAATTATCCTATTTTATACTCATAAGGAACATAGAATTAACTTCTTGTTAGTTATTTTATTTTTACTACTATTCACTATCATCATTATCTTATCTCATTAGGTCTTTTCTGCTCATCATGCTAAAATTATTCATTTCAATATGTTAATGAGTCTTGTACTTGCTGGAATCTTCAGAAGATTCGTTGTAATTTTTTAGAGATTGTTAAAGCTTCTCACTTTATGGAGATATTATGAGATCATTTGCATTAAAATCATAGGATAGCATATTTTATGGTGAATTATCACTAAAATCTTATTTTAAATCTTGATCTGGCTACTATCTATCATCATATTCCTACTTCTACTAGAAAATTCCCTTTTATAAACTATTATCATCAAAAGCAGAATTAGAATTGATGTCTTTAGCGCTTATAAATTATCTTTCAAGTTAAATTTTATTTTTAGGTTAATTTTCAATTTAGCCAAGCTAATTAAAAAACTCTAAGTCTTCAAAACTTTTTAAAGAAGGAGGATCATTACCATGGTCTCCATTTAGAGATCTCCCGATTTTTGTTTAATCCTTTAGTTTATCATGCATAGTTTGCATTTTTACTCTAAATTCATTTTATTCTTGTTCATCTCTATGGCTTTAATTTAAAAATTGGTTTGCCTTAAAAGGTGTAGTCTATTTTTTATTAGATTAATGAATTGTAATTTTGTTAATATCCTCCATTAATACAGTTTTAGTCAAGTTTTGTTTGTTAATTAAATCAAAGTAGGTATTTAAATTAATAATATATTTACTAGCTCACTCTTTGACTCACTTAGTAGTAAGTAAGAATAGTTTTTATTTTAAATAGCAAATAAATTATCATACATACTTAACTTTATCTATAAAACTTAAGTAATTAATTATTTATATTTTAAAATTTATTTTAATTTCATTTCTCTTTACTTTAAAATTGAAGATAAAATGTTTTTAAATCGGTGTTATTTATTATATTTATTGATTTTTTACATGTTTAATTTCAATTTTCTTTGAAAATAATCTCTTATTAACTTTCTCTAATTAGATTTTTTAACAAAATATAAGCCAATCTTCTATTTAAAATAAGTAGATTTGATTCCATTAATTTTTAAATAAGTCAATTATTTTAAATAATTTAGTTTTAAAATTAAGGAGAATATTTAAAAACTTTTATCAAATCATATGAACTATCCAAATGTTTTTTTAAAAACCAGAAAACTTTTTTTTTTTAAACTTGAATTTGTTAGGTAAATTAGTGAACATTTTCATTCATGTACTAGATTTCTGTTGTTCAAACTTTTTATAATTTCTCTATATCTATTTTCTATGAACATTATTATTAGTTGTTTCGGACTATTATAATTAAATTAGAATTCTATAATCACATATCAATAATTTTTCCTAATGTAATATTTATTTTATTTTTAGGAATTAGTTGAAACTTAGATAGGTAATAATTTATATTAAAAAGATGAAACAACAATATATTTTTTATTATTATTTCAAGTACTGCTTAATATTAAATATAATATTTTTTAATACTGCTAATAAGCTTAAGAGAATAATTTTTATACATAAAAATGCATATATTTCATTAGAATACATATTAAATAATAATGTGAACCTTAATTAAATAAACAATTTTAATTATTTCAAAAAAATTATTTTCATATTTTTAATGTTAAGAATTATTAAATAAATAAATAAATTCGTGGTTTTCTTACTTAATAATTTTTAAAAAAATGTAATAATAAATATATAACTGCAAGAAAAATCAATATAAAATCAAGATATTTCTAAAATAACTAACCTCTTTACATAATGCTGTATAATATTTTTTATAAAACTATGACCTATTCCTTTAAGAGAAATTGATAACACTTTTAAATTCACCAATTTTTTCAGAGGAGTTTAAAGCTATTTAATTGGAGAGTGTTTTAATATATCACTAATTTTTATTGAAAGATCATTCAATTTTTTTATATTTTAAACTTAATTTAAAATTTCTAAGAATTCTTGAAATTAAATTTTATTTGATTAATTGATTTGTATGTGGAACGTTTTTAAAGATTGAATGGTTTTTACTTGAATAAAAATTTTTTTAATGTCAATAATATCAAATTTATTTCCTTCACCAATATTTAATTTTATAGATTATAGTATTGGCATCGTTGATAACAGTTAAGGAATCAATTCTACTCCTATTTTTTTATTAAGCCTAACATCATTTTTTTTTATTTCAGGTTTTATTAAGCAAGTAAAGTGAGTTAGATTATTAAGAGATTAAAAATTTTTAGAAATCCATTGGTAATTAGAAGGGAGTAAGATTTCATTAGTCTCAATATTCAAATACAAAGAATTTTAGAAATTATTTGTATTATTTTCAAAGACATCATTCTATTGTAAAGTATGTTGTTAATAATTTAATACTATTTTGTCTTTAATTAAAATTGACATTTAATATTCTATGGTTTTATTTTTTTAGTAAAATAGAATCTAATCAAAAGTTGAAGTAAATGAACTAAATTTTTGAAAATCAAATTCTAAATTGATATACTTTATATTAGGTAGCTTTCTTACTTAGAATTATAACCACTCAATTATATTATAATTATACTAGAATTTTAGACTCAAATAATTTAATTTTTAACTTTGCTGCACTAAACATAAAATATTGTGTGCGATTTTATAATCTTATATAGCACAATAAAGTTTTAATACTTCTAAATTATTACTATTTTCTATTGAATTAATTAAAGTGCAAGGAGGTAAATTAGTTTCAATTATCTTAATGTTTTTTGATATCTTAAGTTCTTTGGTTAGCTAAGGACTATAACCACAACTACATCTATAACATTTACATATTGTATAAATTAATTTGAATTCTTAAATATGCTCAAATAAGTTAAAATAATATCCAAACAGTTTATTACAACAACATCTTCTTTCAATTACTTTAATTCTTATATTTTAAAAATTACTTAACTCAGGAACAAGCATATTTAATGTAAATGAAAAGTTATAAAACCGATATGGCTCTTTAAAATATTTTTGTTATAGTGAATACAATTAATCTTAGAATAATTCTTTGAAATTGTTATTAGAGATTATTGGCTTCTCATCTGAAAAATCTTTAATATCTCTCTCAAAGGTATAGTTGAGGCCTTAGATAAATAACTATTTTTCTGATTTAATTTAAGTTAAATGTTAAATAAGTTATAAAAATTTCAATTAAAAATCCATATGCAGGCTCTGTTTAACTTTAATTTGACTAACTTTTTAAAAATGTTTCAAAAAATTTATAAAGTAATTTTATTTCTCATCAGATAAATAATGAAAATTTCCTTTGCACTTAATCTGATATATTTAATGATAAGCAGATAGAAATTAACCTAGTTTATCTAATTTCTTCTATTTAAAAAAGCTATCCTTTAAGTAAATTGTTAAAGATTTAATTTTTACTTTTTCATCGCTAATTACTAAATCAATTATTTGTTTATTTTCTTCTGTAACTATTAGATTATTAAAATTATCATTAGCATTTTCTCCTTTTATTTCAATTATGACAAGATCGGTTTTTGATTCAGGAGTATATCTAATTCTCAAAGTATTTTTATCTTGCAGCTTTTTTAAAAGGTGGCTCAATATTTCAGAAAGTTAATTTTCTTTAATAAAAAATTGTTTCTTCTCCATTTTTTATTATGTGTTTAATTATACCTCCATTTTTTCGTTTTAGTATTATTTTTAAGTAGTTATTAAATATTTAAATATTATTTATATTTGATTTTGCGAAATGATTTCCATTCATACATTTAGAAAAAATAAAAAATAAATTATTATATTTCTTTTTAATTGAAAACTTTAGATTTTATTAGTTCGTATTAAATATTAATAAATAGATTATATTTTTTAAATAGATAAAACCTAATAATTTTAATTTTTAGAACAGATAAATGTTTTATATGATCTCATAGAATTTATTTACAAAAGAATAATTATTTATATTTAGTTTGAGCCTAATTATTTAACATTTAAATACTTTTTCCATTATTAATATTTTAAAGTTTGCTAAACTATTTTAATAAAATTAATTTCAAAAATTATAATTTGTCTTTTTAATCTTAAATTTTACATTAGATATTTAATAAATTAGTAAATAAACCATAAGAAATTTTTCAAAAATAGGTTTTCTTATGATTTTTATTATTTGAAATAGAAGAATATTTTAAATTATGAAAGAATTTAATTAAAAAGAAATTATTATTCATATTTTACCAAAATATAATTATAAACAATTTAATTAAAAATTTATACAATCTTCTTATGATGAATTTTAAGCAAATTTGATTAAATTTTGAAAACTAGTCAGTGTATTTTATGTATTTAAATTAAAGGTAAATGAAAAATTTATAAATGGCAGGCATTTTTACATCGGCTTATTTTATTTTGTTAAATAAACACTTTTAATTAAAAATAAGTCTTCAGATAAAACTCTTAAATCAATTGATTCTGAAGATTTTCTCTCTATAGTATTTGCTTAATTCTATTCTTTATTATCTACTATTTTAAATTCTTATATTCAAAAATTTCCATATATTATTTAAAATGAATTTTTATTCTATTTAAAAACCCTCAAAAAGATATATTTGCCTTTTACAGATATTATTAAATTTCTTTTTGATAATTACATAAAATTTTAGCTTTTTTACTAAGTAAAATTATTATAAAATGGTTTTTTATTAGATATATATCTGGCAAAATAATTTGCAAAGAATCAAAAATAGAATAGATGTTTTTTTATTTATTTGGAAATAAAGTTCAAAAAGAAGCCTATTACAATAGTGATAAAAAATAAATTATTTTCTATTAGACAAACAATAAATAAAATAATTTGTATAGACTTATTTAATAAATAGAGGTAATGTAATTTATTTAGGATTATGATCATTAAATGTTTATACAATCTTAACTTTTTAAGCTTTTTAATATTTGCTTGATTCATTTTTAGAATGTTTTTTTGTTAAATCAATTTTATTTGTTTTATTTTTAATGTTTATTTATTTATATTTGTTAAATTATATATTTTCACATTATTTTATGAAGAATATCTATCATTTTATGGTTTGAGATGCATATTATTTATTTTAAATGAGAAATTTTGAAAGAGGAAGAAGATTTATAATTTGTTAAAATAGAGTTATTTATTAAAAGAAAAAACAGCCCCAAAGCTAGATTTTATAATAGTTTTATGAGTTATCTTAAAAAGAGATGATAGCAATTTATAATGGAATCTTTATTTTTATTTTGAAAAAAAATGTATTTGATTATGTTTTTATTTATTTTTTCGCTAGTAATCTCTAATCGAAATATGTAACAATCAATCTTGATGTGTAGAGGATTAAGAATGTGTTTGTGTGTGTGTGTTTTCCAGGCTTAAAATAATTTTGGATTAAAAACTTTATCATTTTAACTGTTACATTTCGCTTTCGCTTTAGAAATTTTGTTAGTGCTAAAATTTTGTTAGCCAATAAATGATTCTATCTATTTTTTACTTTACTTTTTTAACTTTAAAGCAAATGATAAGTTTTTTATTAATTTTTTTATTAGTATTTTTTATTGATGTGATTTCTTTTATTGTATATTAATTTTTATGAAATTTCTTAATTAGTAAAAAAAGATCCGTTAAAGTTTAATAAATTTATTAAATTTTCTTAATTAAATATCATTTTTAAGATAGAAATTTTTAGATTTTTTTATTATATTTAGAGAAGGAATTTACCGATTAAAAAAAATCATTTCATAATTGTATTAAAATAAAGAAAAATTTAAGAAGTATAATTAAGTGAAGTAAATTAAAGATCTTTATACGGTTATAATCTCAAAAGATTTTATATTACAATAATTAACAAATGTAAATGAATTCAAACAAAGATGTAATCCCCAATAATTATCACTAACACTTATTTTACACTAAATAGATTTATTTTTTAAATATGCATTCTTTATGATAAAACTCCTAGATACTAAATGTTACAATCAATTAAAAAGTAAAATAAAACTCTGTTTGTAAATAAAATTTATTCAATTTGAAATATTTTATATTATTCATTTAAATAAGCTTGTAGATTTTATTACAATATTTTTAAAAAGTCACTTTAAAAAATGAGTTTTCAGCTTTAAAGCACTCTGTGTTAAGTTTAATTGTTATTACAAATATTAAAATTTCGTAATCATATTTATTAATTATTTTTACTTTCATACTTAAAGTAGTTTATTTTTTTGTTAATACATATAACTATTTTGTTTTAATACTAATTGCAAGCTAATTATTTAAATAAATTAGTGAAAAAGAAATTTAGACATTTATTCTCTGCGTTATAAATTTTGAAAGAAATACTATAAATTTAACACATCATTGAATGACTTCACTATTGCGTCATTAAATTACAACTTAAACAAATGATTAGTTTTTAAAAAAAGTGCACTAGATAATAACAATATTTATATTTGTTTTCTTTTGATGTATCTAATTATTTTTTACTTAATTTACATCTTTATTATGGAATAGATAAATTAATTATTTCCTCTTTCCCTTTCTAAAGATACTTGGTAAAAAATAATTAACTCTACTTAACTTACATTTATTTTAACAATCTAGAGATAATTAAATTTTAAGGCTTTATTTCAAAGTTTAACATGGAGGACATTACAAATTTAAAATCAAAACTGATGGATTTTGTTAATATCTTATAAAAATACCTAAAATCATTTTAATGGGTAATATTATTTGGTTGTCTTTTGTAAAAAAAATATCTTTTCACTTTAATTTACAAGAAATTACTAATATTACTAAAGAAAATGATCCAATACAATAAATGTAAGTTAAGTAAGTAAATTTTTACAAGGAGATTTAAGATACAAAGATAAAAAGACATTTTTTTTATTTTTGTTGATAAGTTCGAATGAGATAAAAGTAAATAAAATTGAATAAAATAGGTTTAATACTAGATTTTAGTTTTATATCTTATAAAAGTAAAACTGAAGTGAAACAAATGCTTACTTTTAATACTTGACATTTAATTTATTTTTAATTTTGTAAGCTTGTTTAAAAACTCCTCTTTCTCTAATCGATTGTTTGGTATTTAATCTATTTAGTAAAATTTATGTAATGCTTAACTTAATACTTAATCCACCTATAAATAGATATTAAATCATTGATAGATAAATCTTTTTTTTCAAATATTATTTAAAAGTCTTAGATAGAGTATTTATTTTAAAAATATAAAGGGAGTAATGCAAGAAAATAATATAAATAGAGAGGAAACAAGCAACACTAGCTATCCTTAAGAATGTGAAGTTTTAATAATCGGAGCAGGTGTTTCGGGTGCTAGCACTCTTTACTAGCTGCATAAAGCTGGCGTTAAGGATATGGTTATCCTTGATGCAGGTCAATGTGGAGCAGGAAGTAGTTAAGGTAAAGTATCTGAAGATCATGCATTTATAAGAGAAGATGATATCTATTAAGGAAGAGAATTTTAACATGCCAGAAAGAGTGGAACAGCCGTACTCGATAAACCAACCTCTAGAATTAAAATGATGGTCAATATCTATCCATGCACCTCTGAATATTTTATGTCTCATCATGGTGAACAAGGAGCACGTCGTTACTTAAAACTATGCTATGAAGGTTTGCAAATCTAAAAATAACTTGCTAGAATGGTATTCAAAAGTGAGGAATTAGAAGAAAATCTACTTGAAAAGGGGTCTCTCTAAGTAGGTGTTGAAAAGGATGAAGAAGATGTCAAAGAAGAGTTCGAAACTTTAAAGAAACTTGGATTCGTTGATATTTAATTGTGGGGAAGAGATTAAGTTGAAAAGCAATTAGGTAAGGAAAGTAAATTTACTATTGGACTGTATTATCCTCATGACGCAATAATTAACTCTTAATAATATTCCGCTAATTTAGTGAATTACGTTTTAGAATAAGACAAGACAACTAAGTTATTTGAAAACTGTTCATAAGTGACTAATGTAGAAACAATCAATGAAGAATATGCATTGACAACTCTTTAAAATGGTTGTAAAATTAAAAGTAAATATGTAGTCCTTTGTACAGGAGGTTTATTTACTAATTCAACAACCTTATGCGGTATTTTTACCCCTTGTTTTTCATATCTTGTTTCAATGAAAGAGCCTGAAAGCATAAACACCCAATACCATCGCTTAGAGCACCCTAACTCAATGAACTACTTCACTTGGGGATTTACTCATGACTGGTGCTTGACCTAAGGGCATATTAGATTGAGTGGATAAGATCATTTCTCCGCTTTTAAGCCTCCAAGAGAAGATGAAAGATGTGGAATTTTGGCAAAATGGATTATTTAAAAATTCCCATATATGAAAGATTCAGAGAACAAATATTAAACAAAGTATGGTGTCTACTCAGAAACACCTGATAAAGCTCCATTAGTAGGCACTGTATCTCCATCCAGTAGAATTTGTTATGTAGTAGGATGCAACGCTTAAGGCTAGTCGTCCCTTACTTATTGCGCAACCTTAGTGCCAGGTTTACTAGGATACAAAAAGTTAGATTCTGACCAAAAAGATATTATGAAGTTAGTCACAATCAGAAGGTTTGCCTTATTAAACGATGTATTGAAAAGTGAAAAAAAAGGAGAAAAAATTCACAAATCTTGAAAACTGTTTGATAAAAAACTTAAAACAATTAAAAATCAACATAAATCTTAATAATAAACAATTCATTGATACTTTCATTTATTAATTCTTTACTAAAAATATGAACTTATAATTTATTAATTAATTAATTATTTAAATATGCAGAATTATTCATATAAATATTTTTCTTTCTTAATTAACAAACTATTTATTTTTGTAATTTAATTGCATTATATTTTTCATAAGATTTTTTATTCTTTGCAGTTGATTTTTTTATCAAGATTTAGTTTTAGTTAAAAGTAGCATATACATACATAACTTATCAAAAGTTTGTGATAACTAATATTAAGAAAATTCATTTTAACTATCAATATAATTATTAATATTATTCCTTTGCAGAAAAATGATTAATAATATGCAAAACTATTCATATAAATATTTTTCTTTCTTAATTAACAAACTATTTATTTTTGTAATTTAATTGCATTATATTTTTCATAAGATTTTTTATTTTTTGCAGTTGATTTTTTTATCAAGATTTAGTTTTAGTTGAAAGTAGCATATACATACATAACTTATCAAAAGTTTGTGATAACTACTATAAGAAAATTCATTTTAACTATCAATATAATTATTATTTAGCTTATTCTTTTGCAGATAATAAAACGATTAATAATAAGCAAAACTATTGATATAAATATTTTTTATTTATTAATTAACAAAATATTTATATTTTTAATTTAATTGTATTATATTTTTAATAAGATTTTTTATTTTTTGGAGTTAGTTTTTATTTCAAGGTTTAGTTTTAAATGAAATTAGTGTATACGTAGCTTATCAAAATTTTGTGAGCTGCTATTAAGAAAATTAATTACAACTATCAATAATATTATTATTTAGCTTATTCTTTTCAAGTATAATAAAACAATTAATTATTTTAAACTTAAAAATAAAGTATAAATTAAATAATCTACTTTATTTTTATCATGTATTTGAATTGTTCAAAAAATATATCTGAAATACTATAATATTATTTTCTCATTAAGGTTTTGGTTGGAATAAAAAGGCTACTTATTAGGGCATTAAGATAGCTTGATGTTCATAGCAAATACAAATATAATTTGAAATAATAAAAATATATCATTAATCTAATTTATGTTTTTCACCTTTAATGAATCAATTATATTATATCTAAAGTATCATTAGATAATTTTATTAATATCGCTTAGCTCAAGTATAAAAAGTTTTGTATCACTAAACAAAATCATGTGATAACTAACTCCTTTTAAAAAATTCATTCATATTATGTTAAATATATTTATTAATTAGATATTTTTTTTTCAAATTAATTTAATGATAAATTATTTAAATCATAAAAATATATTATAAATTTATCAACCAAGTTAGTTTTTGCATTTTTTATTTACTCAAAAGAAATCTTAAATTATCATAGATATCTTCATATTTTACTTTTTTTATTTATTTAACAATTTTATTTTTTATATGAATTGAAACTATCTATCAAGTTATAAAAATATATTTTACTACTTTTCATTCTTTAAAAATAAAAATAAATATAAAAAGCTATTTTTATGATCTAATATAATTTATTCATTAAATTTAAAATTCTTTTCTAATTAGAAAAAATAACAGATATTTATCTTTAACATTAAATAAAATAATCACCAATAAGTATATATTTATTCACTAGTTAGATAAGTATATTGTTTTATCAGTCATTTTCATTTTTAAAATGTAATATTCTTTGGTCTTGATAATATTTTAAGCTTTAAAGTTTTTAAGAATATAGTTTTTTTATGTTTGTTTTTAGATATAATTTATGTTTAATTTATTTTGTTAATATTTTTTATTTTTTTCATTATATTTTCTAGTTTATTTGTGAATATTTTATATTTATTTTTGTTATTGTTCTATGAACTTATTTTGTTTAGAGTTAGGGGTAGTTTAATTTTATATTTTGGAAAAGAAAGTTTTCATTTTTAGTAGATTTAGCAGCAGTTTTAAATAAAATTGTTGAGTAGTTTTATGAAGCTTGGTGTTAAGAATAAAGTCATTCCTTGATAAATAAGATAGATAAAAGAGAGAGGTTTTTTTTTTATATTTTTTAAAATAGGATATTTTGAAAGTGTTTGTTTTCTCATTGCTATGAGATTAGAAATCAAATCTAAACCATGATAGTAGTTTAGTATTTCAAAGATGGATATGCGAGATATAGTTATAAAAATATGATGATTATTTTCATATGCGGGCAAATGTTTCACCAGATAAGCATTTTAGTAGATTTAAAAAACTTTTAACCTTAAAAACTTAGAAAATAATTAACTTTCTCGATCCATTTATTTGAAGTCTAAACTAAATCCATAATGATTCAAACTTTTTCTTCATCTGAGAGCTTGAGATATATTTTTTTTTTAACGGTATTATTTTTTTTTCTTTTAATCTAATGTTTTTAATTATTAATTTTTTATGGATATGATTTTTACAAATCTTTTCTAATATTTATGAAAATTTTTTCTTATTTTTTAATTGATTTGAAACTTTGATTAAATTTTCTATGTAAAATTTATTAATATCAATCATCTTTATCAAAAAATCTTTATATAATAAACCATTAACAATATTTCTTCATCTTTAAACAAAAGTATTTAAATCTGTTTGTTAATTTTTCTAAAAAAATCAGAGTCTCAAAGAAATTTCATTCTAATTTAATTGCAAAGCTTAATAATAACTATTCATTAGTAATATTCCTCAATAACCTCGAAATTCTAATTTATAAACAAGATTGCTTTGTTTGAAAAAATATCTTTAATTTTCTTACTTATTTAAAAAAAATAAAAGCCAAATAAAAAATATTTTAGCATTAATTTGTATGAAAAATATATTAAAAATGTCCAATCACTATTATTAATAGAATTTAAACTCTAGTTTAAAAATTTATTCATTTTTTATTAAAATACTTATATATATCATTATGTAAAAACTGAATATTAAAAAATAAATATAAATTTATTGAAAATTTTATAGATTTTTTTATAAAATTTATTAATATTTTAAGATAAATCAATCAGTTTAATTAAAAATCTTTAAAATCTAATTTAAAAGCAATATTTCTTAATTTAAAAAAAAAATTTAATTGCATTTCAAAATATAAATTAATAAATTTATAAAAATTCTACTTTAATTTGATTATAAAATTTATCAAAATATTAGTTAAGACAAATCAATAATTTATTCTAAAATATTTATTTTCTAATTTAAAAATAAAAATTGCTTAATAAATAAACTATATTTACTTACTTATTTTATGATAAGATTGTTTAAATTAATTAATAAAATCTAAATATTTAATAATATTATAATTTGTTTATAAAATTTAACTGTATATTATTATGATAAATCAATAATTTATATATAATATTCCATCACTTTTTAACAAAAAAATCTATATTTAATTGCTAATATATGATATGGCTATTTATTAAATAAGCAATTAATAAATTTAATAAAATTTCATTTTAATTATTCATATAAAATTTTATAAATATATTTAGATAAGTCATTCATTTTCGTCAATCATCTTTAATTTTAATTTATATTTTTCATTCTATAGCAAAAGTATCTATATTTACTTGTTGATTTTCTGATAGCGTTATTTAAAAAAACAAATTAAGGAGAAACAAGCAGAGTATAAATACAAAAAGAGGTTCTCTATTAAGGAAAGGCAAGTTTTGATGAGTAAAAAGGAAGTTATAAATTCTATCTTCTATAATGAAATTATATTTTATTTTTTATAAAACGAATAAATAAATTAAAGTAAATAATGAATAAATAATTTTCATAAAAATCTTTATATTTTTATTCAATTTGCAATTATAAACGAAATTATTTATTCAGCTTGTTAATTTAAAAGATAAGAAGAATTTTATGTAGAAAGATTTAAGAATTAAATTATAATTCTAATTTAACTGAATTTAACTGAGAGAGAAGTTAAAATTTTCTTACAAGGTTTTTAAAAGAAAAAAATATTATTTATTTGTTTCTGACATGTTTTAATAAAATTTGGAGTAAAAAAAATAATTTTAACTAAAATGATCTTGAAACATAGATATTTATAAAAGATATTCATCATATTAAATTGTTGATTCATCTTTTAATGCCGAATATTATGAATAACTATAACTTAAAAAACAATAAAGAGGAAGTTTTTTCAATTAATTAGAAAGACAAAGTTTAATAATAAATGAAATACTAAAAAGTAAATTATGCATGATAACAATATTTCAATTCATAATTTTGTGTATTTTAATTATAAGTAATAATATTAATTAATGTCTATGTAGGTTATTATTTATTAGCATTATGTATTAATCTGTAATGAGTTTAAATATTCTATTTATTATTGAATGCCAATTTATCTTTGCCTTAATGCTTATTGAGAAAATCATACAAAGATTCCAGCTAGTTTTATTTATCTTAAATTTGCTAATTAACAATTCATTGCTTTTATTATTAAACTTTGGCTAACTTTTTAAATTATATCATAATACAAAAGATTTTTATATGAATGAGTTGATGAATTAAGAGCAAGTAATTATATTTGAATTTATATGTTTAGGTTGCTAGTTGTGCGTGTTTATTCCTCAACTCACTCACATAAGCTCTATAAAATATTTTTTTTATGTATTAGGAAAATAAAAAACTTAAGCAACACCCTTCAGATACCGTGGATAGTAATGTTATCAACAGCAGCGATACCTTCTTCACTCAAGAATTATTGGATTTAATTTCTGTGGTCACCATTAAGTTTAATTACTTTTTTTCCTTCATCTTCTTCAACAATGGTAGCGTTACAAGACAACCACTTTTTTATAAATAAATTATATTAAATTGAGCTAATTAGCATTCAAAAAGGTTATTAAAAGAGACTAAATATGCTTTTTTTCATTTATATTTTAGCATTCGATTAATCTGCTTTTATGCGCATTCTGCAATGTTTTTAAATAATTACCTTTTTCCAGTATTTCATAATCTTTTCATAATCAAACTCAGGAGGAATACCTTCTACTGTGGTGAAACACTTTCTACCTCTTCTTTATTCGACTCTAATGTCTTTTTATATTTATTTGATGATTAAAAATTATTTTATTTCTAAAATTTGATCATTTTAAAATAATTCAAATCGCAGCTATTTCTCGCTAAAACCTTAAATCAAATATTTAAGTTAGTCTTATCTTGAATTAAAATGATTTTCTCATCGCTGCTAGCTTAAAACTTAAAAAAAATTATTTTTTACGAATATGGGTTTGGAAATCATCAATATTATTTTCAAACTAAAAGTCGTTATCGTTCATTTTTAATTTTTTATATATTTAGTCTCTAGCTTTTTTTTGTATATTTTTATATTTGTTTTGATTAATTAATATATTCTTTTTTTCTTCTTTTCTTGTAAAAACTATACATGCAAAAAGAAGTTCTTCCGATTTGTCTAATTTATCTTCTTTCTTGCTCCACTTAAAAACTAATTTATTTATTTATTTAATTAACTCTATTCTATCATCTCCTCATTCAAATCCTTATATAATCAAAAACATTTTTAACTTAAAATACAAATATTAGTTATTCTGAGAGAGTTCCTAGTTATTTATTTATCTTTTTTTAGTTTATAAATTGCACCAATTTAATTAAAAAATGTAATTATTTGGAATATATTGCAATCCAAGCATTAAAAAAAATAAAAAAAGATTAATAATTATTCTTTAATCGAAAGTATTCTAATATATAACTATATTAATTTATGTGTTTATATTAATGTAAGAATTACAGTTAGATTTCTGATTAAGATTAAAAAAATTCAGTCAAACCACATTTCCATAAATTTACAAAAATTATAGTTAAAAATTCTTACAAACAACAAATATATTTTAAAGCTTTAATTCTATTTTAAACTTAATATTAAAAATAATGAATAAATTAATTTGAATTTAGAAACATAATTCCTATTAAAATTTAAATAAATTCATAAATTATCCATAACTTTTATAAATATGCTAAAATATCATGTTAAAAACTAATTAATTAAATTAGTTTGGTTGTTTGATATTTCAAGAACGAATTTCATTTATAATATTATTAATTGCAATTAATAGCTAAATATTAAACAATTTTAAATGCCTTTTTAATAGGTATAATTGAAATAATTAACAAACTCTTAAAATTATAAAAATTAATTAAAAAATTTTTTTATTAAAAATAAATATAAATAGTAACGTCTAATTTTAATATTTCAATTGATTGAAAAAATAAGAAATTAATTTCTTAAGTCGATTACTATTAAGCAAATTTAGTATCTTTATTGGCAAAAAATGTATAAAATAAGATTTATTAATAAAATAATAATCAAATAAATAAATCTTATGAAATCATTTAAATTAGCTCTTTAATTTAAAAATATTATAATTAAAACCTATTTTATTTAGAGAAAATAAAATTAATGTCAAATAGGAATTTAAATATAATAAAGATAAACTATTCAATTAATTTAAGTAAAACTAAAGTAATACATTTTCTTTTCCAAATTTATTTTAGCATTTAAATTATAAGTTATAAATCAAATTGAAATGTTTTCGTTTTAGCTTATTTAAAATGACTATTATTGAAATATGATAATAATTATGATATGTAGCATGAAATTTATATAAAAAAATTCAATTAAAATACAATATAATCATTTAATGACAAACATTTAATTTAATTTTTAAATTAAGACAGTATAACCCTCCTAGTTAATTAAATAAACTACTATTGAGTCATTTACGAATATATTTATGAAAAGGTTTTATGACAACAGTATAAAAAGCAAATTAAATTACCATATTTCTTAAGCTTGCTGTAGGTAAAAAGGTGTAAAGTTAAGACATTAAGTTTTAAGAAATAATAAATTTATCTATTAAAATGATAAAAATATTATGTTTTTTTGATTAAATTCTAAGATTTTTATTTTACTTTTTTTGTTAGAATTTTATTAAGAATTTATTTATTTTTTTTATAGCTGTTAAATTTTTCTTTCTTTCTTATTTATTTATTGGTTTTTCTTTTTATTTTTAATTTTAATTAATTAGTTAATATGTAGATAGTACGTTAGGTTTATTTATTAAGATTTGGATAAAAGAGATTGGTCCTTGCGTTTATTTTTAAAGAATTGCTGATATTTTGAATATATGAGGAAAAAGAGAGAGTTGGATTTATTTAAAATAAAAAATGCTTCAGAGTTTGTTAATTCATGAGACTATCAATAAGTAGGTGTTTAAGATTTAAAAAATATCTAACTATTAAAAGAGAAATCAAATGAAATGACTTTAATAAAATAAAAATATTTTCATTAGTTTTGAGGAACTTTAGAGTTTTTAGTTTAAATTTGTTTGCGCTTCATCCTTGAAAGATTTGATGATAGCTTTAGAGATAAAAGAAAAATATTATTGAGATAAAATCAATCTAAGCATATACTTATTTAGTTATAAATAATAACTTAAGTATAACAAATCATTCATAAAAATGAAGATATTGTATGCCACCACTTAGATGATTATAATCTATAAGTTGGTCTAAAAACTTCACGTCTATCTTGGGATAATACCATTTTAAAAACTAATAATTTTCTCTTTTATCTATAATTATCTTCATTTTTTCTTATCTTTCATATAATATAAATCTTTTTTAATTAAATTATTGTTAATCAAAGTCAATTAATTTTTGCAAGAAAAATCAAAGATTTAATTAAATTTTATGACTAAATTATATTTTGTTCGCATTGAAGCATAAACGAGTAATAAATAAATTTCTTTTATTGTAATAAAATTTTATAATATTTATATAATATAAAATTATTTGTAAAAAGTTTAAATCTTAATATGTCTTGATAATAGATACTGATTTAAAATAAAGCAAAAAATAAATTTACTAACCTTTTGATCCTTAAAAATAATTTTACTAATATAAATTTTTTGCATGATTGATATATTTTTTATGTTGATCAAATAAATACAAGCAATTATTGATAGATCAAAAACATTTTCATATAAACAGAATAACATTTAATATTTAAATAAATTGACATTATTAATTTTATATAATTACCATATTATTTTTTTCATATTTCTTCTAGAATCTGTTAAAATTATTTCTGTTTTAATGTTTAATAAAAAAATAAAGCTTAATTATCTTACCAAAATTATTTTAATTTTTATTTTTTGAAAAAGAAATTTTTATCTAAATTTACTTTATTTAACAAATAAAATTATCCTTCTTCTAAAGCTGTAGGGAATTTAGAAATTGCATTGGCTATTTACAGTATAAATAAGGGAGGTTAAAGTATAAAACTAAATATTTATTATTTTATACTGCCATATTAGTATTTAAATATTAAAAATTAAATTAATATTTTAAAAAGAAATTGATTTAATGTTATTTTATATTTAAAATAATTTTTTTATTTATTTAGCTCCAAAAACAAACAAATTTGAATTGAGAAAAATGGAAAAATAATAAAAATATCATGATTTTTCATTTAACAAAAGATTAATTTATATTTCTTATACAAATCATACATATATTGGAATTAAGAAATAATCCATCACTTTACTTACATTTATTAGATATTTTATTAGATTTTGACAAAAAATATTAAAGTTAAGCAGAAAAATCTTTCAATCTCTTTTCTATTAAGATTTGGCTGGTTTAACTTATTTATTAGATTCTCTTTTGCTATAGAATTTAGATCTTACTTTCAAAAGATAAGCATAGAGCAAAGGCATACCGATGCAAACTGCTATTTAAACAAACTTTCCAAAATAATACTAAATGTCGTAGAAATCTGATGTGGGGTTTAATTTAGCCAATGAGTATTGAATGCAAAAAATTTCACCTAAGAAAACTCCAACTGGATATAAGATTAAAAATGCATTATATCTAAAGAATGCAACTATATCGCTTTTTGAAGAGTAGTAGAGATATCTTATGATATCAGCAGTTGACCAGGCTAGAAGTACACTGCTAGCATAGCAAGTTGGGACAACCTCACTCATATAAAGCCATGCAACAATCATTCTTCCAAGGTACTAGGCAAATACTGAAACTATGTTTCCTGAAGACTAAATGAAGTCTATAAATTAAGCGGTTTAAACGATTCTCATGACAAAAATGGCTCTGCTAAAAGTGTTTTCGCTGTTTTTATCTAAGAATTTTTCGGGCTTTTCTAAAATGTTGAAAATTACATCAATAATGACATAACTCCAACCTGCTATCTAAAATAAATTGATTAATTTTTTCATTAATTCTTTAATTGTTTAGGATTTAAATTTAATTAATTTTAAGTTTTTATAAAGATTTATTCAAAGATTTTATCACTTTCCACCATTAAATAGCAATTATCTATCACAAAATTTATTTAAAATTTATGTCTTATCAAATATTGTTGTAAAATAATATTGTAAATCGGATCATAAATTATGTACCAAAATCTTCCTTTCTAGGATTTTATTTCTCAAAAATTAAAACTATTTTTATAAATATTCAAGTAAATCTGTTAAAATCTACTAAAATATCTATGTAAATTTTCATCATATAATAATAAAAACCTTTTCTATTATACTTATCCTGATTTTATTCAATAAAAAGAATAATCAAGTTTTATAACAAAATAATCTACATGAATCAATTTTAAAATCATAGAAGAAATTTAATTTTATGAAATCAGCTCTATTAAAAAGCATAAAAATGATAAAAATATTAAAATTCTCAATAAATATATAAATAGATATAAATAAATCTTAAGAATTTTCTTATTTTAGAATTTTTAATCATCTAAATCTCCTAAAAATAAAATTGAAATTAAAATTAAATTTATAAAAATATTAAAAGTTATTTATAAAAGTGAATTGTTCTAAAAATATAAATGTAAATTTATTATACAAAAATTATTTTTTAATCATACATTGAATATGTAAAATTTATTATTATATTGTTTGGGGATTTTATGGTTGTAAATGATAAAAATTTAAACTCCATTTACAAAATTATTTTCTCAAATTTTTAAATCTTGAGGGTAAGAATTTTATAGTTATTCTATGAATTTATTTATAGTTGATGATAATACAATTATTAATCTTTATAACAATTGAATTTTAATTAATAATTCTATTTAATTACAAAATTGATTAATTATTTTTCTTTTAAATAGTATTTAATTTAAAGTTAAAAAGTTAGATTCTTTTTATTTGCTTTTTCTTGTCAAATTTTTGCTGCAAAACAAAAAAATTTTAATTTTATGGATTCAAACTTGTTTTGAGAATTGATATAAGGTAAATTTTCTAAATTTTAATAATATTTTAAAAACAACTTTTTCTTAACTGTAAAAATAAATAGTTTTATATGAATTATAATAGATTTTTTAATTTAGTTTTTTGTAAATGAATATCATGAGTGGAAATACTAATAAAATTATATTAAATTTATTATTAATATAAATCATTTGAAAATGAAATTGAAAAAATGGATTATGCTTAAAATTTAATAAAATTTTCTTTTTTATGAATTAAATAAAAAAAAATAGTAAAATTGTATTTTCTTTGAAAAGATAATTATAATTAATCATTTAATATCAATATTGTTTTATTAATTATATTTTTATGTGATATACTTTCTTAGTTAAATTATTCTAGTGATAAATATAATAACTTAATCTTTGAATAGATTGATAATAGATTAAATATTTATTTATATTAATTATTTTTCATGAATAAGCAAATAAATAGATGAAACTATTATTAGGTAAATAAATTTAATTTAACTTTTAAACAAAATCTTATAAGTTATTTCTATTTAAAATATTTATATTTTCTTTGAAAATAGTATGTTTGATGTTAATTAATTTTCTTTATCAAATAAAAATATTATTAATTGAACAAATAAATAAATATATTACAATTAAATATAATTTCTTAAATAAATTAATTTTATTAATGTATTAAATTTTAAATATTTACATTTTTAAAAGAGATATTAAAATATAATTAATTTTTCTTTCTTTCTTTAATTTTCTTATTAACTAGATAAGTAAATTAGTTAACAATTTAACAGTGTACTTTTTTTATCAAAACAAATGAACAATTTAACTATTACTTAAATGTTAAATAAGAATATTACATTTTAAATATTTAATAAATTATATTTATAAAAAAAACATAATTCATTAAAAAATAATTTTATATTTAAAGATTAATATAAGCTGCTTATATATATGGATGTTTTAAAGGCAAAAGCGCTCAGAAATTTTTGTCAAAAAATAAATAAAATCTTACAAAATTTAATGGAAAGATTCATTTTAAAATGAATATAAGTAAAGATATTTATACTTCTTGCTTATAAATCAAACTTTTATTCTTAACTATTTGATTGAAAAAGAAGTTAAGAATTTTCAATATAGAGTTTTAATTAATTTTGAAATTCATTAATTTTTTCTTGATGAAAAACTCAAAAAATTTTTTTGATTAATATTTTCTTATAAGCAGATTATGTTAACGGAATATTAGTTAATTAAAATTTTCATAATAAATAATAAAGAAAACAATTAAAAAAATAGAAAAGATAAAAGTAAAAGGCATCTCAAATCTCCAAAAGCTTCATGGCAGACAAAACTATTTATTTTATTATAACGATAAAAACTCAAAGATCAAGTACCCTTCCATCAAGTTTTTAAAAATCGTATGTCATGAAGCAAACAAACATCCTTCGGATCGAAAAAAATAAAAAATGGCATCAGCAAAAGGTCGAAAAGTTCAAATGAATTAAATATGAGCAAACAAATTTTTTAAAAACAATGCTAATAGTTAAATTTATTTGAAAAAAGATACTAGCTATGTCTCCCTAACAGTTTTATTCCTATTACTAATTAGTAAAAAAAAAAAAAAAATCATTTTAATCTCTTTTAAATAAATAAATATATTGCTTAAATGCACAAGTTAAAAAATAAAAAAATCTGAAAATAAATAAACATTTGAAAATAAACAAACCTTTCTAACAGACATAAAAACAAACAAAGAAACTAAAACAACCAAACCAAATCAAATCAAATTAAATTAATTAAAAAAGAAAAACAAACTAATTCAATTAAATAAGAAAGAAAAAATAAAAATAACTGTTAAAACAATCCTTAATAAAAGCTTAAAAAAAATATACAATTAATTTCTAAAAAAATCAGTTAATAAATCAGCAACATTTTTAATTAAATATTTTGATTTTTTAGTTGCCATTTCTAATTTTAATTAAGAAAGAAGACAAAATAGAGAATGTATGTATCTATCTATCTGTTTTTTCCAAACATAATTTTTTACCAATATTTCTTATTCATGTTTCTTAACTTCAATCTCATATGATTAAAGTTAAATTTTTTCATAAAATATTGTAAATATTTCTAAGATTAACAATAAAATACAATATGTAATCAATCTATAAAAGAAATAAAATAGTTTGCGTTAGTAACTTAAAGATTTAAAATAAAGAATTTTAATACTAATTCATATAAGATGGTTTATTCAATTTTACAAACTATTTATATCTTTCAACTCATCCTAAATGATCACTTATATGAATAATATTTGTAAGTTATCTTTTATCAACTAATTTCTAAATTACTTTCTAAGTATTCATATTAAATTTGATTTTTTTCTTGTTTGCAGCTCTTTTTAATATACCTAGCGTTTTCGTGGATAGTTATTTTTTGAATTACAAGTTGTTATAACAATACCAAGCAAATTCAGATAATGTGTACAAATTTGTTTAATGAAAATAATAAGTATCCAAAAAAACGCACGGTATATAAATCCCTTTCCTTTTATTTTTTAAACAGAAAGGTCTTATTAAAGTAAAATTCATTTCTAAATAAGAATAAAATTTGATCGACGCATAAAGAGTGATTAAAATTTTAAAAGATGACATTTTTTAAAGAATAAATTTGATTTAATTAGATAAAATACATATTAAATATTTTTTAATTTATTTATTTATTTATTACTTAGTATTATAATATATATAAAGTATATTTTAACGTATGTACAGAGAAAGGTAGATTATTGTCTCCTATGAGAAGGACTAACTATTATAGGCTATAAATTTATTAATTTTTTTTTGATTATTTTACTAGATTTTACTTTAACTCAATTATTACTGTTAGGATTAAATATAAATTTATGTTTAAAATCATTGTAAACTTGTATTTATTCGTATGTTTGTTATATTTTTTGGTGCACTTTTTTAGGCTGAATTCCTAAATCGTGAGCTAATGCTAGTATAAAAGGGTTTTAAGCATCTAATTAGGGCAAATGCTACACAAATTCCATATATTGAGGCACTTTAAACCATATTTAACAATTAGGCAAAATCATTTATATTCCTTCACAGACTCTTTCTAGTTGTTTTTCACTTGCTGCTTGATATTTTTCTGGAAGTAATACAGAGTGTGAAGATACTTTATTTGAAACAGAAATTAATTCTCTTAGCGAAGGAAGAGATTGACTTTGTTCTGATTTAACAAACGGATGTTTTAGCAGTTCTTCTATAGACCACCTTGACCTGTAGTTATATTATAAACATTTACACAAAAAGTCCTTAAAATTAGAAGAGTATTTCTTTAATAGGATATTTAAACTCAAGCAATTAGCTCCATTTTTTCTAATAGACTAGATTATATTTTCTTCATCGTGCAGCAAACAACAAGATTTATTGTCATTATTCTTACTTGAAAGCTCAACTTATTTTTAAACCTATTCAAAGAACAAATAGAGTTAATCATCCAAGAGATCTAGATTACCAATAGCAGAAACAAGTAATAAAAGACCTAATTTGAAAATTTCATCTTATCTATCAATTAATTCTCCTTATTTTGACTTATCTCCGCTTCTCTCTAACATATTTTTCTACCAAATAGATGCCATACTTTGATAATCATAGAAGCTAATATTAAAAAAAAATTTTATATTCTAAATCTATTTTTCTTGTTTAATAAGTTAATGCTTAATTGCTGATTTCGATGATATTCTGGAATTTAAAAAATTAAATTTTCAAGAAAAAGTTTAATATAAAAAGTAAATTGTTATTTTTTTAATCATTTTATATCATAAGCAATTCAATTTGTTTCGTTTGCTTATGATCAGATAAATTAATTACCTTTTCTTTTCATTTTTATTATAGCTTACTGTATTAAAAATGCTACTGCTAACTGATTAGTTACTTTATGTTCTATTGGTAATTCCAAGTGATAGCTATTTAAAATTAACAAACAAACAAATAAATAAATAAATTATAGTTTTTATATAATTTTACCTTGAGGAATCCTTATTTGTTAAAGAGAATTTGAGATGGAGAAATGCTACCATGACAAATGTGATGTTCGTTGTGAAGAGTGTAAAGAGCAGAAATTACTTGCATAGTTAATTCTTATATTGCTCTTTCATTTAAGTTACCAATATTTTCTAATAAATCCTATTTATAGATGATTTAATTTATTAATTATGAGTTCAAACGATCTAATAAAAAGCTAATTAAACTTAAGATAATTGATTACCTAAAGAGAATTTCCATTCATATGCTCCATGATTATTGACACACACCCTTCAGGTACATTCCAACATGTACCATAAACCCTAATAAACTATTCATTTGAATTAAGGGTTGTTGGCCAAAAGTGTAACCAATCTTTAAGTATTTTTCTAATGTCTTTGGTGGCTATTGGCTACTCTTTCACAGCAAAAATAGATAGGGTTGGAGCATGGAGCATTTTTTTTATAGCACCTGAGTTTTTATTGCTTTTAAGAAGATTTAGGGTTATCATTTCTTCTAGTCTTACTTTAAAAACAGGATAGGACGATCCACCAACTGATACAGAATGACTCTTATTTAAATTTTAGCTGCTGGAATCTCCATGATGCAGGCTTTATTCTTTGTTAGGCTTAGATGAGAATCCTTTCCTTAGATGTGTTTCTGAGTGTATTTGATTGTAAATTTAAATATTATTTGTTGTAGAACTAGGATTGCTAAAGTTAGAAGGTATTAAACTATTTTATTAAATAAATTTTGATGAAATCAAAGGACCTGAGGCTTAGTTATTTTGTTATTAGTTCAAAGAAGAAGGTATAGGAGTTAGTATTGTTTGAGGTTGATTATCAATTTATCCAAGTTTTTCGTTTTTAAGAATAAGTTAATTAATTTTATCCATGAGTAAATCAGGAACCTCTTTGAATTAATCTTTAAATTTTTGCATAGTGTCAATATATTCCCTCAATGGATTGAGAGGATTATTATTTGATTTTTCTTTACTAAGCGATTTCCTATTGTTCATTTAAGGAATTGAAACCATTTAATATTACATTCCATTATTTTATGATCCTTTAATTAAATTTTGGAACGCTTCTCCTTATTAAAGAGGAGTGGATAAAGTTGTTCCTATTTTTGAGTCGTTATTAGGGTTTGATTGCTCATGAAAGGAAAATAGTTTTTTTTATTTGTTGTGAACCACCTTGCCCTCTCTCTTATAATAAAAATAAAATATTAATTTATCGTTTGATCAAAAATTATGTTAATAAATTAAAGTGGCAACATTTTATAGTATTTTATATTTTTTTAAAGGAATTTAAAAAAAAAAAGTTAATTTGTTTATAACTTAAGAAACACCCAAAATTCCTAAAATTCATACTTCTTAAAATATGATTATTCATAATTTAAAAAATAAAAGATGAGATGATATTATTCAATCCATTTAAACGAAAATCATAGGCTATATTTAATATTTACGGTGCTATTAAAATATTTCAATAAACATTTTTTTAATTTTTATTGTTATTTATCTTTTATAAAAAATTATTTCTTATACTTTCTAAAAGTTTGAATGAGTTAAAATTAAAAATTTTTAAATGATTTTAATTTTATTAATTTAATTTAAAAAATTTTTTTAATTTTAAGAATTAGTTTATTAATAGATTAACTTAATAAAAATAATTAATTGTATTTCTAGCATTCATTATAAATTTTTAAAATCTACATTTTTAATTATTTCAAATCATTCTAAAATAAGATTTTGTTTATCAAATAAATATTTATTCGTTGCATAATCTATTTCAATACTAAATTTATTGCATTTTTAAGAGGTTTAGATTTTATTATGTTATTTTTGTATTAGGTTTTACTCAATTTTATATATTAACATAATTTTTAGAATTAATGTTTTACTATTTTTAAAGGAGAAAGAAGATTTTATATTTGTCTGTACTCTTATATGTCTACCATACTATCAATTTTCTTAGAAATATCTTCTTCTTGTGGTTTAGGCAACGACATCTGAGAAAAAACTGCTGGCCTGATAAAAAAAAAAGTAAATGAATTTAGTTGTTGATTATAAACAAGATTGTTTGATATGAGAATATTGTGAAATATTTTATATAATAGATATATTTATGAAATATAAGAACTTGCCAAAGATTATTCAATATCATATATAAATATATGATGATTTAGTATTTGGTTTTGTTCAAGCAATCAAAGATAGTAATATCACACAATTATAGTAATAGTCTTAAACAGTAAAATATTCTCCTTATATCTATATGTTTACAATAAAATAGGCTTACTTTAGCTTTTTAGGTGGGTTTGCTTAAAGATTCATGAAAGCTGATGGGAGTTTGTGATAATGAATCTTAGGAGGACCTCTCCTTGAAGAAGAATAGGGGTCATCTTAGTTTATGTAATTCAAATTGTTTTCAGAATTTCCTAAATTTGAGCTAGTTCTTTTGTTTATTTTTACAGTTTGTTAGATTTAATTTGGATTGAACTGCTACAACAAATTTTAATTCAGAATGCCTTAAGATACATCTAGAGGACTTTAACTTTCTCCAGATTTTTTGAAGCTATTAAATGAGTAGCTATTTATGATCTTCGGAGCCTTTAAGTTCTAACTTTCCCTATATGCATTTAAGATAAAACATAAAAATTTACTTACTCTTCTTGTTTACTTTAATATTTAGTTATTTATTTTAGCAGCATAATAAACATGCTAATTTCTATCAAAAAGGAGTTTTTATTCATAATAAGAATCATTTTAATTTAAACTGAATTTAAAAATACCTGTTCTCAACTTAATCAACGAACATTTTGATTCAAATACAGGGTTGCTTGCTCACTTTTTGTAATTATTTTGACTATTGTTTGATTGTTTTTTGTATGATTACTTACTGTATGCAATAATTCAAAGTTGATATTTTTTGTATTTAATTTTAAGGATTTTAATATAAATATATAGTTTTGAATAGCTGCTTGCTTGTGAATGTATTACCTTTTATACTTTGATTTCTAAATGTATATTATTTCTTATTAAACTACAAAATATTTAATTGAATTTAATTAATAAATAAGAGCATTTCATCTCACACTTTCATAAACTAGCAAATTAGATTAATCTTAAATGCTGTTTTCATAACTTTTTTTGGTAAATTCATTTACAAATAATAAAAATATCAAAAAAGTATTAATCAATCATAGCATAAATTTAAAAGTAACATTTAAAATTTAACAGAAAAATTAAAAAAAAGTAAGTAATCCAAAATAACTTTCATTTATTTTTTTTATTCACCAAAAATTAGATTTATTTACATAAAATCTTTAAATAAGATAAAAATATTTACATTTTATTTATTTCATTTTCATTAAAAAATATAAAACAGGGCTAATTAACAAGATTATTTTAAATTCTAAGAAAGAAAGAAAACAAGCAAGCAAGCAATCACCCTTTCATTTTTATAACAAAAAAATTAAAAGCTAAGGATTAATTTTTATAAAAAACTAGTAGAAAATTATAAATAAAAAATATACTTAAGATATCATCAATGTAATTTGAATATTACAATTTTAAAAAAAAGTTATAAACAACTTTTTAAAACATTAGATATTACTTTTAAACTTAAAGCTAATTAATTTAGCATGTTCTTGATGATTTCATAAAATTAAATTAATATATTAATTTACAAATTTGAAATATTTTTAATTTTTAAAGAAAATTGAAGTCAATTTTATAATTGTAAAATAATGTTTTGAAAGCTTAAAAAGTATTTAAAATTCACAATGAAATATTAAAGAAACATTTTTTTAAAAATTTAAAATAAAATGAAAATAAGTTACAGAAATCTTTGATTTTATTTGTTTACAAAGATTCTCAGTAATTCTGCTAATAGCCAATCACCAAAAATTAAAAAGAGAAGCAAGCAATTTAAAATAGAAAAATTTGTGTGCTTATTTTAAAGATTTGTGATAGTTGTTACGAAATTTAATTTACTTTGGTTAATCCTATACAAAAAAGAATAAGATTTGATTTTTAGCTTTTTTTACGCAAAAATAATTAATATTTGTAATTTATTAACATTAATAGACTTACTTACTGATTATTTAAATTGAATCTATAATACTGATATTTTGCGATATATAATTAAGCATGGATTTGATATAAATCAATAGTGGATTTAAGTATTTAGATATTTTTTTAAAGAAACGCTATTTTGACAGTTTGTGGAGTGCATAAGATGATATGCTTGTTGAAGATAGATAGGATGCAGAATAAATACAAAAGTTATTTAGACCTGCAATGACTAATCATATAGAAGAAATGCCTAGAGCTCAAAGTGCAAGCTAAAGAATTAGCTTTTTAGATGAAAAGAAAGTCGGCTTAGCTAATTAAAAACAAGATTCTATATCTCCTCAAACTCTTCCTAAATTGCATTCTTTCAAGTCTAAGAAATTTTTTGAAAGTCTGCAGTCTAGGAGTAACATTAATGATTAGCTAGAATTAATAGATTAAACTGTTCATTTTGATAATGATGTTGAAAATATAAATAGTAATGGAGAAATCTCACAAATTCCAATTTAAAGTAGCAAAACCTACAAATCTAGACTTTAGAATGAAATATTTTTCCCTCGGTTTTCATTAAATACTCCAGAAAACACTTAAAATAAGATAAAATCTTCAGATAAACCCTTTAAAACGTTAAAATTTAATGATATTGTTTATTTGAAATTCAAGCAGGAGAATAAAAAAGAAGTAAGTTAACATTTATTATGGTTGTTAAATGAAAAAATGTGTTATTGTAGAAGCTTTTTTGTTTGTTAAAAAGTCATTTAAACTTCAAAAAGAAAGATTTACTTTATTTGAGGTTATGTTTTCTACTTTTACAAATTTGAAAATTAATATGAAAATAAGTTAAATTTTCAAAGAAATTATTTTAAAATTTAAAAAATTTACACATAACAAAAATTTTTTAATGGATTTTTTATGAATATTGTTTAAAATTACAATAAAAGAATGAAAGACAGTCAGTGAGAAGCTACTTGGTTATAACAAACACAAAAAACTAACTTGAATGTGTTAGTGAATAAGTTTAGTCATTAGATAATCCAGTAGCAAATTTTAGGAGGTGCTTATTTTAAATATTGAATCCGAGATAATCATTAGAAATATAGAAACTCAATGCTATTACTAGTGTCTAAAGTACCAGTTCAAATTAAAAAAAATCAATATATGGAACTTTGAAACAGATCAATTCAAGTCAATAAATTTATAGTTAATAAATAGAAACTTAGAAGTACCAGAGTGCTCTTAATGGGGATAAATTATAAACCTAATAAAATTAATTAAACGAAGAGGATAATGGGGATTTGCTTGTCTATGGCAAACAAGTTTTGCTTTATCATTAATATTCTAAGATGTTTTTAACTTTCAACCCATAAAAACCTGCAAAATAAAATGGATGTATTTAATGTACATTAGAGAAGTATCCTAATTCTTTCTCTGTCTTTAGAATGCTTCCAAATGACTACAGTCGCAGGCTAGGAGATAAAATATTCGACTCTGATGTTATTAATATATAAGAAATTAAAAAAGGATTATTTTTTTTAAACGTGTAAGTAACAAACAAGATTTAAAAAGTAAGAAAAAAAATAATTTAACACTTAAATATAATTTTTGTTGTAAAAAATAAAATAAGGAATCTGTTCTATCAAATTAAATCATATAAAGCAGTGTCTCTTAAATTTATGCAAGTGAAGAATCTTCTAAGTTTAAAGTAATTTTTTAAAAAAATGAATAAATCCTGATAATAAAAATAAAAATGTTAGGTAAAATGTTATTTAGGAAGCGAATACATAGAATAAAATAATGATTTACCAGAGGATGGTATAGCATTCAAGACAGGAGATATTATAAAAATTAAGCATCTTGATTCAGGAGCCTTTCTGAGTGTTTCTGAAAAAAAATTCACTAAATATAGCTTGACGTGTAAAGTGTAAAATAGCTAAGACGAATAGTAATAGTCTGGCCATGGTGATAATCTAGTCATTAGAGGATTAGAATAAAATAAAATGTATTCACCAGATAATTTTTAATTATTATATGAGCTCGAAAATCCTAATTCTTCGTACTGCCACTGGGAAATACAAAGATCAGACCATTACAAAGGAGGTAATTTAGCATTTATTTTAAAATTAATGATAAATGAGTATTCATATTTAAGTAAATAATATATTAATTTAATAAAATAAATATAGGAGAACTATTTAGTGATGAGTGTTTTCGATTGAAGAATTTAGCCACAGGGTATATTTATTATTCATATTTTAAAACATCATTATAAACAAAAACAAACAAGAATTTTACTTGTATTTTTACTATTTAAAATATTTTTCGGGTTTTAATAAAAAATAATTAATACAATTATCAATTATTCTATAAATATGAAGCATTATTTTAATTATTTAAAGATGTTTAATTTCTTAAAGGTTGCAATATTTTAATCGATAAATAAATTACCTTTGTATTGTTGGTAAACCATTTAAATAATAGCTAACATTACAGAATATTTGATGGTCACAACTGGAACATTATTTAAATTTTTCTTCAAAATTGAATTTAAAAAATTTAGAAATATTTTAAAAAAAAGATTAAGTTGTTTAAAACTTTTATTTTTATGATAAATAAAATAAACATGGTAGATTTTTTATCTGAAATATTTTTTATTGAAATTCTTTGTTGATTATTTGAAAATATTCTCTTTTTGATTCAAATTTATTTTGATATAATATTTTTGGAATACTTTTTAACATTTAATCAAATAGATTGTTTTTAACTTAAGACTAATTAAGAATGGGGAAGTTATCTTTAACTTATAATGGGAAAGAAGAAGACTGCTACTTTTATATCAAGAAAGATAAAACCACAAATGAGATGAAAAAGATTTATCAACAAGATACTTTTAAAATTTATAACTATGAAAGAAAGTATGTTGCTGCTAACTTAATAGAGAAGGGAAAATTAGAAATTAGCATTTAAAAAAAGATATCTGGTGTGAGCATACCTTACCTTCATGCGTTTATTACTACTGAAAAGCAAGTGGTTGAATTTATTGAGCAGTCTTTACAGATCTATAATATTCTTTTGCAATTTCATTTTTATTTGTAAAATTTCGCTATCACTTTAGATAAATCTAAAAAGCAAACGAATGAAAAAATCAGTGAAGATGTTATTTCATTTTCATATTAAGAAGCTAGTCTTTAACAAAAATCTTTAGAAATGGAACAATAACAAGTCTAAAAGTCACTCACTGAGCTCGAAAATCTTCTCATGAAAGACTCAACTGATAGTCAATTTACTGTTCAGATGAAATAGTAAATTTTGAAGGAATAAAAAATACTTGAGTTGCTTATTTTGTTAGCAAGACTCATCGATGTTATGTCTCATGGTAGCAAAAGTACTTAAGGGTCTAAAGATAAGTTTAAATTTATCCGTAATATAAGGAATGTTAGTGATAAATCCCCTTTATTCATTGTTAATAAGCATCTCTAGCAACTCCCTGTTAAAATATACAACATCCTCTTGTTGGGATCAAAGCAAAATTCAAGCTGGTCTTCTTACATATTTGATAATGACGATTTATTTTCTGGCTAATTACGTTATTATCCAAAAGAAGTAGGTGCCCTTCTTAAAGAAGCAGTTAAAAATGTTGAAAATTTCAAAAATGAAAATACCTAGGGAGAAGAAATTGCAGAATGGGTAAGATTGTTGGAACCTTTAGATGATACTAAATCGAATATTTCAGATTAAATTTTCTTTGTAGAATTCATATGTTTGGCTATTATTGATCCATAGCAGCGCCCAATTCAAATGTGAGTTTAAATATTAAAATTATATTTTTTAAATTCAGATTAAATATTAAAATTAATAAAATTTGATTCAAACAAATTTGTTTAAATAAATTTTTATAATTCATGCTTTTTAAATAAATATTTAAAATAATTTTTATTTTAATGTAGATACTAAAATAAATGCTGCAGTGAACTGCTTTCTAAGAAAGATGGAAGACCAATAATTTAATTACATGATAGCTCAAATGCAAATGGAGTGAATATTTCATTTTTTTATAGCTAAAGACCTGAGGATATTTAGGCAAACAATAAATCTTTAGAAGATTTAGGAATAGAAGGAAACAAAGGAGATAGAATAACATTTTCTTTGGAGAAAATGAGCAAAGATTCTATTGATAAGGATAAAAATTTATTATAATATATTAGGTATATTTCTTCTGCTTTGAATTTACTTGCTAATCTGTGTAGAGGAAGGAATAAGAATTCAATAATTTTAATCAAAGATAGTTTAGGGATTAATGAAAATCATATTTTTAATGCTCTGAGGTCAAGCGATATGCATATAAGTATTAAAACAAGTTTTTTACAACTTTTTGAAGTTTTGTTTTTAGACGATGAACCTCATTTGTCACTTGCACGCTCTGAAAACAGAAAGTATAATTAACTTTTCAATCAAATACTTTTATTTTAATACAAACAATAATTAAAGTTATGTCTGGGAATAAATTGAAAAGAAGAATGTTACATCTAAAACAGCTGAGATATTCAAATAAATTTAGTAAGAGCAAGAAGATTATGTTTAAAATGTGAAGCCTTTTGATTAGAGAATTTTATAAATTCTAGTCGATCTTTGGGAAAATGGGTTACCAGATATTGAATACAGTTTTGTAGTTAACTTTTAAAATATGACTTAAAGTAAAATTTATTTAAAAAAGAAAAGAAAATTAAAGCAAAATTTACAAGAATAAAAATAGGAAAGAGAAGAAAAGGGAAGATATTAGTTGTAGTTTTTAATTACTGTAATGAAAGTCACTCGAACTGCAATGGATTTAGGTTAATTTACAACCGAAAAGATAGAATTTATTACAAATTAAGTTATTTAAAGTCTTAGTGCTTTTGTTGGATTTAGTGTTTAAAAGAGCTTGTATCAGTAAGATCATTGGATAAAAAAGTTTATAAATAAAATAGTAGTCTTTGGAGACTTTGACTAAGAACTAGAATAAATTATTATAGAAGTCTCAAACATAATCAGACTTTACTTAAGGATAAAATTAAATCTACAGATAAATGCTTTACTTAAAATATTTTATTAAGAATACACTTCAATGAAAGGGAAAAAATCATAGAAAGAGCTTTAAGAGTTATATTAACAAGTCATCCTTAATTTTGTTATCAACAATAAAAATGCCTAAATCACTTAGACTAAGGATATAAAAAAGAAAAAAGCTGATGTGCTAAATATCACTGCACCAGCAGTATTGAATAGAGTTGATGATGCAGTCTTACCTCTAAATAAGCAAGATGGAGGAAGTGCAGGAAATGGCGAGAACATAGGAAGCTTTAATATATTAAGTGATCACAATAACAATTTACAAAACAAGATTGCAATTTTAGAATAAAAAACAATTTTTGAAAGAAAAGAGCTCTTCTAAGAAGATGAACGTTTAAATGCATCCAAAATTGAAAATATGATACTAATTTTTTTATTGAGCAAAGGTATTTATTATTATTTTTATAAGTAGTTGAAATTTGTTTACCTAAATTATTTTTGGAAACTATAAAGAGAAGCTGCATTTTAATTAAGCATATGATCACATGACAGAAACTTTAAAGTAAGCCATAAATCATGTTGAAATATTTTTTAGAGAGCTGAAAAATGTGGAATTGTTTTATGGAGAAGATGAAAACAACTTGTACAGGTTGTTTGAAATTGGCTCAGAAACTCAACTTATTTCCTTCTTTAAATTAGAAAATTTAATTGATACTTTGCTTTTTGAGGAATCTAGTAAGAATAAAGGATAAAAAAATGAAACAGTTTCAACACTCATAAATAAATATATCTAAATAATCAATGATGAGTTCAAGGTCATGCATGTCAACGAAAATCATATCCTCTTTTAAAAATTTTAAAACATCATAAGGAATCTCAGAATTCATAAATCGATCTCAAAACTACTCATAGTAATAAATTCATTTTTTTAAAATTTATTCATCAATCAGTTTATTTAGTTCGTTTGATAAATTAAACAAATTTTCCAATTTTTTGAAATAATTTCAAGTTTAAAAGAAATATTAGATTTTTACTTTTCTTTAAAAAAAAAGAAGAAATGACTAACTTTATTTCATAAAATATATTGATTTTAAATAAATAGATAAATTACTTTAATTTAGAGCTTTACTTTTTGCACAGTTTATTTATTTAATAAGAAAAATTATTTGAAATTTAACATTTTTGAAATGATAAAGTCAATCAAATCTTGTTTTTATTATAAATTTCATTGATAAATTTATCGAATTCTTAATTTTTTTAGATTTTATTTTAAGTTATATTGATAAAATCAATCAATATACCGACCATTTTTCTTTAAATTGCTTTAATGAAATATTTCTTTTTGTCATTTAATTAATTATAAAATTTAATTTTTGAATTGTAGATAAGTATTATTTTAAATTAAAATATTATTTAACAACAAAATTAGTTATTTTATTTAGAAATGATTTTTGTTTCATGAAATATTAATTTTAACTATTTTTTTATTAATTTTTATAGCTCAATCCTCAGTTTTATTAAAGCACTTTGGAGTGTGTAATAAGGTTTTTAATTAATTTCAGCAAGAATAATGAATTTAATTAAAAAGAGCTTTTGTATAGGTTTGATGACCTATTAAATTTGATAAATTATGAAGTAGGTGCTGAGATTTTGCTTGGAATCATACTGCAATCAGTTTGTTAGAGGGAACATGAATTTAAACCTTATTTATAATCAATATTTTAGAAGCTAAATTCACCTTTTTCTACAAAATCAGGACAAACTCATATATTTGAGATGCTTTTATCTGTACTTAAGAAGCAAGTGAGCATTTAGCATTCTTAAAGTTCAGATCCAATAAAATTACAAAAAAAGATAAACTGCTAAGCTGAATTAATACCAGAAAACCAACAAAAAATACTTAATCTTATCCTACAAGTAATTGATTTTTATTTATATTAATTTAATTTTTAAAAATATAATTATAATAAACTAATAGATAAGTCCTGTTTAGCTTTTCATAGAATCTCATAAGCATTTCAATGATTTCTAATCAAAAAGTAAAACAAAGTAAGAATTATACTAAGATATATACATGTACAAAAGCTTGATGAAGCTACTCAGCACTCTTTCAGAGAAAAACTAGCTAAGTATAGTATAATGTTAAAGGATAATGATATATGAAGATATGAAATAATTCTTGCTTAGCTAATAAACTCCATACATTATTAAATAAGAAACTTTTAAGGTCTTGTTATAAATGTAAATACTTTTTATTTAAATATAAAATATTGAAGGGTTTATTATAAAGATATATTTAGTAAACAGAAGAGTCAAATCTGAACCTTTCAATCTAGGAAATGAATGAAATTTTATAGCATGTTATTTTAAAGGATCTCACTTAATTCTCTAAAGTAAATAGGATTAACTCTTTATTACAATACAAATAAAATTTTTTCTTTAAAATAAAAAGTATATAGAAGGACTAGTATATGTTGGATAACACTCATTAGAATCAGAGCAGACACTTTAAGCTAAAATAAAGGAGTATACCAAAGAATTTTTTGAAGACAAAACCTTAAATGTTGATAAACCAAATTAGTTAGGATTCGCTTCAAAAGTGACTCAGCAAAAAGAGGTATTAAAATTATTATTTTTATTAATATTACACTATTATAAAAAAATATGCTATACATGTAAACAGGAAAACAATGTAGATATTATAGACTCTCCTATTGAGTATTGGAATTATTTATATTCAGGTCATAATTGGAATTTAACTAAAGATGGGCTCTTATAAATAATTTTAGATTGTTACTACGAAATAAATAAAAGAGGTTGGATCAATTTTGAAGCCAACGAGGAAGAAACACCTACAACAGAATAAGATGTATTAACAGACTAGCTATTATTGGTATTTTTAATAAAAGCTTATTTATTAAATTAAAATTAATATTTAATTCATCTAAGAAGCACTTTTCTTGCCTTAAAAGAAAAAACCAAATCAAATATCAATTAAAATATAAACAGTAATTTTATAAAATTCAAATAAACTTTTTGTTGTTTTAACATCTGGTTTATTTGAATTATTTAAAATAAGTAAAAATGATTTTTAATTTTATGAAACTTAAATAGAAATACTTTTAATAACAAATAACTATTTAAAGTTTTACTTAAAATTTATTTTATTGAGTAAAATAATTAAAAAATACTTCCGTTTTCTATAAATAATAATAAATTTTTAATCTTAATTTATGAAGATCTTTTTAATAAAATTTATTAATTTAAAAAAAGATTAAATTAGTTTGTTAGAATATCAGATGTATCCTAAAAAAAATATAAAATTAATTTGACATTGATCTTTCTTAGCTAATATATATGTTGTCTGAATGCATAATGAAAAATAAAGTTAAAAAAGAGTTCAACAACCTTAAAAATATCAAGTAAGTTTAGCTAAGCATTTCTGGTATGCAACAAAAACTATTTGACACAATATCTGAAGATTTTGAAAGCTATGTTAAAAATTTCGAAGAAGTGAAGATGATTCAGATAGTTGAACAGCTAAGAAAGCATCCTAAATTATACGATAGGTTTTAGAAGTTTGACTAGGTGCCAAAAGAACCATCTAAGGAATTTGTTTACAGACAAGAAAGGTAAACATAAAGGTAGGCACCTTTGCACCAGCAATTAATTAAACAAAGATACTTAGAAAGCATTCAAATACAAAAAAACTCAATACTGACGCTCATTTTATTTTATGATAAATTAAAATTCTTAATTGAAAGGAAATTCCTAACCTTAAATTAAATCTATAAGTAAATAATATAAATGATTAGCTTTTTATTAAAATGAATTTTTATTATTAGAGCATTTGGTGCTTAATAGGTAGCAAAAGAACAAAATTAGCCTATAATTGAGTTAGATAGATACAGTAACACTGCAATCAAAAAAGAAGATTTTATAATTAAATTTGTCAATTTGCTGACAGATATATCTCTTTATGGAATTAAAGATGCAAATTTGATAAACTATGATGATTTAAATTTCTTTTTTGATGCCTTTGCTATTATTTATCCTTAATATAAAGATACCTATGATATTCAAATTTAGAAAAAAAGTTAAGGAAACACCACTTAAAGAGAAATCACACAGCTACAACTAAATTTGTAAGGGAGCTTTATCATTAAAAAGGATATTGAAAAGCTCCATTTCTTAAGTAAGTTTACGAAATATATATAAAAGAATTACCACACTTCGAATAAAAGTCATGATTAAATAGTTCTTTTATCATTTGAAAAGAGTTTTAAGCAATTTGAATCTTTTAAGTATTTTATTAATGTTTTCAAACAAGTAAGTCTTTAATCAGTCAAAGAAAAGTCATATTCTACCTTTGCAAACAATATTTTGAACGAAATAATTATGTGTAATGAATCAGATTAAAGAAGAAAAAGTAAAGTCTTCTTCGAGTAGCTAGTCACCTTATTAAAAAAGAAAGATCACCAATACTTTTTGATTCTAATGAACTTCATTGAAGAGCTAGCAGCTTAGTAAAATTAAAGCTTTACTAGTTCTTATGCACAACAAAAAACTCTCAGCTTAATCTAGTATTAAATTTAATAGATGGGTAATATAATTCATATTTTCATTCATTGCTTTTACTCAAAACTATATTAATTTAATTTATTTAGTTTTAAGGATAAATTAATCTTCAAACAAATAAATAAATATTTTAATACATTTTTAAAATTAAAAATGAAACAAATTTATTTGTTTATTTATTGAAGTAAATTAAATTAAAAATTGATAAAGAAAATTAAAATTGAGTCTTAAGAATATAAAATAGATAAAAATTATTTTTATTATTGTCAAAAAATGTAAAAAAATAACTATTTTGAGTATGATTAAAAATATAAAAAATGATAATTTAAAAAAATTTTTTGTAAATTTAGATGTATAATTGAAATATTTAAATTATTTTGAAAATTATAAAGATATTTTTGGAAATCAAAGTGTTAGTAAGAATAGAGAAATCAGAAAACTGTTCCATCCTTCAAAATATGTGAGAGTTTCTCAAAATTTGATTTGGAATCAAAAACTTTACTTTTAGGTTTTGCTCACGATTTCAGATATTTTTATAGAAAATTAGACTCTTTTTAATGCAAATAAATGGATTTAGCCTAATTAGCAAGAAACTCAAATATTCTAGGAGAGTAGCAATAATAGCAGCTTGTATTAACAAGTAAAAGCTTTGCTTATAAGAAAAAAAGAAAATACAAAGATTGTACTTTATTGCATGAAAATACTTAATGGGTTGTACTCTTTAAATCTTAAACACTCTCATGCTTAATTACTTTCTATTTTAAAAAAGCCTAGAAACATCAAAATCACTAGAAACTTCCTAAGCTTCATTAAAAACAGCTTTTCGAATTACCTTTAATAGATAGAATAAATTTAAAATTAAGATATAAACTAATAATTATTCTACAAAGAAAAAAAGGAAGAACTATAATTGCAAGAAGAAATAGTGCTGCAAATACTCAAAGTCATAGAAAATTCCTGTGAACACTGCAACGAGGAATTTCAGAATTTCTTTAGAATTTAAGTAATTTTTAACTAAATTGAATTAAATTAATTAATTATTAAAATTATAGAATATTGAATCTTCTTAGTCGTATGTTCACTTAAATATCGTGAGAGAAATCCTTTACTTCTTTACAAACTTTACTAAGCATAAGAGTTCCTATTTTTATTCTTTTTCATCAAAATCATCTCAACGTAATGTCTCTTAACAAAAGAAATTGAATATTAGATACTATTTATTATTAAATTAATGCATTTCAACTCTTAAAAATCTTTGTAATGGAACTTCCCCAAAGAATAAAGATTTATTGTTAAACAATACTAACTTCTTGATACAGCTCAATTCTATAATAACTGAATCTAATTTGGATTTATAAAGTGAAAATTTAAATGACATTAGAGCTCTTTAAACGGTTTCTAATTGTGTAGATTTACTGCTCACTATTATTGTTTGCTCACAAGACCAAAATTCGTTGATGAGATTAATTTCAATAATGAATATGGAAAATATTATCAAGCTGCTTAATTTTATTTACCATTTCAAAATTAAATCAAGGCTTTACATAATTTAGCAAGAGCAGCAATGCACTCATTAAAACACATTTAATTGTAGTGCCAGTGTTTGCTACAAAAAGTTTATGACGTTCCACGATCACTTGATAATGAGAGTATTATTTTATGCTTATTTATTTCAAAATCACATAAATATTTTTAACAAATTAAAATAGCTTGCTTTTAATTTTGTTATAGCTTTAGAGCTAATACTTGATAATATAAATGAAGATGACATGAACTTAAAATTGAGGATGCAAGAAGAAAATACTCTTTTGTTAAGCATTTTTATAGAAATGAAAAAGAAAGACGACTTCACAGGTAAATAATAATTCAATAGAAAATAATTTAACAGTTTTTTAAAAATTAATTAGACATTTACAACAAGGTTAAATTGAATAATGAAGAGAATTCTCTTGAAAACAAACAATCTTTAGAAAAGAAACGCTCAAACGATAGCAGACAATCAAAGATTTATGATTCCAAAAAGAGTCAAATATTTAAGAGCAGAACTTATAAAAAATTTACTAGTGCAAAGAAAAGCATGACATTACATAATATACTTTATAATGAAATTAAAGAGGATGATTCAGTAAATTTTAATTCAAAATAATCATTTTATCATTTTTTTATTTAGAGTAAGCAAGATGAAATCGACAACTATCAACAAGAATAACTAGCTGAAGATATGGGCCTTCAAAGAGAAAGCAGGATTACTACGAAATTTTATCAGCTCAAAAGAGAAAGAGCACTCTTAAGAGAGAGTTTAAGCTTTTATATGTAATTTGTTGGAAGCGTAGAAATAGTAAAAGATAAATCTATTTCTAAGCTCTTCTTTAGAATTCCCCTCCTTTCTTCCTATCTTACTCACAGCATCAGAAAAAATCTCATTAACAAAGCAGTAGATTTATCAGATAAAGTAATTAGTTTAAATTGTGCTTGATTGTAATAAGATTATTTATATTTTTATAATTTAACAGAATCGCTTGAAGCTATTAGTTAGATACACTGATTACTTTTAATAAGAAATGAGATTTTGTTAAAATCTCTCCAAGTATTAGCTCATTATTTTTGCTGTGGAATACCGAAGCTATTTAATTAATATTCTATTCATTCTTGTACTAATAATCAACCTTATTTTTCTATTTAAATTAACTATTGTTGACACTTCTTACAATCTCAGTGGCTAAGGCGAAGTGGTAAACATACAATTTAACATTAAAAAGCCAATTTAAATTACAGAAACTGCTAATTTACTATTATCAAATATTTTTATAATATTTTTAAAATTATTTTTATGAAGTTTTAAATGAAATAATAAAACGAAAATCACAAACAAATTTATTTTGATAATTGAAGAACAATTTTTAATATTTTTTTAATTTTATTTTAAAATAATTTAGGTTTACACAATAATTAGACTGATTCATTTGATCTTAACAATATTAAATATGATAATTGTAACCATCGAGAGATATCCAGTAGTAACATATCAAAATTATATTGAGATAAAACAAAAATATAGAGGAAATATAATGCAGAAAATTCTTAAATATCCTTATACTGCTTTTGCTTTTGATTTCGATTTTATATACTACTTGATATATCTAGTTTTAACCTTTTGTTCTTTAGGAAATATTATAATATATTCAGTCTTGCTTGTAGATATTATTAAACAGAGTGTTGATCTTAGTCAAATCCTTTTAATATTTAGCCTTAATTTTAGAAAGTTGTTTAAAACTGCAATACTTTGCTTTTTGATAATATTTATATATTCTCTGATTGGATCATTGTCTTTTACATAGAATTTTACCAAAGTAAATTTCCTTTTAAAAAAATAAATTGTTATTAATATTATCATTTTAAATTTAGAGCAACGTTATGGGATAAGTTGATATTAATTCAAGTATTGAGTTCTATGATCTATTTACAATTACTCTTTAAGAGGGACTTTTGAATCCTTAGGGAATTAGCTAAGCATTAGTCATTCCAGGCACTTGTAATTTTTATAAACTATTGACAAAAATAAAAAAATTAATAAATATTTTTTAATTTTTTAGAAAATAGTAAATATTGGGGAAGATTCTTTTACGACATAAGTTTTTGGCTGCTTGTAAACTTTTTGTTTCTTAATTTGATGCTGGGATAAATCATAGATTCTTATTCAGAATACAGAAATTTGTAAAAAAAGTATGATAAAAATATCAAACGTAAATGCTTTATTTGCGGGCTTACAGTAGAAGATTTAGAAGCAAAAACTCTAGATTGGGATAATCATATTAAATACGAACACAATTTAAATAATTACTTAAACTATATTCTCTACATTAAAAGTAAAACTCTAGATGAATGTGATGGTATTGAAAAGTATGTAAAAGAGTGCATTTCTAAAGAGTAAACTGACTTTTTCCCTTAGAGAAATACTCTCACGATAGAGAGGTTAAATAAAAAAATAGAGTGACAGATTATTAATAATTACTAATAAAAAATTCAACTTATCAAATTGATTCAGAAATTAAATAAATTAAAAAAATAACAAATTTTCTTAAAAAGAATTTTAAAAATGGCAATAATAATTAATTTTATGTTGTTAGAATAAATAAGTTCCTAATTATTAAAATGCAAAATATAATCGAAAGCAATCACTATATTTTCATTTATTTTTATTTTTTTTACTAAATTAAATACTATTGTTATTAATTTTAAATTATGTCATAGTGCGAAAAACCTATCAAAGTAAAAAAAAAGAATTAAAATTTAATATTTCAAAATTAATTTGAAATCAAATAAATAAAAATAATCTTAAATCAATCGCTAAATGTTTTTTAACGTTGCTATTTCTATTAGTTTAATTTTATGTAAAAGGAACTGAAGTCTTAAAAATTATATTAATTATTTTTCTTTTAAATAAGAAATATATTAATATTATATTTATTTAATTTATAATTTTTAATTTTGCTTTCAAAATTAATATTAATTAAATAGAATATTTTATAAAGAGTTGAAATTTTATTCTTTGCTTTTCAAATCCAAATATTCACCAATTTCTAGTGTTAAATGTAAAGCAGAAATATTAATTTTATTTTAATATTAAAAATAAATTTTTATTTAGATTTATTCACAAGTGTAAGAAATAAACTTAAGGGTATTATTTTGAAATATAATATTTTTTTAAACAAAATATAAATTATTTCTAAATATTAATTTAATTGTTTATTATTTTTGCTATATTTTGTAAATTACATTTAAGATTTTACTTCCTTTTATTTTGAATGAAATTAACATTTTTAAATCCAAAAATTACTAAAATTCAACAAAGTTAAATGTAATTTTTTCAGTTAATTATCAACTCAAATAAATATTATCAAAATTATTAAATTTTGATTAACTAATGTAAAATATTTTTAAAATTTTAAGAGACATTTTGTTTAAAAATATTTTTAATAAGGTTGTTGCTAATTAGAATATAAATAATTTATATCAAAAATAAAAGAATTGTATTTATTTTGTTTAATCACATTTTAAGATAAAAGATTATAATAAGAAATTTATCAAAATTTACTAAATTTACCCTTTCCCTTGCTATTTTGCAAATAAATGCAAAGATGTTAGATTATACAAATAGAGGAAGTATTTTTTCAAAAATAAATATATATCTTAAGATCATTTTTAAAATATGATTACATTTCTAGATAAACATAAGCAGGATTAGTTAAAATATGAGTACTTAGAATTTTTAAATATTTTAGATTATAATATTAAGTTATTTTATTAATTTTTTATTAAGTATTTTTTTAATACATTAAAAATTTAAATATGTAAATGAAATCTGTCAATCAAATAAGATTAAATTATGTTTGAGTATAAAAATCCTTCATTATTTAGAAATAATTTTTAAATAAATTAATTATAATAAATTAGAAGTTACATATTATTTATACATGTAGTAATTTAAAATAGAGTAGTTTAAAGTAAATTGATTAAATTAGATTAATAAGATTTGGTTTAATGGAAGACGTTTGCGTATTATAACTTTTTTTTAATCAATTTTAAAATTAGATATTTTTCAAAAAAAAATAAATGAATTAATTAATATAGATTCTCTATTTTACTCTAAATAATATATAAATATTACATTCTCCTACCTAAAGATAAGTAGGAAATAGATTGATTACTTTTTATAAATTTTAAATTACTTTAACATTAGACAAGTTTAGTTTACTGCATATACATTCGAAAAATGAGTGATACAAATTTGAGCATAGGTTGGATGTACAAGACTTAAATTGAAAGTGGATTTAAGCAATTAGACTATTTACTTAAGCGATATTATGTTAAATCTCTATTTAGTGGATAGGATTAATATGAGGAAAATAAATAAGAAGAAAATGAGCTTTAAGCCTAAAAAATTCAATCTACAATTAAGGAAGAAGTTTATAATGATAGCAAAAACATATCTGATTAAATAAAAACTCCTAGAGGCCTAGGAAATACAGAAACAAAGTCTCCTTAAAATATTTAATCATAATTTTCATACAAAACCAGTAAATTAGCTAGCATATAACCATAGTTGATTTAAAATTACATAAATGAATAATAATCTGATATGATGGATTAAATTATTGACGAGCCACCTGAAATTATTTAAGCTGTTGATATTTAGAAAAACATAACAAAATCTTTATCGAAATTTCGCTAACTCAATTTAGAAAACGTCTAATCGCAGCAGTCTCCTAACATGTATGTTAGTACCTACAACATCTAAGAAGTGAAAGATTTGCAACCTAATGAAAAATCTTTTAAAACTCTGTAATTTAATGACATAGTGTATTTAAAATTTAAGCATGAAAGCAAGAAAGAGGTAATATAGTGTAATTCTATTTCATGTTATCGGGAAGAAATATAATATTGATCATATGAATAAAAAATAAGGCTCATTTATTAATTAGTTTATTGAATTATAATATGATTAAATTTTTTTTGAAATTCAACCAAAACTAAAATTCAATTTAAAAATAGAATTTGATTGAGATAAATGTAAAAACATAACTTGTGTAAAAATGCACACCTAACTTTAAATATTATAATTTTTATAAAAAAGCATAAAAATATATTAATTAGGAATAATTTTATCAAAATAGACTAATAGTGAGGAATTGAAAAGCTTTTTAGTGATTACAAATACAAGGAATTAGCTAGAATGTGTTAGTGAGTAAGTTGAGTCTCTTGATAACCCTATTGCTAATTTTAGAAGATGCCTTTTTTAAGTTCTAAACCCAAGATAAGCTTTAGAAATAAAAAAACACAATCAATATAATGCCGTATAAAAGAAAGTGTAACGACAGAGCTTATTGTCTTTAGAATTAAGTCAAAAAGATGATAATTACCTTTAAAGAAATAAAAAGCTCTAGATGCTTGAATAATAGTTGAATGTTAAAAATGCCACCCACGAAGATGATGGAGATTTGTTAGTCTATGGAAAATAAGTTATGCTTTATCATCAATATTCGAAAATGTTTTTAACTTTTAACCCTTAGAAACCTGCAAAAAAAAATGGATGCATCTAATGCACTCTAGAGAAATTCCCTAATTAATATTCTATTTTCAGGATGCTTCCGAATGATTATAGCCGCAGAGTTGGTGATAAAATATTTGATTCTGATGTTATAAACATTCAAGAAATAAAAAATAGCTAATTTTTCCTAAATGTTTCACTAACCAATAAAATGACTAAAGTAAAAATCAATTTTTAAATTTTTTAAATAAAAAATGAAAAAATATTGAAAATTTTTTTTAAGTTTAAGAATCCCTTTTGAGTGAAAATATAAATAAACATTTTTAGAAGAGGCGAAATCATTAATTATTCATTAAATCGAAGATGTTTAAGATATTTATAAATTTAATTAAAATATTTAAAAATAAAAGAAAATAATTTAATGATTTTGTTTCAAAAAGATTTACAAATCCATAGTAGTTAAAAATAAACACGAACGTTTTTACCTTTAATTTTTTTAGAGAGTTTCTAAAAGATTGTAATTTTAAAATTAGATTTCAAATTGTTTAGTTATAGAATAAGATTAGCTTTAAATAATTATAATTATTAAGTTTATGCACTCTCTAATATTGTTTGAATTATTTTACAATTTAAGTGAATAAAATTATTAAATTAATTAAAAAATAATACTTTTTTTTGTAACAAATAAATTAAATTTAAAAATTAGGATACTTAACAAGGTAATATCGGCTTTTTATAAAACAATGTATCAATTCAGCCTACTCCTTTCAGAGGTAGACAATAAAATAGAATACATATAAATGCTAGTGAAGAACAAACTAAGTTTAAAGTAGATACATTTTTGATTTGATTATTTTAAAATAAAATTATGTTTATTTTTTTAGGTAAAATGCTATATTAGCAGAGAGTCATTAGAACAAACAAAAGATTAGGCAGAAGAAGGAATTGCTTTTTAAACTGGAGATATTATAAAGATATAACATCTTGATTCAGGAGCTTTTTTGAGTGTTTCTGAGAAAAAACTCTCAAGATTTATTTTGACCAAAAATTGTAGAATTCAGCATAGCCATGATGAAGTATATTCTGGTTTAAGCGATCAACTTTTCACTCTTAGATTTTTAGACTAAAACAAAGTTTCTTCTCCTGAAAATTTTGAAGCCATATACGATTCTGAGAATACTAATTCTTCTTACTCATTTTGGGAAATACAACGCAAGGATCATTTCGCTGGAGGTAAACTTCAATTTAAGACTCTTATATCTCATAAAATATTATATTAATAATCAATAGGGGATTTATATAGCGAAGAATGCTTCAGGTTAAAAAACTTAGCAACTGGGTAATTTAATTGAAAATTGAGTTATTTTTTATTTTTTTTAAATCTTCAAATCAGATTATTTCTTTCTCGTGATAAAGGAATGCCTTCTAAGTTTTCATTAATATGGAATGGAAAAGATTAGGATTGTTACTTTTATGTTAAAAAGGACAAAACAAATAATGAAAAAAAGAAAATTTACTTACAGGACACATTTAAAATATACAACTAAGAAAGAAAATATATTCATGTTGCTTCTAACCCTGAGAAAGGGAAAATTACTTTGAGCTTACAACCTAAAATTTCAGGAGTTAGCTTGCCATATTTGCATGCATTTACAACTACTGACAAAAAAGTTGTTGATTTTTTAGAATAAAGCTTGTAAATTTACAACACATTGCTTCAGTTTCATTATTTTTTACAGTGCTTTGCAATCACAGACAAGCTAAAGGTAAAACTTTATCAAAAATTTGTTAAAAAATTTTGATGTTTAATTTTCTGATAATAAAAAATTACATTAAGAGTTAGTTAGTATTTGATAAAAAATAATAAATTTTATATAGGGTAATGAAGAAACAGTGTATTCTTATCAAGAGGCAGTGCACCAATAAAAAAAGCTAGAGTCTGAGTATCAATATGTCCATAGAGCTCTGAATGAGTTAGAGATACTATTGATGAAAGATTCAGTTGATTCTCTTTAAATTTTTTAGATGAAACAGTAGTTTTTAAGAGAGCAAAAAGTATTAGAGTTGCTGATACTTATAGTTAAGTTAATTGATGTAATGTCACATGGCAATAGAAGTTAGTAAGGCTAAAAAGATAAATCTAAATTAATAAAAATGAATAGAAGTGTTGGTTATAAAATAAATGAGAAATCACCTCAGTATATTGTAAACAAGCACTTGTGTTAATTGCCAATTAAAATCTTCAACATCCTCTATTTGGGTTCAAAGCAAAATGCTAATTGGTCATCATATATTTTTGAAAACGATGATTTTTTTTCTGGTTAGCTTCGTTATTATCCAAAAGAAGTTGGATCATTGCTTAAAGAAGCAATAAAAAATTTGTTCAATCTTAAAGGAGAAGGTGCTCAAGGAGATGAAATAGTTGAATGGGTTAAATTGCTAGAACCTCTAGATGAAAGTAAATAGAACATCTTAGATTAAACTTTTTACATCGATTTTATTTCGCTCGCTATGATTGATCCTTAATAAAAACCGCTATAAATGTAATTTTTTATTAAATTTTATAAACAAAAAAAATAAGTAATTTTTATTTGAATAGCTATTAAAATAAATGCTCAACAGAACTATTCTCTAAGGGTAAAGGTGGATAGAGCAAGGCTATTATTTAATTTCATCAAGATTTTACTAATGGAACATATATCTCCTTTTATCATGAGACGCCTTTGAACGAGTTTTTAAATAGTAATACTCCTTTGAATAATATTGGAGTAGAAATTAATAAAAGAGATAAAATGGCTTTTTCTCTTGAAAAAATGAGTAAAGATGCAGAAAAGAATAAGAGCATTGCACCATATTTAAATTATGTGTCTTCTGTTTTGACTTTGCTATCCAACTTATGTAATGGTAGAAATAAAAAATCTCTAACCCAGATTAAGAATACTTTGGGAATAAATGAAACTCATATTTTTAATGCTCTAAAGTCCACTGACATTAATATTAGCATAAGGACAAGCTATTTTTAGATTTATGAAGTAATTTTCCTTGATGATGAACCATTCTTAACACTTGAAAAATCCTAAAATAGAAGGTGAATTAGATTTTTGCTAATTATAGCTTTTATTGATTTTATTTTTTAAAATAGTTACATCTGGAAGGATATTGAAAAACGATTTTTATCAAGAAAGACAGCTGAAATTTTCAAACAGCTTTCTGATTAAAGTGATGTAATTAAGAGCACTTAAAATTTTGATTAGAATATCTTACCAATTTTAGAAGAATTTTGGGAAAAGGGAATGCCTGAATTAGAAATTTAAGCCTTAAATAAATATTAGTTCAACAATCTAAGTAAAATACTAATTTTTTAAAATAAATATATAATTAATATTTCAATAAAGCTTAGGAGCAATAGCAAGAAAAATAACAAAATGCAAAAATTCTGCTTAGATTTGTTTTAGTTGTTTTGCAGGTCACAAGGATAGCTATGGATTTAGGCTAGCTCACTACTGAAAAAATAGACTAAATTGTGAATTAAGCGATATAAATTTTAAATGCGTTTATCAATTTCAGTAAATTTAAGAGCATATTCTAATAAGAACACTGGCTTAAGAAATTTTTCAATAAGATTTAAAATTACGGAGACTTAGATTAAGAATTAGAAGCTATTATTATTGAAGTTTCAAATTTAATCAGGCTTTATTTAAAAATAAAATAAAATCTTTAGATTAATTAATTGCTAAGGAAATTTTATTAAGAGTACATAAACCAAAAGTCTAGGAAGAAATTTAGAGAACTCTAAGAGGATTTTTAATAAATTATTTAAGATTTTACTTTTCTTTAAAAGCAAATAAATTTTCCTCAAAAAGAAAGTAAGAAGCGCAGAGTAGATTTTTTGAATTTTATGTAATAAAATGAAGGTTAATCTTAGTCAATCAAAGATTCAGCTTTTAATCCATATGGAAGAAACAATAGTAATAGCCTTAATGCAAATTTAGGAAATGTTAATAATAGCAATAACAATATGATCAGCTAGTTTAATATTGATAAAAATGATGGAGACAAAAAAGATAACCTCGATGATGATTCTTAAATAGCTAACAAAATAGAAAATATGATGCTTACTTTCCTTTTAAGCAAAGGTAAAAGTGAATTTACATAATATTTTACTTGAATTTAATTTTTATATTTTAGAGAAATCTAATATAAGTCTTGCATATGACCACATTGCAGAGACTATGCAAATAGCTATGAATCATGTTAAATTCTTTTGTGAGGAGATTCAGCATGTTGAGCTGATAGATGGTGAAGATGAATTAAGTTTATACAAGCAACTTGACAGCAATCACTCCGAAAACTAGATTGTCTCACCAATCAAATTAGAAATATAAGTAAATAATCTACTTTTTGATGAGTTTAATAAGGCAAAGGCTTTAAAGAACGAAAATTCATCTGCTGAAAATATCCTATAAATAAACAACTTGGTTGATAAGATTGTTGGAGAGTTCAAAAATAAAAGAAATAATTCTAATGCTGTACTGCAGAACAAAATGCAAAATATTTTAAGGAACGTAAGAGTGCACAAATCAATAGCAAATCTTCTAAATGTAATTTTATTTAATATAAAATTATAAATTTTATCTTTTTTTACTCAAAAAATAGCTTCCTTCAGATGAAAAAGTTTATCATAATATGTTTGAATGTGTCATCAGCTTTTTAATTATATTTTGCCACGATAATGATATAAATAAGAAAGAAATACTACCAAGATTTGATGACTTGTTAAACCTAATAAATTACAATGTTAATTCTTAAAAGTTAATAGGTTTAACATTATAGTCAGTATGCTAAAGTGAGCTTGAGTTTAAACCATATTTATAAGCAATATTCTAGAAGCTAACATCTCCAGGTATAACCAAATTAGGATAGACACACATCTTTTAGATGCTTCTGGCATTCCTAAAAAAAATAGATACTCCAAAATTTTAGTGCATTTAAGATACTATCCAATTCTAGAAAAAAATTAAAAGGGAAGGCATTTTAATTCCAGAGAATTAACAAAAAATCTTAAATTTAATCTTATAAGTAATTAAATTAAATAAATCACAACTTTAAATAAAAATTTAATATAATTTAACATTTAGTTGAATATCATTCAGCCTTTTCTAGACTAGCACAAAACACCTAGCGACTTCTAAAAGCACTTTAAAGAAGCTCAAAAAGTAAAACAAGATATTTATTTATACAAAAGCATCATGAAATTAATGAGCACTCTTTCAGAAAACAACTAACTTGGAATCATTTAATGCTAAAGAATTTTAGTATATGAAGACTTGAAATAACTTCTTTTGAGTGCATAGAGTCCTTACATAATTAAAAAAGAAGTGTTTAAAATTCTCTTTTAGATGTAAACAAGTTAAATTATTAAATAAAAATAATAAATTAAAAATATTTTATTTTTAAAAGTTACATTTAGTAATATGAGGATTAAAACAATGGTTTCGCTCTTGTAGAAATGAATGAGTTACTCCAGAATGTAGTCCTTAAAGATCTTTCTTAATTTTCAAGATACATAGAAGGATTAGTTGATCCAAACAATAAGTATCTTTTTGAAGATAACAAAGAAAAAGGGGTTAAACTTTAGCAAAAGCTTAGGGAATTTATTAAAGATTTAATAGAAGAAAAATCAGTGTAAATTGAACAGAAGCAAGTATTAATTAGGAAATCTAGTAACAACAAAGATGTAAATATTTACAATAATTAATAAATTAATTACAAAATAAACATTTTTAAAGGATGCAAATATAGATATAATAGCCTCTCCAAAGGAATACTGGGATTATTTGTATTCAGGAAGCAATTGGAATTTTTCAAAAGATGGATTATTGCAAATTTTATTAGACATTTACAGAGAGATCGACAAAAGAAAATGGTTGGCATTTGAAACATCCTAAGAAAATAAAAGAGGTAGCACAGATGAAGAAAACCTCACAGATTACCTTTTATCAGTAAAAGAAAAATAAAAAAAATTAATTTTATTTATAAAATGTTGTAATTTAGATTAAGATTATGTGCGAGAACATCAGATTTATTTTGAAGAAAATATAAAATAAGTTCTAGATAGATCTCACTGAAATTACCTATATGTTTTCTGAGTGCATAATTCTATGCTCAACTAAAAAGCATAGAACAAATATGAGTAATTTCAAACATCAAAGTTAAAATCTTCCAAGTATTAGTCTTGAGAAGAAATTAAAAGAAACCAGAGCAGAGGATTTAGATATTTATGTTAAAAGTTTTGGACAAGCCAAGCTCAATCAAATAAATGAATAATTAGAAAAACATAAAAATATATTTGAAAAATATTAGTTACTTGAATAGTAAATTAAAGATGCACCTAAGGAAGGACCTAGCTTTCCCAACGATAAAGCAGGTTCTTAAGTTGCAGGTTTAGCTCATACTTAAAAAAACAAAGCATCTAAAGAAGAAATGAGAAATTCTATAATAACATACTTCTTATTCTTAGAAAAGTTAAGAAACCTGATACTATTAAAATACATCACTATTCACTAGGTTTATGAGTAAATTAATTTATTTTTCTTAATCAATTTTATTAGTTTTTAAATAAAAAGTTATTTAAATTTGAAATTTTTAAGATTAAAATTTTAAAAATTAATTTTAAAAAATAAACTTATGAAAAAATTTAGTTAAAGAAAATCTAAAAAAAAAGTAGCTTAATTATCATTTATCTTCTAAAATGTGTATGATTTAAATAGCTAATTCGCATGTAATATTATATGGGTTAGGTCAAATTTGTTAGATAATATGATCAATCACTATATTGCTTCAAATACATTTTTATAAAACTTAATCAAAACATTTTTATAAAAATGATCGATTAATTTATATGTTCATAAAAAATTAAAAAAGCTTCCATGAATAATTAAATAACTTTTTATTTCTAGGATTTTAAATTACTTCTCATGAATTAATTTATAAATTGTTAATTTAATTTTTTTAAATTTAATGATTTTTAATTTAAATAGGATATTCGATTCAAAGTATAATCCTTTGGACTAAAATGAAGAATTTTTAAAAGAAGAATTAAGATTTATAAATTAAATTGAAAATGAAGTTTAACTCTAGCCAAATCCGTTTTTAATTAATGAATAAGAATTTATTGCTAAATTTGTGAATTTGATGAAATCAATAGAAATATTTGGAATAAATGATCCTACATACATTGATTATGATGATATTTACTACTTTTTTAATGCGTTCATAAATATTTATCCTTTCTAAGAGGTTAAAGACAAAATGATTCAGTTAGGAGGATAAAAAGAAGGGATTTCTGCAAATATAGGTATTTAGCAAGCTTCAAAAAGCAATAACCAAGCTTAGAAAATGGATAAGTAAGTGTTTTTGAAAAAATTCAGCAGATATGTTGAAAAAAATAAGAGTGTTTATGTTAAGGTAAAATTAGAATAAAATATTTTATGTGAATTAAATTTTTTTAAAAAAGTTGCAGAAATAGAAAAATGAACTCATTTAGTTGTCAGAGAATGAAAAGAGCTTTCAACAACTCCAATCACTTAAAAAATACACAAGCATTTTTGAAAGAATAAGCGAGGAAAACTGCAAAGAAAAACCATTCAAACTTTTTGCATAAAAAATTATGAATGAAATATTATAAAGCAATGAATCAGATTAAAGAAGAAAAATAAAATTATACTTTGAATAATTTGTAAATATCTTGAAGAAAAAAGACCCTCACTATTTCAGTATCCTTTAATACTTCATTAAAGATTTAGGGATACAATAGAGCAAAAGTGTGCAACAAATACAAAATTCTCAGAAATAAACAAATACAGAATTATCGAACTCATTTGGTAAATTAAAAATGATTTGAAAAATTAATAAAAATTTATCTTTTAAAAAGAATAAATAGGTTTTTTATCCAAGCAAAGTAAGGAGTAAAAAAAATAAGCAAACCCACAAGTTTACATAAAAATATCTTAAAACTTAATTTGGAATCAAAAACTTTACTATTAGATTTTACAAACAATATCAGATATTCATATTGAATAATAATAGGCTGCAAACTAAAATAAAAATACATTTTAAAGTGTCTTCTAACAATAATCTTAAACAGTAAATATGCAATAATAATAATAGTAGGATGCGTTTAACAATATGGATAATCTTCATAACAGATTTTCTAGCTAAGTTAAATAATAGCTCAGTAAAAGAGAGTAGAATATTTCTATTCTTCTAGATTGTATGGAAATAATTAATGGACTTTATCAACTTAATTTGAAAAATTCTCATGCTTAAATTCTTGCTATATTGAAAAAACCTAGCAACATCAAAATAACAAGGAATTTCTTAAGCTTTATAAAATAGAGTTTCTCTAATTATTTACAAGCTATAGAAAATCTGTCTAATTAGGATGCTTAACACTATGTTTTGTATCAAGAAAAGAAAAAAGATCTTTAACATTAAGAAGAAATAGTGCTCTAAGTTCTCAAAATTATCCAGAATTCATGCGAATTATGTAATGAAGAATTCTAAAATTTCTTTAGGACTCAAGTAATTTACAATTAAATATTATTTATTTAATCATTTTATTATAAAAATATAAAAAGAATATCATCTCGAGCTAGTCATATGTACCTTTAAACATACTCAATGAGATTCTTTACTTTATGACAAATTTCACCTAACTTAAGTGTTCTTATTTCAATTTATTTGATCAAAGCAGTTAAGGAATAAATTGCAATATATTTTAAGGATAAAATTTAAAATATTATCTTGTAATAAACCAATGTATATCTACCCTAAAAAATCTTTGTAATGGAACATCACCAAAGAATAAGGAGTTACTTCTAAGTAACAGTCACTTCTTAGTTCAATTGAATGCAATTATAACGGAGTCTGATTTAGATCTTTAAAGTGAAAATTTGAAAGATGTTAGAATTCTCTAAACAGTTTCTAACTGCATAGACCTCCTTCTTACAATCATAGTCTGTTCAAACAATGAAAAATCTTTGCTTGGTTTAATCACCATAATGAATATAGAAAAATTGATCAAATTGTTGAATTTTGTTTATCACTACAAAATAAAATCTAGATTAGAAATTATCTAATAAGAATAAATGTGCACTCATAAAAATTCTATTACTTGTAGCACAAGTGTTTGCTATAAGAAGTGCATTACTTATCATGACCAGCTTGTGATGAGAGTAATTTTTAGAAAATATTTATTTCATATTAAAAACAAATATTTTATCAAAACAGCTGGCATTTAACATTGTTATTGTAATTGAGCTTATTCTTGATAAAGTAAATGAAGAGGATTTGAACATGAAAATGAGAATGCAGGAAGAAAATTCAAATCTGCTTGGAATTTTGTTAGAAATGAAAAAGAAAGAAGATTTTTTTGGTAAGAATAACTTTTTTCTGATAATAATTTTAATAACCTAAAATAAAAATAGAAATAGAATAAACCAAACTGCATTCTGGAATGAGTGTTGAAGCTGCTCAACAAAATGGCTAATCTATCTAAAAAAATTCTGAAAAATTGTCTTAATCATTTGGATAAAAGAAGCTTTACAAAAACTAAAAAACTGCCAAGAAAATATCAACTAAAAAATCAACAACTTTACATAATTTAATATACAGTGAAATAAAAGATGACCAATCAGTAAAATTTTACAAAATTAAAATTATTTTTTTTAAATAAAATTTGACTTAATAATTATTAAGAGTAAATAAGACGAAATAGATACTTTCTACTAAGACTAGTTGGTTCATGATATTGGTGTATAGAGAGAAGTTAATCCAAGTGGTAAAATAAATTATTATAAGAAAGAAAGACTGTATTTAATTGAAAGTTTGAGCTTCTATTTACAGTTCGTAGGCAGTGTTGAAATAGTTTAAGAAAAGTAAATTTCTAAACTATTCTTTAGAATACCTTTGCTATCTTCTTACTTAACTCATAATATAAGAAAAAATTTAATCCAAAAAGCTGTTAATTATTCAGATAAAGTAATATTTTTAACTTAACTATTTAAGTTTTTCATTTAATCATTTTAAACAAATTTAAAAATATTTTATACTTTTTTTAATGTTAAATATGAATTTGTTTAAAATTTAGAATCGCTTAAAACTCTTAATGAGGTACAGTGAATACTTTTAGCATGAGATGAGATTTTGCTAAAATTTATCAAAATATTCTTTAATAATCCAAGCTGTGGAATATAGGAATACTTTAAATATTTTTATATTTTTGCTGATAGTTGCTATTAACTTGATCTTTCTATTCAAAATGCAAATTAATCCTGATGGTAGTACTTCCCTCAGCACATCATAAAATATTGTAAATAGCTAATAAAAATTATTATATTTTTCATATTTTTTCAACCATTCAAAAAAGTTTAATTTAACAAAATATATTTATAAATATAAAAAGATTTTCTCAGTTCTTAAGCTAATACATATAATACTTACTTTTGTGAACATGCTGATTGTGACTATAGAGAGATATCCTGTTGTTACTTATTAAAAATATATTGAATTGAAATAAAATTATCGAAATAACATAATCTCAACTCTGTTAAAGCATAAATTAGTTTCATTTATTTTTGATTTTGATTTTATTTATTATCTAATTTACCTCATACTTGCTATAGTTGCTCTTGACCAAATTGTTATTTACTCAGTGCTCTTAATAGATATTGTTAAGCTAAGTGAGGATCTTACTCAAATAATTAAAATAACAAAGTTAAACTTAAATAAGCTCATAAAAACAACCCTCTTATGCTTTTTAATTATATTTATTTACTCTCTCATTGGAGCCGTAGTGTTCCCGAACAATTTCTCTGATGTAAATTTATATTTAATTACTAAATAAAATCGAACAATAATTTGTTTTAACAAAAGGCTGAGAGTTTTGGATCTGTCAACGCAGCAGTTTCAACTTTAGATTTTTACTTTTTCTTCAGCACAAGTTTACTTGAAGGTATATTAAATCCTCAAGGAATAAATGAAGCGCTAACAATTCCTGGTGTCTGTAAACACTTTTATTTATTGCCCTTATAAATCTATTAAAAAATTATTTAATTTTTAAAAAAGCTTCAAATATTTACTGGGATAGATTCTTTTATGATGTTAGCTTTTGGATTTTAATAAATTTCCTCTTTATGGACTTAATGCTAGGTTAAATTATAGACTCTTATGCTCAATTTAGATACTTTCAGAGAAAATATGAAAAAAATATAAAACGTAAATGCTTCATATGCAGTCTCACAGTTGAAGATTTAGAGGCTAAAACTTTAGATTGGGAGCAGCATATTAAATATGAGCATAACCTAAATAATTACTTAAATTATATCATCTATATTAAAAGTAAACCTTTAGATGAGTGTGATGGCATAGAAAAATATGTAAAAGAGTCAATAAGCAAAGAAATTACTGAATTCTTCCCTCAAAGAACTTCATTGTCTCAAGAAAGATTAGAAATAAAATATTGATATTTTAATTAATAGAAATATTTAAAAATTATTTGCAAATTCAAAAATAATAAAAAAAATGTATATTGTTAATTTTATAAGTATTTTAAATTACTTTTACTAAATTTATTTTAATAACCAAATAAATTCAATTAAAATAAAAACTAGTTAGTTAGTTATAAATAAACTACTACACAAATTTAAATTTCTTTAAATTAATATTCTGCTTCCTAATTTATTAAGATAAACTATTTAAAATTTACTAATATAAATTTGATTCTTAAAATTAATACCCAGCTTATAATTTTATTTATTGATAATTAATATTTTAAATGTCAAAATCAAACGAATTGAAAGTATAAATTCTGACTTAAATTGGAGATTATTCTAAATAAGTAATATAGAAGCCTTTATTTTTTATTAATTTTCTCCAGAAATGTACACTGCGATTTTTATTATAGGTAAGTTATTATTTTCTTTTCCTTTAAAATTAAAAATGTTCAAATTAATTTGAAAGAATAAAAATTATTTAAAAAAAAAACACCTAAAATTTTAGAAAAATCAAAAATTTATCAAAAAATTATGTGATAAAAATGATTTGCATTTTTTTAAGTAAATTTTGAATGAAAAAATGAAATTATGTAAAACTTTATTAAATAACTAATCACAAAATACAATGAGAAATATATAAAAATGTAATGAAGTAAGTTAGTTAGTTAATTATTGACTTATTTATTTATTTATTTACTTAATTAATTAATTTATAAATAACAAATGAATTAATTCAATTTAAAAATAGTTTAGAATTGAAAAGATAAGAAAAATTTGTAAGTTTAAACAAATAGAATGAGCAATAATTTGTATAAATCAAGCTGGAATGAATCAACTATAATTTTATATAGGAATTATTAGATGATTATCTGTAAACTACACAACTGATTAATGTATGAAGTAAATTTTAATCTTTAAGTTAATTCATTGGATTTAATTTTTGGTTTGAAAGTAAGTTATTTATTTGTGCTTGTTTTTTTTAATTTCTAAAAAATATTTTAAATATTTTGATTGAGAGTAATTCAATAGTACTCAAGCAAGCTGCAAGAAGCCAGATCTTTTTATAATTAATTATTTTTTAAATACTTTTATTATGATTCAATCTAAGACTCATATTTTTGTTCAGTTTTATATATTTTGTTCACTTTGACTCTTTTAAAATAGAAAGCCAGTTTATTTTACTTTCGCTTATTTTAATTTTATCATTTTTGCAATCACTTTTTACTTGAGTGAGATTTAGATCTGCTTTTAATATGCTTTTTGTGGCTTCTTGATCTTTTTCTTGAAGATTCTAAATTATGGGTGATCTTAGAAGATGTTGGAGAATCTCCTGGGTTCGCTCTGCTCCAGTGGTTTACTCTGCCCCTTGAGCTTTACACTGATTACAGAGAAGAAACCATAGCGACGTTTCCACTCTAAGAATTATTTGGTGGTTGACTTGAAAAGTTACTAAAACCTTTTGAAGGGATATTAGATAATGTTGACATATTTTATTATTAACCTGTAAAAGAAAATTTATTATTTTAATATCTGGTTGTTGGAGGTGGTATATTTGATGAAGAAGCTCCATGTCTTCCACTAAATCTCTAAGTAGGGGGACTATTTTTGTTTCTAAAGCGGTTTCCTTGCACAAAGTTATATTATTCCGATTAGAAAAATGACTATGATCCTGTTCCTGTACCACTGTGATGGAATTTAGAATGGTAAAAACCAGAAGAAGAGTCTGAATCACTTGAGTCGTCTCTATGAGTTTTATTTTTTTTAGATTTTTAAACATGATTTTTAGAAGAAGTCTTTTTAGTCTTCTTTTTTTTATGGCTAAAACTTGATCTGCTACTACTCGAAGACTCTCTCTTTTTCTTCTTCTTTTTATCTTTACTTGAAGGTATGCCTCCTTCTTCTTCTTCGCTATCATTATTTTCTTAATCGCTTTCACCTTCTTCTTCGATTCCTTCTTCTGATTCACTTTTAGCTTCACCTTCATCAAGCTTTGCAGCTCCTTCTTCCTCTTCATCATCTTCTTCTCCTGCTTCCTTATCGGAATCAATTTTTGGTTTAGGAATATTTTACATAGCAGCACTGCTCGTTTCTTTTTTGAGAGAGGATTTCTGTTTGAGTTACTGGATAGTATTCAAAAGAGGATCAACCTTCATTTGAGAAAATGTTTAAATAGAGCTTTGTTGCTATTGTTAAGTTTGTTAAGCAGTTGTAGCTGCTGGTTGTATTGTGCTTGTAATAGTTGGTTATTTTACAACCTTTTCCTCTTGAGGAGGAATTGAGCTAAATTTAGAGCTATGATGATGAGTTTACTATTGCTTTTCTTAACTCAACTAGATATTTTCATTGGATTTGTTTTAAGTTGGTGCTGAATCAGAAACTATTTGACCAGATTCATTTGTAGAAGTTTTTGAAGCTAAATTGTTGTTATTTATAATATTAATGTTATTATCATTAGACTAAGATTTAATTGATTAAGTAGGAGATTGTTAGCCTATATTTGTAGCGTGGTTAGCTATTATTGCATTTCCTAAGGAGATGCGCTCACTGCTGATACTAACATTTTTGCTTTCATCTTAGTTGCTTTATTCTTCATTTTTAAATTTATTTTTTCTTTCCGAAAATCTGCTGACCCTTTATCCAGCTTCTCTTTTACGTCCTTTGATAAGCTAATGGAAGTGTTAATAATCAATACCACCTGTACTAGCATTAGAATTAGCAGTGCCATGCTTTTTTAATTGTAAATTTTACTTGCTAGCTGACGATTGAGAGCTATCATCATCTTCATCATCTACTTCGCTTTAGTAATAATTTAATTAGGATCGGCTGCTTGAACTAGAGCAAAAATTACTGGATTAGTGCTACTAGGGCTCAGAATCTGATTAAGATGAAGATCCTGAAGATGACTAAACATGATAATTGGGTCTAGTAGCAATAACACCTCTCTTTTGGTTTGCCATCACTATTCCTCCTTGCATGTTAGCCTATCCCATATTCAAACCAGAATGTACTAAGTGTCTTTAGCCACTGTGATGATGAGCAACCATTTACTTTTTAATAGCTACATTAGCTTTCTTCTTTTCTTTGCTTCTAGATTTAGAATTTTTATTTTTTTTTCTGTCACTTTTAATTTAGCGAGGATTGCTATGATTTTTTTCTTTATTTATCTTCGTAGCATCACTTCTATTTGATTTATAATCTTGTTGCTTAGGCAAAGAGCTTTCATCAAGTTCACCCTCATCTTCGCCTTCTTCGCCCTCTTCTTTCTTTAAATCCTCTTCAGCCTTTTGATCAAGAGTCTCTGTTTTAGTTTTTGTAGAAGATACCTGGATGCTCTTTTGGATATCTTTGCCTTGCTTTTATTAAATATCTTGCTTTACATCTTAAGCAGCATCTTTATCTTCTGTAAAATTAGATTGTTTCATTTGTTGTTGTTAATTTTTACTTTATTCTGACTTTTATTAATTTACATTCTCAACCTGTTATTGTTTAGTAGAAGGTTATTATACAGGTTAAGTTTGAATTTGAGTCTGACCAGATAAGAGTTGCAACTGAAGAGAAATTAAAGTGTTAAGCAATTCTTCTTTTGGTATATTTACATCGTTCTTTATTTTATTTTGTATATCAACAATTAAAGATACAATATCAGTGTTGAACGCTTTTTCGCTTTATTAGGGTTATTGCTGAATATTTTATTGCTACTAACTCTAGTTATTTAACTACCCTTCATCTTATTACTTTGAGTGCTACTTTTGTTCAGTTAATTGTTTTTATTAATCCTCTTTCAAGTCTTTCTAAATACTTAAAGATGTTTTTCTTTCAGATTTAACAATAGTATCTTATTTAGGCTCCATTTCCATCTCCTCTTTAGTGCTAAAGAGACTTGCTTTTTTTGTTGGAGGCTTAGCAGGTGCTTGGTCTTTGATTTCCTCTGCCTGTTTTTTTTAATTATTAACACCTTTGGTAGCATTTTGAGATTTATTTTTTCTTTCTTAACTCTAAGTATCAACTCTTAATATTTCTTTATTTGACGATTCGGATACTTCCTAGTTAGTTTCTGGGATTGCTGAAGAGAATCTGCTAAACTTTTTCACTGTTGTTGGTTTGTTTTCTTTCAAAGTCTGCTTTTATGATTTATGAGTAGAAGAAGAGCTAGAAGATGATGAAGACGAATGTGAAGATGAAGATGACGAAGATGATGAAGAATTTGAGCGACTTCCACTTGAAGAAGTAAATTTCCCTTTTTTATTTCTAGTTCCACTGTGACGTCTAGTTTATTACTTATAATTACTTCCTTATTCCTTAGCATTTTTTTTCCTAGTTGATGACCTTCCCCTAGAAGATCTACTTCTGCTTTTATTACCTTAATTCATATTTGCTAAATTAGAAAGCTGCTTTTATTAAATTTATTATTCAACTTCTAATTAGATAGCATCATTCACAGAAATAGGGGCAGCATCACTAAAACCACTACTTTTCTTTCTATATTTATTAACTCTTACATCATTATTCAAATGCATAGCAGCTCCTCCTTATTGAGATACGATACCCTCCATACCTTTAAGAAATAAAAATAATTCATAAATTTGATATTTAAATGTAAATAAATATTATTACCTCTTCTATTTTTACCGACCTTAAAATACTTATTGTTTGCTTTTTGGTATTTGAATTGAGCATTCATAGGATGATAATAATCATTAGAACTCGAAGATGAATTGGAAGATACAGAGTTACGCTTTTAATTGTAATTTCTTTTCTTATTTTTGGTGTTACTTTTATCAGATTGTTCTCCTTCCTCATCTTCTTCATTTTCAGTATGTATTCCTTCTTCTCCTTCTTCATCACCCTCATCTATATTATTCTGCTTTTTTTGATCTTAGATTGATAAACGAGTCTTAGGAATAATTTCTTCCTCTCCTTCTTCTTCATCATTATCTAAGTCATCTTTGACAGAAAAATTATCAAATTTAGAGCGTGTTTTTTAAGCCTTTGCAGCTAAATTCTTACTGCTGCTATTGCTTCTTTTTTTAGATTTGTTTTTAGGTTGAGATGATGAAGCCTTTTTTTGACTCTTGCTAACTTAGCTTTTACTAAATTTGCTTATATGTTTGCTCTATCTGCTAATGCCAACTTTAGATGTTTCTAATCCTTCCTCCTCTCCCTCTTCTGCATGAAGTTGCTCTCCCTCTTCTTTTTCCATATCTCTAAATTTAGATTTTCTGTTTGTTGGTCTTTCGAAATTAGATTCACTTGTCAATGGAGAACTGTCTGCATCACTAGAAGATGTTTTATCTTCATCTAATATTGATAATATGTTCTTGTTACTTTTTTTCTTTTATTAAGATTAATTAAGCTGATGAGACATAGAAATCTATTTTTATGGTGGAGAACTAGAGTGAATTTTTTATGATTCTACTTGTTATGACTCAAATTAATTTATAGCTGCAGTTTTTTGCTTTATTTCTTTAGCAGGAAGACTTTCTTCTTCTATTTCCCCCTCTTCTTCCATTTATGTTTTATCGTTATTATTTATTTAAGTATGAAGCTTATGCTCTTGCCTTTTGTTAGAAATCTATTCTAAATTTTTATTATCTATACTTAAAGCAATTTCTTATTTACTTTGTTTTACTATTTAACTCGAATTACTCTAAGACTCTTAGACTTTATTATTACTTTAAGCATCAATTTATTATTATTAATTATTTTAATGTTTAATTTCATTTTAGGATATCTGTTATTTTAAGTCTTATACATTGGTTAGATTTGTGTTTTTTTCTGAAAAATTAGTTTATTTTTTTGAGTTTATTTCATTAATCATAGCTTTTGTGCTCAAAATAATAGTCTCCTTACTAAAGCTCTATTCTTATATCTGTTATTTTTAAACTGTTGGTAACGAGAATCCTTTGCTCACAGGCTACACTTATTGAGTAGCAATTTGCTAAGAAGAGATCAGTGGATTGGTATTGCTGTCCTGCTACTATTATAAAAGCACTGATTTAGGAGCTAAAGATGATATATTTTGTTAGTTTTAAGCAGGAATATTTTAGTTACTAATTTAAATTTAATTAAGTTTACTTTAGATTTCATTTATCGATTACTATTATTAGTGCTGCTGTTATAGTTACTATTAAGTTTATTATTTATCTAATAAATTAGGCTAAAGTTGATTTAATACATTAGTATTTGTTTCATTTTAAGTAGCTGGTTTACTTGAAAATTTACTAACTTTTACAGGGGGAGGAGCCTGAACCTAATTAATTTGAGGAATTATATTTTATTGCGTTTATGTGGGAAGAGATTATGATGTAGTAGGAACTACAGGTGGCAGGGGTGTTGTTGCTTATTGAATAGTCAAAGGTGGTTGTATAGGATTACTTGGTTATTATGTTTAAATAAATGTATTTGATTAATTTTATGGTAGACTTTAGGTAACTTAGCTTGTGTTTTAATTTACTGGATTTGTTGTTTGTTGAGAAACTTGAGGATTTTAATTATTATTTTAGTCTGACTTGATATCCCATTTTGAAAGTCTCTGCTTTTAAGGTTGCACAGAAGAGATAGCATTTGGTTGAGGTAATGAACTGGAAGTAGATGTTTGAGATAGATTTATGGTTTTTATGTCGAATTTAGTTGATAGAACTTATGTAGGAGTGATTAAAGGAGAGGCTGCTGTTGAAATTGGTGTTATTTGAGAATTAATTAAAAAATTAGAAGATCCATTGTTAGAAAGTGTAGATAAAGATTGTTAAATTTTTGCAGGTATTATATTGTTGTTAGCGATTATTTATTATGAAGCTTATTGCTGTGTTTATTAAATCTAATTTTATGTGAGAGTTTCAGAAGATTAGTTATTGTTGTTGTTGTTGTTGTGATTGTTTTGTGTTTATATAATTTTATTTTATGAATTCTATATAAGCGATTAAGTTGTTGCATTATTACAAATTTATTAAACAGGATTTGAAATAGGTTAAGTTGATTGTTGCTGAGATATACTTTATGCTTGACTCTCTGCAGTTGCAGAAGATTGCTGCTGCTATAATAAATAATTTTTTTCTTTATTTTAAGAAGTAGGAGATACAACCTACTGCAGTGGTAGCTATTAAACCTGCTATTGTGAAGATTGTGCTATATTTCCTGAGAGGCTTATAGGTTTTATTGGGTTGGTAGCTAAGCTGAACGAATTTGAAGATGTTAAAATAGGTGAAGTAGAAGGAATCAACTGACTTGAACCTATCTATTTTAAATTTGATACAACTGGTCCAGATGAAAAATTTGATGGTTTATTTGTTCTTCTTGGTTTCGACTGAGATTTAGAGTTTTTCTTTGAAGAAGAAGATGACGAAGACCTAGATGTAGAGGATCTAGAATATGATGAACTAGAGTTTTCTTCTGCAGAGGAGTTGCTTGAAGAATTGCGTTCAGAATTACTGCTTTTATCATGTTTTCTCTGTCTTGGCTTTGAGCTAAAATTATTTTAGCGACCAAGACTTCTTTCTCTTGAAGAGAATTTTGTATGCTTTTAGAATCTTGTTCCGATTTATTGGGATGCAGGAACAGCTCCAGCAGAATTAGATGCTCCAAGTGATACATTTGGCCCACTTGACCAATTACTTCCTGTAGCAGCTGCTGAATTTACTGAAGTGAGTGCTAAGTTTGATGGTGGAGTAGGAGGAGCATCGCTGAAATTAGAAGCTTGTGTTTAAGTCGGTGGAATTGAAGAAAATCCTCCTCTGCGTGTTGAACTAAAATTATTTGTCGTTCTTCTTCTACCTCTGCTCTTGCTACGAGATCTGCTTCTATAAAAACAATATATAAGATTCCAAATTAAAAAGAATTTTTTTGATTACTTTTTTCCATCATCAAAAGGCAATTCTCCAATCTCAGGTTCTGAACTTTCTCTATTGTAATATGAACCACCATTGAAGTTTATTCCAGAAAATGAATCTCTGAAGAAATTGTGGTTGGGTAACTATTTACGGTTGTAGATTGTCTGGTAGTTCTTAAGAATTCCTACATTCTTATTTATCAATTTGTGGAGAATCATTTTAATCAAAAGAATTATGTTCTTCTTAACCTTAGCATCTTAGCTCAAATTTTGGTCGAAACATGGATATATCTGGTCATCATCTTGATGCAAGAAGTTATTTTTAGTATTTCTTTAATAAGGTGATAATGACTAAGCTGAAGATTCACTAGAAGAACTTCTGCTGGAAGAAGATGATGAAGATGATCTGCTTTTACGGGTGGCATTTTCATCAACCATTTTTTCATTCTGAGTTTTATTTTTATTTGCATCTTCTGTCTCTATTTTGTCTTCCTCAGACATTTCTGATGAGTCTGAATTAGAATTACTCTTATCCTTATTGCTCCATTTTTCACCATGAGATTTTTTATTTTTCCTATAAAATAATTTGATTAAAATTTTTTCAAAAGAAAAATGCTTTATTTTACGTTTAATTAGCCATTTCTTGCTCTTTTTCATTAACAAATCTTTAAACTAAGTCTAACTTTTTAGCTACAAAGCATATATAGAGTTAGGTATCGTAATCATTCATGACATGCTTCTTAATAGCCTTCCAAAACCAATTTTATTCCAACGAAGTGTAGGACATATAGGGAGATATAATGTCCCAATTTTTCATAAAAGATGTATCATTAGTAAGAAAGCTATTTTGCATGTATTTGAATAGATATTTAGTCATCTAGTACATCATTTAATCTTAGAAATTATCTACTTCAAATTTCTATTTAATATGTAAAAATTTAATTAGTTAGATATTAACAGTTGACAACATTCATATAAATATAAAGTATAAATTACAAATTATCTCTATTCATTTTACTATTCCTCAAAATATTTAACTATGACTTATTTCGCTTTAGCTCTTTATTCTTACAATCCGCAAGTAGTCAGAGTGATATTCTTACGAGGGTGAGTTGGATCAAACAAGTATACCTTCAATCCTGGTACTTTATTTTCAATCTACTGCTTAATTTGGTTTGTGCAGTTCTTTAAGTGATGAGGAATCAGATAATGTGAACACTAAAATTCTTCTCTGTCTTTGTTTGTAGAATTTATCAAGTTAAGAATCTCCTACTATGTTTATTCATTCTCCCTAATTATATCAAGAAATTAATCTTAACTCTCACTACTAATTATTTTAAATACTCTCTGGTACCGATAAGTGTCAACTCTTTTTCCTTTACTTGGATGAAAAAGAAAGGATGGTTTATATCTTTAAATGGGTTTTCCCTATGCAGACGAAATTCAGATTTATGGTTTTTTCTTTTCAGCATTTAGAGCGAACTTAACACATTTTTCGTTTCCCATGGAGTCAAATAAACTCTGTGAACCTAAAAGTATTAAGAAAAAAAGATAAAAATAATCCTTTATGAAAATATCAAATTTTTTTTACTTCAAGTGAGTTTATTTTTTCCGAAATATCTTTGTGGCACGAAATGATGTTTTCCTTGATACCTTTAACGAGAAGGTTAACTTTCTAATCCATAGTGTAGCATTCGTCAGTAATAAAACGCTTATTATAGAAAATAGTGACATTATGTTATTTTTCCATTCTGTTTATATTTGAGTGACTCAAACCAATTATTCTCTTTAAATAAATAGCTGGAATAGTGATATACGCTTCAACGATACCCATTTCATTTTTTATTTGCTTCACGACTTCCTGCATTGAATCTATTATTTCAGTGAAGATAGTAATTTGCTAATCATTACCCAAAATTGAGAGTTCTGTATTTTTCATAAACAAATCATGGGTTACTTTTTAGCTATGATCCCAGAAAGTCCTCACACCTAATTTCTCAAACAAAGTGAAGTTAGTACGAAAGAGGTGCATTTCAAGCTTATTTAATTATATGACAGATTTCTTAGAAACATCATTCAAAGATAAATTATTTTCATTGAATATATTTATTTTTTATAAAAATGAAGGGTTTGTGGTTAAAAACTCCTAATAGGAATGCTCAACCTTTTTAAAAATTTCTCCATTAGGACCTTTATTTTTTTTCATAGGCGAAACCCTATCAACACTCAGCTGCTTTTAGTTAGCATTTTATACATCTTAACTTGATGACATCTGTTGAAAAAAAATTAGAAAATTAATCAATAAATTAAAATATTTTATTAAAATACTCTCTTTGGATTAGGAGATTTAAAGACAAAGCTTCTGTTTTAGGAATCTTCCTCTTCTTCATCTTCTTCCTCATTTAAAAAATATTCCTCTTTGTCAACATGTTCTACATCAGGCTCTTCACCTTCTTCCAACATTTGACTAGCTTATTGTTATAAGTTTAATTATGCTTATTGCTATTGATTTTAAGTTGAAACTGCAGAAGCATTAGCATTTGAATCTTGAGGCTTAGATTTCTTAGATTATTCAACCTTCATCTTAGCTTTTTTATACTGCTCATTTAGCTATTCTATATAAATAATTAATAAATCATAAAATAATTTAATATATTCTATCTGCTTACTTTAAAATTCTTCCTCTGAATACTATTTAGTTGTTATTTTTTCCTATGATTTATTTTATTTTTTTTTCTTTTGCTCTTCAAGTCTCTTTTACTCTTCTCTGTCTTGCTAATGAAGCTCTTTACGCTTTTTTATTTTCAATTAAACCTAATCATCATCGTCATCCTTATCATGGATATCATATAATTCCTCAATAGCTTGGTTTTCTATATTCTTCATGAAGCTATAAAACTTTTTATTATAAAAAGTAAAAATTAAAGCACTGTTTGCCATAGAAAACTTCCTTTTTAAAACTTACTTGCTCATACTATTCAGAGTATTTAAATATTTCTTCTTCATTAGATTCTAAAGTAATATTTTTGCTTTTCTTTTTTTTGAGTCTCTCTTTCTTTTCTAAAGCTATTTTCTCATGATTTACATTGTTCATTTAATTTATACAATCAGCGCAAAACCACTACTCTTCTGGAATTTCTGTTAAAGGAGGTTTCAAACAAAATATGTGAAACCCATTATTGCATCTATCACAAAGCAGTAGCTTATCATCGTCATCTTCCGTATTTCCATCACAAATACTGCAAGGAAGGTTATCTAATCTCTCTTCCCATTCTTCAACAGTAAAATCAGTTGGAATGTATCCTATCAAAATTAATTTAATTAAAATATTAAGAATGGTTTTATTATCAATATTTTGTATTTGCAGAAAAATTTCAACCAAAAGGGATTATATTTAATTTTGTATTTGAGCTATCTCAATTTGCTTGATTTTATTTTTTGGAATTGGAGGAATTTTTTAAGTTAATGATATTAGAATTTTTTTTTTTATATTTACCTAAATATCCTTTGCACTTAGCAGTCTGACACAAACATTTAGTTAATGGAGTTTTAAATGAATCAAACTAATAATCAAATGTAAGTTCTTCGTCTTCTTGTATGTCTTTAATAGAAAAAATACCGATGCAAATTTCTCCTAAAACGTGCCATTTTTATGTGATGCAATTGGGATCGCATGAATGATTTATAAAACGAGCTAAATTTCCTTTGTAAGTAGGATCAATGACTTCATTTTTATCTATCTTCATCAAATAAGTGCATGTCGATCTCTTTTGTATAACATAAATAGATAAAACTTTTAGTATCAGTAAATTATTTTATTTTTTCTTTTATCATGCTAATATATATTCGATAAAGAAAATTTTTGATATTTACACTGTAATCTTTACATCTTTTGATACCCTCGTTAGAATTGATATCAAATACCTCTCCTGTATATTAAATGATAAATGTTCCCTTTGGGATAAACTAACCAGCACAGAGACCCCAACCCTTTTTTATGACAAAATGTAAGTTAGTAAATAAATGAATTAAAATTTTATTTGAGTCTAATAAAATATGACAAAATTTAATTTGTGTGCAAAAAAAAAATTTGGAAAATTCCGCAAAAATTATTTGTCTTAATAGACACAAGATTTTGTATAATGTTTAGATAATTGATTTGGATTAATTTGACTTCATCTGCCTATGCTTAAATTCTTAATATTTTATATACACTTATTGCTCTAATTTTTTTCAAAATTTTCAATGCAATTCATAATAATTTGTTTGCATTTTTTACAATTCAGCCCCAATTTTTCTTGAATTTTCAAAACTTATATTCATAAAAAGCTATTTTTTAAATTAACAAATTTTTTAATAATTTTTATCCTAAGAAATATTGTTTCTTACTATATTATCAATTGATTGATTGATAGATAGATAGATAAATAGATTAATAGATAGATAGATCAAAATCAAATTAATAAGAAAAATAATTTAGTAATTTTATAATTTTTTAAATATTTTAATTTTAAGAGAAATTTGGATTTAAATGAATAGCTTTTATATTTTATTTGTAATATTGCACATTTATTATTTATGATAACTTACCTTTCCCTTTGTTGGTAGAGGATAAACACATGCATCTTGATGTTTTTAAAATCTTCTATTTTGGCATAGATCACCACATCTACATGACAAATCACAACATTCGGTGCATACTGCTCTATTCCAGCAATTTTCACCGCAGTTAATCATGCCATTCATACGCTTTGATAATGGAATCTTTGAACTAATTTCATTTTTATTATAATTTAATTTTAATACACTTAAACTTATATTTTTGTTTTTCTGTTATTTTGCTTGCTTCAATCTATCAAATCATCATTCAATTGTTTACTTGTTATCAAATCTCATTTCGCAGTTTCAAATTTGCAGATTTTTGAGTTTTGGTTGATGCTTATAAGCTATTCATACTAAATTCTGTCAAATTGCATAATCAAAATTCACTTTTTCAAATTAATTATTATGCAATATCTATTTATACTTCTGTATCTACCAAATTTTCTGCTGCTGAATTTGAACTTTCTGCTCTTATGAGTTGAGAAATTAATTTTAAATGATGATTGAGAATGCAAAAACTTGCGCATTTGCGAATCTGCGATTGAATAAATTTTGGCTAAGCATGAATGTATTTATTAAATGATTACATATTCTCTGGAGCTACTCTCTTGCAATCACACCCTATAATGTCTTTATGAGAAACCATTCTTCGCTTACGAAAAAGATATATATTTTTCTTAATTAGGCAGAAATCCTTTAAGGATTCCTTAAGCCATTTCAATCTTTAAGGATTCTTCTTGATCGCATCTACAATCTAAATTAATGAATTATGAATACAAATTATTCACTCTTTTTAAATTAGCTTACATTTATTTAACTAAACCTTTTTATGTTTTCCTCTTGAAAAGCACTTCTTTGTGGGCTTGTAGTAGAAGATTATTCAGTATCTAAAGTAAAAGGGTTTTCTTTGATCCTCTACTCGCCTCCACTCACTTAAGTGTTTCCTGCAGCGCTTTTAGTAGGCGATGCAAACTATTGCTACTATAAGCTACTACTACTACCTTTGCTACCATTATCTTGATTATCAGGCGCCTTTTAATACGCCTACTCAACATTCATTTTCTCTTTCTCTCTCTATGTTTTTTGTAAGCTTTTTCTACCACTCTTTATTATTATTTATTTATTTCTTTGTTTTTTTGTTTCTCTCTTTATTTGTTTATTTATTTCTTTCTTTCTTACTTCTTTTGCTTCTTACTTTCTTTTCTTCTTCTTCTTATTTCTAGGTTTAATTATTTATTTGTATATATATATTGTTTGTTTTTACTTATAATATTGATTTCTTATTTATTTAATAATTGATGTTCCCTTTGTCTTTAGTTTTGTTAAATTTTTTATCATATACCAATAAACAAATATCCGTATTTGTGTATGTGTGTATATATGCTTGTATGCACAATCTATGTCTAAAAAATGCATCCTTCAATCTATATACTAATAGCCTTCATATAAATATATTATATATATGTTGAGCCACTTTCTAAATTTTACTTTAACATTCAAATTAATAAATACCAACTAAATATTGTGATTTTTAATTCAATTTTTTAGTTTCATTCACTAAATTAATATAAACTAAGTTATTTATCTATTTTTTAAATTGTTATTAGTAAAATTAAAAATTATTATATGCTTTTAGCTTATTTGATTTCTACAAATAACTCTTCAAATCTAAACAAAACTTTCATTTTTATAACTTTAATAGCTTATATTTATTTTTTTTAAGCATTCTATTAGATTTAGTAAAAACTGGATATAAAAATCCATTTAAGATATCATTTAAATTATTTATCATAAGATTTCCTTATCTAAAAATTAGAAAGATTATCATATCTCCTCATGTTTTAGTTATTCTAATTTATATATTACAATACAAATTAAAAAAATCATAAAAAATTAAAATCCATTTAAGATATCATTTAAATTATTTATCATAAGATTTCCTCATCTAAAAATTAGAAAGATTATCATATCTCCTCAGGTTTTTTTAATTTATATAACAATACAAATTAATAAAGTCATAAAAAATTATTTTTAATAACAATTAAAAAATAAAATCAGAATTACAAAAATGAAATTATTTTTTCTACTTTAATCAATCAATTTTAAGATAAAAAATACATTTTTTTAGTTTCATCACTTAAAATGTCTAATTTTTTATTTTCTATTTTATTTATTTCATTTAAAATAAATAAAAATGATAAAAAACTTAATAAAATTATTAAAATGAATTTTAATTCATAAATTATTAGAAATGATAAAAAATATTTTAAATAAAGATAAAAGTCATGATTCAATTTAAAGGAAAAATATAAAATGGTTAATGACCAATTATTTTTATTTATTTTGCAAACCAGTTCATAAAAATTAATTTTTTAGTTTGATTGTATAGTAATTTCTATTTTAAAATTATAATTTTTATATTTATTTTAATTTAAAAACTTAACATTTTAATTTTATCACTTTTATGGTGCTTTAATATCTAATGAATTTGATAGCATTTTTGAATTCAAATTAAAGGGTTTTAGTTTCAAAAAAAGATATGGGTGGATCTTTGATTATTTAATTAATTAATCTAGATAGGAAATAAATTATTTAATATTTGGAAGCAAAAAAAATTTGAAAAATTAAAAAAGAAATCAAAGAGATTTTGATATAATTAATTAAATTCCTTCTTAATTAAAACCTAAGAAGGAACTGCCCCGAAAAAAGGAAAGTATGAGTAAGGAGCGAAAATAATAAAATACTTGAATTCTAAAATTAATGTCCAATTAATAAGAATTCTAAGTAGATCTTAGTCAGTACCTACTCATCTCAACTATGAGGAACAGCGCTCTTTCATTGTTCCGTCCATATTGAGCAGTTTCCTTAAGCCAAAGTAGTTGAGAATAACGATTTGCTCAAATGGTTTTATCTAATTCTGTTCTGAAGAAAGTCCAAATCTGAAGAAGTCACGATTAGTAAAACAGCAGCAAATCTAGGTAGAGAACTCTAAGATCACACAAACTGTTCCGTCCAATAAAATGTCCATTAATTATTTTTACTTAAAACCAAGATGATTATTTAAAATAAAATTAGGAGACTTCAACTATAAAAAATACTTATATTAACCATTTTTTTAAACATATTTTTTAAACTTCCTCGGAAATCCCATAAAAATCCAAAAAAACTTCAAACAAATAGCTTGAACATTAAGTTTTTAAATAAAATAACAACTTTAGTATCTGGAAGTGGTGTTCCAATACTAATAAAACAAACTATCATGATGGAAGAATATTTGTGGTGAATATTCTTATAAAACCATCTAAAATAAAGGAAAAGCCTTTATGAGATGAATTCAAAGTGGTGTTTGAAAGATTCTCTTAGGCAAATCCTAATAAAAGCAAAACAAATAAATGCATAAGTTTTTAAAATCCAGAAATGATATTTTATGAATCATAATTGAATGTTTGAAAGAATTTACAATTACTTGTAATTGTGGTGTGAATACGTTAATATTCAAGTAAAACATTCAAATGAAAGATAATTATCATACGTAAAAATAAATGCACAGATCAATGATCCGAATAAAATCCCTTATGTGGTGTGAGGGTACAATTTAAGTTTTTTAATTTTTTCAAAATTGTTTAAAAAATTAGCAAATAGTCTCAAGAGCTTAAAGATATGCTGAAACTAATGATTTATTGATAGCTAGTTAACTTGTTAGTTAGAAAAATATGCTTTAGATGAATTTAAGATTAAGATTGCTAAGTAAATAAGATTGATTTTGATTTAAAATACTATATTAATAAAAAAGATATTTAATTAGATTAATTATGATCAGATTATTTATTATATATCAAAATATGAAAAATTATGAAAAAGAAAGAAAAAAGAATTTAAATTAATTAAAAACTTCAAATTGCAAAAATATGAAATAATATTGAAATGAAATAAAAATCCCAACTGAAAAGAAAAAATGAATAAATAAATCATAATCCTTCAAATAAATCTCACGAATATCGAAAGATGTGAATACGAAAAGAGATAGAAGGAAAATGAAATATTCATAAATCCAATCCCGGACCATTCCAACAGCCTTCCCCGAACCAATTCATTTCAATATGATTTTCATATAACAATTTGAATGTTTGATTTTTTATCAAATTTTAAGTTTTTAAATCCCCAATTCGAACTTAAGAAAGAGGTAGAGAAAGCAAAAAGGTAGAGAGATAATTAGGCAAAATTTTTAATTAAGAGGAGAGAAAGCAAAATTAAACAAAAAGAAAAAAGAAAATAAATAAATAAATAAAAAAGATAATAAAAGAAATAAAAAAAGATAATAAAAGAATTAAAAAGAAATTAAAAGAAAGAATCAATAAATAAAAAGATTAAAAAGAAAGAAAGAAAGAAATAGTAACAAATATCAAATAACATTCATAATAAATTCAAATAACATTAAAATTTCTGCCGAAATTAGGAAAGACGTCATGTTATTTTTTTTTAAACTTTTAATTTCAAGGATAAGCATGTTTATGAAACCAAATTTCACAATAAATAATTTTAAATGTTAAATTTTAATTTTCTTAAGATATTATCTCTATGTAAGCTCATTTAATTTAGAGTGAATATTTAAAATTTTAAATTAAAGAATTTTTGTAAGTTATATTGTATTCAAATTAGATTGAGCTATTAAAAGTTTACTAATTTATTAACTATTTAATCTTCAAAAAAAAAAAAAATAATTTGTTTTGATTAAAATAAATTGCGGAAATGTAAATTAGCAAAAATTTATTTACCTAATTTTTAAAAATTTGGATATTGAAGATGTAAATGAAAAAAACAACCAATCTCACATAAAATTAAATTTTTTATAAAATATTAATTTGAGAATTTAAAAATAAATTTTTTACTTTTTTACTTTATGAATTCTTTTACTCAACTTAATATTCATGCTTGATTTACTTATGAAGAACTAAATAATATTTTTTATTATTTAATATTCAAATTAATTACTAAACTGAGAAAATTAATTGATGCTCATACCTCTATTTTTTTAATATTTTGATTTCAAAGATATGTATGTAAAAAATAATTAATTTCAACATAAATATTAAATGTATATTTTAGGGAAATATTCCCTCAAAAAATTAATTAATGTAAATACATTTTTTGAGTTTGTAATTTATGATTCTTTTTTACTTAATTTTAATAATGATATTTATATTTGATTATACTAATAAATATTCAAATGATTTAGTGTTTATTTAATATACAAATAAAATATGCATTTTTTTTTAATTAATCAATCATAAAGATAATAAATATTACTATTTATAAAGTTTAAAATTAATAATACTAAACACAGCTTTCTATCTTTTATCCTATTAAAAATTTTTATTTATTAAACCTAAAATCTTGCAAGATGAAGCTAAGAATTCTTTTGAAATCCAAAAAAAATAAAATTTACCTTTTAAAATTTCTTAAGACTTAAACTATTATATTTACTTAAAAATACTATTCATTATTGAAGATAAATTTAAATGATAAAAAATTAACAAAAATATTTTTGATTACAAAAAAGCTAAATGAATATATAAAATTTAAAAATATAAAAAATCTTGTAATAAAAGATTTTTAAAATATAAAAAAAATCACTTGTAATTTTTATCATAGATTTTTAAGTATTCTTAATACAGAGAATCTCCTAATTCATTTTATTTTCCTACATTAACAAGGATGGGTTCAACAACGATCTATATCAATTTCTAAGAAGCGTCAGGAGTATTTATATCTAAGCTTTCACATTTTCCTCCTGTCAAACTTGCAATTTCAGTAAAATTATCCTTAGCTCCTTAATGCAAATAGAAACAATGTATAGGAATATTAACACTTTTGATCTTTTGAATTTATTCTTTATAATCGGTTATCTATGAATATTTAGTTGCTTTCCAATATTCTTCACCTCCATATATTTCTCTATATTTCTAAATTTAAGACATGCTTTTTGCAGGAGCATCAGCAATTAAGATAATTGCAGATAATGGGTAATTTGAATTTTCAGTATTTGCATGTTATAATCCTATTTCAATAGCTTCTTCATAATCTTAACCTCCTTCTGGTTTTATTTAATCTAAAAACAGCTTTAAATTATCTGCTTTTGATTCCCATGGAGATACTTATAAAATACCTTCACTCATTTAGTCATAATCCCTATAAACTGCAAATTAAATTTAAAAGCAATCCTCAGGAATATTTTTATTGCTTAGGTTTATTATATTACAAGTTCTTTCTAGCATGACACTAATTTCATTTTTAGTTTAGTTCAGCAAAGGTCCCATTGAAGATGTTCCATCTACTAAGCATAGAATTCTGATTTAATCTTGTATATCATTAGAGCCTTTATTGTTTTTTAGTAAAAATTGTAAAACTTAATCTCCATTACACTAAGCTAGGGAATTAATAAATCCTTAACCATCAATGTGTTTTTATTTGATATAATTAATTAATTTATTGCTGTTGTTATGTTCCAAATACTCAATTTCATTTCTTTTTTTATCTAAAACTTCATAAAAATTGTTATTTTATCTCATAATTTCTATTTCTTTTATGTAGTCAGCTCCTAGCAATTTTTCTAAATCTGAATCTTAAAGAACTAAGCTAAATGATCCTTCTGCTCCTTACCTAGCACATCTTCCCATAATTTAGACTTCTTCAGATTTTTTAGAAGAAAAGAAAGTTTAGATAACATGAACTCCACCGTTATTTAGAACATGTTAGTCAAAGCATTTGAAATCTGTTCCACGACCAAATTTAGCAGTTAATAGAGTTATTTAACCTGAAACAGTGGCCATTTTGATTAGTTAGTTCTTCTTTTCCTCAGATGCTAAGTTAGAAGTGTATTCTGTAATAATATTAATACAATGCTTTAAATCTTATATATCAGGACAATTATTGAATTTTTAGAGCTTTTATTCATTTTCAAAAAATACTAAAATTGCTCTTTTTTATGAGTTTCTTACAAAGCTTTTTTCTATTCTATCTCGAAGAGTTTTATGGTAATCTATTTCTCTTGCGACATAAGTATCATCTTTTTATGCAAATTTGCGTTAATTTTAGCCAAAGACACTTGGGATAATAGTGTTTTTTGTTATTTTATAAGTATTTTAAACAATTTTTTTTTCAATATCACTTAAAGTTTCTAAGGTACCTGTTACTCCAATAATTTTTTCAAATTTAAAAGGTATTTCAGAGTAGGAAAAGCTACCACATCGTAACAAAAGAAAAATGTTTTCTTTCAAACTATTTTTACTTATAGTTCCTTTTTCATATTCTTAGAAGTAAGCAAATAAAGTTTTATATCCATAAGTAATATCAAATGATACGCCATCTTATTCCTTGTAAGCAATCCTATCATTTTAAACTATGTAGTTATGAGAAAAGTTTTTAGAGTCTGAGATCAAGTCTTTTATGCATTCATCAAGTATTTTACCCAAATTTTTAAATTTCTTAATGCACTCTTAGTATTATGGTGTTTATTAAACTTATTTCAAAGGCAATTACACTTTCCTTGATTTCCATATTAATTCAGCTAATTTTTCAATATTCTCATCTTGTAGACGTGCAATAGGATTATAGATATTTCCATGAAATTCATTTGAGAAGAATACATCTACTTCATCAACAAGCAATATTCTTGGATTTCTGACATTTAAAGTGTCCTTTTTTCTCTAATCAGAAAATCCATTTTTAATGTAATCTATTGTTAGTTAACGAACATCTCCCTACTCATTTATGATATACTCACACACTTTGGTAAAGGCTGCATACTTGATATATTTAGTGACACCTAAAATATCAAATAATTTTAGAAAATTTTGATAGTCTCTTTGGCTAAGATATTAGCTATAGCAGGCACAATAAACATCAACCTGATGCAAGGCAAATATAATTGCTGTAATTGCTAATACAATTGACTTTCCTTCTCCAGTGCCTATTTAAATAAAATTATTTTGCAAGCCATCTACTTCATATCCTAATCCTAATAAACGGAATATTGATATTGCTTATCCTGCGTGTGGTGAAAATAAGTAAGTTTATCTCTCTTCTTTTTCTAAATCATTTAACTCATTCAAATACTCTATATTTAAAAGTGTCCATATAGCAAATATATGAGCCATGAGTGATGGAACATTTTATCTTACAGAATTATCCCATTTTATCTCATTATTATTTAATTCAACTTTTTTGGTTTTGATTTTAATTTTGGAAACCAAAGATTCAATCAAATCTTGTTAAGTTTAACTCATATTTTCTATGGAAATAATATTACTTTCAACTATTTCTTTATATTCTTTTATGAACTTATTGTAGTAAATTTATAGTCTATCTTTATTCAGATCTTCTCCTTTAACATTTTCTTTTACATATTCGATTCCATGTTCTTGAACTCTCTTATTAAAGATAGATATTTATTATTATTTAAAGATTTCGTGTTCCTCAATTATTTTCATCCCAATATTAGTTTTATCACCTTACAAATGAGTTACAAGCTATGCTAATTTCTTTCCTTAAAATTCTTTAAAATATACATGCTTAAGCCAATTATCTATTCGACTATCCAAAGTCTTTTTAAATGAAGGTATATTTTCGGAGTAAGTTTTAATTAAAATCAAATTCTTCGTTATGTTGCCAATTTAATCAGGCTCTATGCTATCTTCTAAATTCTCTATTTTTTATTCTAGTTTTTAGCTGATTCTTTTTTTATAATGCTCAATATCAATATGTGAATTTTAAATAAATTCATTAAATTTTATCAAATTATCAAAATAATTGTTAAATATTTTAAATTCCTTTTCTGAAAATTATTTTTCTTAATTTTCAACAAGTTACTCTACTTCCTTCTCAAAGCTTTCAATTTTATTTTTAATTTAAGGGACACACTCTTTTTCATAGCATTCGTTATCAATTTTAGTGCATTCAAAATTTATATTTGCTTCCTTTAATTCTATAAGAGTAGAAATGTTACTTTTCAGCTTCAAATAGTAGCAATTCATATAATTATAGTCACTCTAAAAGCTAAAGTTTAAAACATTTTATTTTACATCCAATATCTAATTAGCAACTTTATCAATACAATCTTTCCAACTTAGAATAACTTCTTTAAATTCTTTTATCATAAAACTCTTAAAGAATAATTCATTAAAAATATTTTTTTTTTTTGAATCATTTATGAACTTTTAAATGAAATTATCCCATTTATTAATAAGTAAAAGATCTTATTTAATTTTTTTCATTTATTTAAGCTTTAAGCCTTCATTAAAATTTTTGAAAATATCTATTAAAAATGAATAAATTGAGTAGCTTGAACTTTATAGTAAACTTATTAATTATTCATTGAGAAAATACTTTTCAAAATCTTTAAGATTCATTATGATAGTTTAAAGTCTATCATATTCATTTTGGTATTAATCTGGGTCTTCTATTGTTTTGATTCCTTATAAATTATCCAAGTTTATTTTAATTTCTTATTAGATAGCCTAATGAACATTTTCGTAATTTGACATAACAGCATTTTCGACATCTATGTATATTTTTTCAAACTGCAAAGTTTTATCTTTATCTTCCAAGAATTTCTTTTTATAGTCTAAAAATGTATTTCTTTACTCTAGTAGCTTTATTGCTTATTAAATACTTTCTTAAATTTTATTACAACTTAGACATTCCTAAAATTAAAATAAATATGTTTGGCTTTCTTATTGTATTTATATTATCATCTTATCTAAAAAGTAAAACATTTTTTCTTATTTGCATAATTAGATATAGTTTAATTTATATAAATCACCATTTTTTACAGCTTATTAATAATCGTTTTCAAAAACATTAAATTTTTGAACTTTAAATTATTTTACACTATTGAATTAATCTTAATATTACTTTTACAAGTTTTCTGGTAGTGAATTAACGAGTGCTTATACTTTAAGCTCTTTCTAATTTTATTCTTATTATGGTGAATTTTGATAATCTACAATACTATTGCTTACTCCGTCTATCAATAACTTATTTAATCTATCATAGCACTCAACATACTAAGTGTTTCTTCCTGTGACTTTACTGAGTTTGTCTAAGATGTTTTTCGGAGGATAGCATATTAAATTATTTTGATTGTTATAATCTATTTCTGTAATTTCTTTTACTTTATCTTCAAGGTCCTTTTATAGTTAAGTTAATTTTTTATTTAACTCTACGTTGGTCTAGCTATGATTGCGATTTAAAAGTTATAAGCTTTACATTATGTGTTCTCTCTTCTCCTCTACTTAAAAAAAATCAGATTGTTTTACATGAGCTGAGATACTCTCTAAATATTCATCTATTTTATTTTAAATACCCAAAATGATCTACTCAATTTATATATCTACATCCTCTAAAAATGTTTTATCTAAATAATCACTCAAAAATTATTTTGCCTTTTTTATCTACTCAATAATTTAAACAATTTCCTTAATATAATCATTTTGAATTTGATTTCCAATCTAATATTTTTTATCTTAAGCCTTTTCAAGTAAATTCTCTATTGAGGTTACAAGCGTTATTTTTATTTACTTCATAGCTTTTTCATTAACAGACTTATCATCTATTTATGATAAATCAAAAGATGCCTTCTAAAATTAATTAAGTTCTATTTACTCTATTATATTTTAATAGATTCCTTTTAATTCATTATTTATTTCACTTTACTAATCCTTATAAAGGTTATAAAGCTTTTGATTGCCTAGGTTATTTTCAGAAAGACTTAGTAATTTTGCAATCCTAATTTTTTAGAATTAAATCTATTTATCCAAACAAGTCTGGTTCAGGTCATCATACAATTCTAAATAAATTTATTGCATCTTATTTTTTAATTCTTAAAGTATCTAATTTCCTTGGACTAAATCGCAAGTTAGCTTATAATTTTATAACTCAATTAGTTCTTGAGATAATTCAGCTAATTTTTAAGAGTCTGAAGACCTCTAATTTTCACATTTTACATTAATTTGTATAATCACCTAAAAATATTCTTATATTTTATCCTTTATAGACACTCCATATTAAGCGAGTATTTATTTTAATTTTTCTTAATAAAAGCTTGCTTCATATCTTATCCATTTACTTTTGCTGCAAGCTTTTAAATAAACTAAATATTCTTCAGTTTGCCTCATATCAACTTTAATTTGGATAAAATATTATTTATTTTTTAGTTTAATTTGACAGCCAATTTAACTACTATTGAATATCCTTGATTCTCTTAAAGAATCTCCATTTTAAATATCTGAATCTTCTAAATATTAGCTTATTAACTCATTGATTTAATCAAATACAATTTGTATTGAATTCTAAAAATTTTTTTCAGCTAATTCACTTAAATTCTTTAATTCTATATTAAATTCTCCAAATACTTTGATTCTATCCATTTCTGCTAAATATTCAGATGCCAACGAAATATTCTAATAATTTTTAAGGTTTAAATCTAAATCTGCCAGCTTGGTAATTATTTCAAATTGAGAATATTTGATAAGCTCCTCAGTAATACTTTTAATTTATTATTAATAAATTCCACTTTTAACATCATTCATCCACTCAGCATTTTTCAACTAAGTTAAGCATCTATAAACCTTTTAAAAATCTACTTTTTTCTTATCATACTAGAAATCATTCAAGTATTATTCTACTTATCTCTTAATTGACTACATCAAACCCTCCACATCTTAGATTGATTTATAATACTTATCAGAAGTCATATATTCTATACCTTTAATTTCCCTGAATTATTTCATTTGCATAATAACACTCTCTAATTTTTTGAATGCTTCCTCTGGATCTAATTTCAATAAGTCTTCAATTTATTTGTTTATTTTTTCAAAGTATTTCAACAAATTATTAGTGAAATGTCTTTTATACTTTTAGATTTAATCTATTTAAAAATGTTAAGTCAGTTCCAAATTTGTTTCAACATTTCTAAAATCTTAAAAATATGAGTTCAAATTATCAATATCTTCCTATTGCAATTTTTTTTTCTCTAAAATTTGATTTGTTTTTTCAATGATATTACCAAAAATTTCATAAAATTATTTTCTCAATTTGTTTAATTCATTGGTAACTTGTTGCTCATCCAAATGATTTTTAAATTCTGAATGGTAGTATTTTATTTAATAAAGCAATTTTTTTAATTTGTCATAATCCTTTTCTTTGATAAATTGCTAGCAAAGTATCAAAAAGCTCTCTATTTTCTTCATTATTTTTTCACTTGCTTCAATATACTACTATTTTAATTCAGGAAAATGTTCAGAAATAAGCTTTATGTTGTCAATATTATTTGAAGCAAATTTAGTGATATTTCCTTCTTGATTAAAAACATTTGACATTTTTAAAACTGATAATTTTAATTGTTAAATTAGAGAATCATATTACATAACATCACATCCTAAATGCTAATTTCTTAACTGTTCTAAAGATTTAGATTTCTAAACTAATTCTTAAAACTGCTTAAGAAATTAAATATCTAATTTATTTTCGTTTGAAATAAATTAATTGAGCTAATCAATTGCCTTATTATAATTACTGTTAAAATGGTCAATTAATAACTTTTTACATTATTCGTAAGTCTATTTAGTTGAATTCAGATTTAAAATATCAACCAAAAACTTTAATTGGTTTAGTTAATAATTTATTAGATCATATTCACATCTGCTAACAGCTGAAATAATCATTTGTTATGATTTCAAAGCCTATTCCTAGATTACAGATTATGAGTTTTAAGTAATAGAAAATTAAAAGATTTAGCTTGGTTCTAAAATTCCATTTTTAGTTAGAATTTAATTTAATATAATTTAAGGCTCATTATTCAATGGTTCAACTTTACAGCAACCCTTTTTAGTTTATTTAATCATGTCATTAAAAAGGTTATTAAATTATTTGTCAGTTGATTCTTCAGTACTTTAATCTAAACTTTTTTTGATATTTATGAGCTCTGCGTTGATGTTCACATTATCAGGAAATTTTGTAAATAAATAAGTAAATTCACTTAAATTATCTTCTGGATTCTAAACAAGCCCAACAAGTAATCGAGCCATATCTTTTATTCCTTCCCCTTTATCGCCAACGCTTTTGTAACTTAATAAAATGACAGGTCTAACTCTATTACATTATTTAATAGCTTCAACTATTCCTATTCCATTTGCAATATCTACTTCAGGTCCAGCAGTATCTCCAAACCCTGGTACATCACAAAGTATAAAATGCCCTTTTTAATTCATTTTAATATCTGAAAAATTCACTTTGATAGGAGTGATGTAGCGTGTTTCAGATTTAGCTTAAATTCCTATTGTAACATTTTAAAGAGCCTTATTTTATATTTTATTTGGATCTGGACCTATATAACTTAAAAAATTTCCTTTTTCTACATCCTATTTTAATTCTATCATTCTTGATCCAGATAGAAAATGAACAGTCGTTGATTTGCCTGCTCCTGTATTACCTAAAAATAAAATGATGTCTTCTCCTTTAATTAAGGTAGATGCTTAATTAGCTTCATTTATTAGTCTTTTCATTTCATTTACATTTAAAGGTCTCACTCTTTTAAGCAGTTTTTCTGCATCTAATATAAATAATTCTGGTTTTTGATTGATGCTCAATTTTAATTGTTATATTAATGACTAAATTTCTGGATTCAGTTAATCTTCTGTTTTCAATCTATTTTATATTTCCAACAATAAGTTCATGATTTAAGATGAGCTTTGATCAGTTATATTAAAAGAATTAGAATTCATCTACTCTATAGAAAGTATTAGAATTTCAATTAACAACTTTTCGCTGCAATATGGTATTAAAGAAGCATCCTATTTCAATATTTCAACATTGAATATTTTGCTCAAATCCAAAATATTGTTTTAGTTTATATTAGGATTCTCTTAGTCCTAATTTTGTTCTTAAGAGGTATTAATATGAGTACCTTTATCATCACCTTCAGATGATTCGTAACTAAGATCCATTTATCTTTGTTCTTTTTTTGTATTATTTTGTTTCTTGTAGTTAAATATTATTTGATAAATAAATTTTAGCTATTATTTAAAATGCAAGTAAACACAATTAAGGCATTAATATAAAGCTTAAAAAATCAGGCTATTAATTAATTTTAATAAAATACTTTTAAATACTATCAATTCAATTAGATTACTTTTTAAAAATTTTTATTTAAAAATGTTGATTGAATTTTTTTCTATCGATGAAAATTGTAATAGGAATTCATTTTCGCTTCTTAATTATGGCTCATAAAATAAGCAAAGGAAACATCTATGATATTAGTTCAGAAAAATTTTTAATTATCCCATTTCTTTCATTAATTTTTGACATTCTATTATAAATTTTTAATATTCTAATATCACTTTATTTTTTAATATTCTAATAAGAATTTTGGTTATGTATTTAAATTACAAAGAGAGATACTTGAGATATCAAAGCATAAAATTTAAAAAATTATCTATGAATTAATTTAAGCAAAACTTTTATTACAATTAATTCAATCTGTTTTACAAGAATTAAATTTTGATAAAAAAATCACAAATATTATTTTTAGTGTTAAAAATAATAGCAGAATTTATCTTTCCTATAAATATTTATGATAATAATGTCATTATTTAAGAAAGAATTTGATTATATATTTTATAATAAATTGCTTTTAACATTCTATTCTGACCTTTAAATATTCTAATATCAAATTTGTTTAATATTCTAATATGAATTTTGATTAAGTTTTCAAAGTATATAAATATAAACAAAATAGAGACAATTGAGTTACTAAGGTAAAATATATAATAAATTATTTTATTAATTAATTTAAATAAAATAATTACAAAAACCTTAGGTGTTTTGGAAAGAATTTTTAATAAAATATTTTATTTTTTTTTTTTTTTACTTAAATTGTAATATATAGAATTCAAATTAGTTCTTAATTTAGGTTCATAAAATAAATATAGAAGATAATAATTTTATATAAATAAGGTAAAATGTGACTAGATATTTTATTTTCATTAACTATTAAATTAAAATTTAAAATACAATATTCTAATATGAAAATATATGCTGGTTTATTGATATTCTAATTTAAATTAAATAATTTAATCTATCAATTAATTAGCTTAATAAGATACTTAAATACATAATTACAAAGAAATAATTAAGGTAAAATATTTTTCTATTAATCAATTTATTAAAAATTAATTTTTGTTTTTTGTTGATAAAAATAATTTTAGTATTTATTTTTTCAACTTAATTATGGTTTTAAAAAATAAATAGATAATAATGATGTTAATTTAGAAATTTGTTAAGGAGTTATTATTAGGTTTTATTTGTTTCATTTTACACTTTAAAAATGATAGATTTTTGTAAATTTTTACTTTCTCTTTTTTAATTAATTAATTTGAAAAATGAATGTGTCTTACTGTATATATTTCATTTACTAATATTACTATTATCATCTAAAATATTTTGAAGCTTTATTTCTTAAAATAATTAAGATAAATATTTAAAAACTAAGTTATTTGAATTACATTATTTTATTAACAAAATATCATTTAATTTTAAGTATTTCTGCTTAAATAATTAATCTAAAAAACTTTTACTACAAAAAGAAATTTACTTAATCAAATTAATTACAATTATTAATAATACAATCCTAGCATTTTTTCATTATTAACTTTATTAGAAATTAATTTATCTTAAATATTTTGAGTAATTTTAACAATATATTTAGTTACTTTTAAGGAGTTTTTAAATATGTATTTCTGTTTAAAAAACTCAATAATAAAGTAATTGTTTAGACTTTAATTTATATATATTTTTTGTAGAAAATAAACTATTTCGTTGATTTTCAAAATACAAAAGGTTTATTAATATTTTTTGAGTGTTCGAGCTTTTTGTAATTCTGACTATTTATTTGAATTTTAATGTACAGCAAATAAATTACAATTAAATTCAAATAACTATAAAGTTTTAACTAGAATCAACATTAACATTTGATTCAGAATACGCAATTCAAAATCAAGAAAGTATCCTTTTATTCTGTAAAAAATTATTGTGAAATAAACTAAGGAATTAATTTCGTCATACTTATTGTCATTTTTGTTCGAGTAGGAGGAGTATTAATAGAAAAATATATGTTGTTTAAAAATGGAGATTGGTACAATTAATTTTTAAAGAGTTGAGTAGTTTCAATCAAAATAACAAGAATATATAAATAATTAAAATAAACATCCACTTTTTATGAGTAAGAAAGAATTTGGAAAAAATGTTTAAGGACTAGATTTTATTATTAATGAAATGATGTGTGCAAATCAGAGTAGAAAAAAAAACAGGTAAAGTGAAAAAAAATAATAATTTTAAAGAAAAAAGAAAAATTTGATAGAATTTATTAAAAAAGAGAATGCAACCTGGAAATAATAAAGGAAGAATTCAAAAAGAATTAAGCGATTTTAGTAAAAATGTGATTTTTACTTTTATTATTTGAATTAAAAATGCTTTAGCATATTTCTTGACATGCAAATGCTCATTTCTTTCCATTTTAACATCAAAATAGGCTGAATCGAGCAATATTAAAGTGTGCACAGTTGGCGATAATATCAACCATTGGAAAGGATACATTAATGGACCTGTAAGTTAAAGATTAATTTTTTAAAGCAATGCCCAAAAATTCTTATCTAAACCGTTTCTTTCAGGAACATTTCTTCTAAATCTCTTTTGAAGCCGAATTAGATGTTCAATTTAATTTTATATAAAAGGAGGATACTCCCTATCACGGCGGTGTTTTCTAGATTGATATCTAGCTTCCAAATGACTATCCCTATAAGCCTCCTAAAGTAAACTTATTTTAAATGAAAAAAAGTAATCTGATTAATATATTTTTAATTATCTAGATGAAATTTGATACTAGAATATGGCATCCTAACATTTCTTCTCAAACTGGTGCTATTTGCTTAGATATCCTCAAAAACGAATGGTCACCTGCACTTTCAATTAGAACAGCTTTGCTCTCCCTTCAAGCTTTGATGTGTGCCCCTGAACCAGGTGAGATCTAAATTCAATTAAATATAAAAATCACAAATGATAATTATCAGCAATTCCATAATTAAATTCATTGTCCCATAGATATGTTTTGCAGTGTGAAAATTCAATATTTTTGCCAACATGCTTTTGAGATTTAAAATAAATTTAAATTTCCTAAATTGCAAATAAATCAAAAATGAATATGTTAATTTAGCGAGATAAAGCTTTGTTAAAACACGTATTAATGTATTTTTTTCTTACAATAACATAGATGATCCTCAAGATGCAGTTGTTGCTGGTTAATATAAAAATTAAAGAGATTAATTTTTAAAACAAGCAAAGGAATGGACACAAAATTATGCAAATACTAAATCTTAAGATGAGAAGATCAAAAAGTTTGTAGATATGGGTTTCGATGAAAAAACTAGTAGAGTAATGATTCAAATTTAGTTATTTTTTTAATAAATAGCGACAGCTAATTTTCACCAAATAAAAACAAAACAAAGCAAAGCAAAGCCAAAAAATTATTGAATTTATTTAGCAATCAACATTTTTTTTACTCAAGGTAGTAATAAAATAAAAAGTGTATATAATAAACAAAGGGTTTACAATTAAATAAATAGATTTAAAAAATAGCAATATAATTTGCATAAATATATCAAAAATAAGATAGCTGATACAATTACTCTCAATTCCAAGCATAGCGAAATGATTTTTTGATTGAGTATTACAATTTTATAAATAGGAAGTATTAATGAAATATGGCTGGGAAGAAGAAAATGCCTTGAATCATTTACTTGGTGCAAATTGATAATATATTATTTAAATGCGTCTCGCTCACTTGCGGCTAATTAAAATGGTTTTATTCATGAAAGAATAAAACTTTTTAAAGAAAAGAGTGACGTGGGCAAACAATTGAACTAGAATATATTTCTAATAGAATTTTATTCACTAAAACAAATAATTATATATTATATCTATTAAAATAATCAATTAAACCGTTCTTATCATCATCATTATCGTATTTTTTCTAGTTGCTAATGTTATATATTAGAAATTTAGTTAAAAATATATTTTTTAATTTTACTAATTAATTAATTAATACCTTTATCTTTTTACCATTTTATCCCAAGCATATTTTGTTGAATCTCATTTTTATATTTTCTTTTTCTTCAAAAAAAAAATAAAAATTATATCTTATCCTAATTAATCAGATTCTATTCTGATCTTTGATAGTTAACTATAAAGCAAAAATCATCATTTTCTCAATCACTATCATCAGATTTCTTCTCAGATTAGTTTAATTATGCAATTTACACTAAATAAATCAAACAAATAGGCATAAAAGTATGATAAGATTAAAATTTTTATTTTTTTGATGATGGTTTATCACATTCAAAAACTTAATGAAAAATTTTTTTTCTTTTCTAAAATTCATTTTTAATTTATACTTAATATTAATAATATAAAAATTTAAATAAGATAAATAAGATAAATAATTTGTTAAATTTAAATTATTAATAAAAGGTGATTAAAAATCAATGCTTAATATACAATTATGATTAATATCATTTTAATTTATCTTCAAAATAAAAAATTCATTAAAAATAAATAGTTGTTTTAAGCCATCTAATAAAAAGCAAGAAATTAAATTAACATTGATTTTCATAATAAGATTGATAAAAAGGTAAACAATATTTTTATTTGAATTTTAATTAATTTGTTAAAAAATTATATCAAAATATTATATAAAATTAAACCAATATTTTTAAAATCACAAGCAATAAACTAATATTTTTTTATTATTAAATTAATTTGTTTTTAAATATTTGAATTTTGTTAAAAACATATAAAAATTAAACTAAATATTCAAATAATTAAAGTCCGTCTTCATAAAATACAAAATAATAAATGTAAACTTTATTCTAAAATTAAATTGAGTAAAGTAAAAATTGATGATATTTAATATAATTCTCATTTTATTTTTCATATTTTGAATTTAGCAAAAACATAAAAAATGATACTAATAAATAAATAATTAAAGTCAACATTTTAAAAGTCCCAAATAAAACATTTAAAATTGGCTATCTTTAAATTAATTCTAATTAAAAATGGTTATTTTTCAAATAAATATTGTAATTTTTTCTAAATATTTGAAATTTGTAAAAAGAATAAAAATGATACTAAATTAACATAAATATTAATTAAAAACTCTTATGTAGAAATTAATTGAAAAAAGGTATTTTTTATAAAATGAGAAAATTGAAGATTTTTTATGCATAATAAACCAAAAATAAAATAAAAGTAAAGAAATTCATTAAATAAGCAAATAATTTATAAATTTAAATATTTGTTTGAAATCTGTTTTAATATTAAATTTAGACTTAAAATGTTTATTTAAGTAAATAATTTGAATAAAATATTATAGAATAGATAGATTAAAGTCAATTTTTGAGAATGAAATAATAAAAATTAAAATTACTCTTTTTATAATTAAAAAAATTATAAAAGCTTTAAATGCCTCTAGAAATAAAAGCGACTATTACTTGAAAGTAGAGGAGACACTATTTTTTTAATTTATTTTTTAAAACTGTAACAAAAAAATCTATAAAATGATTTTTTATTTACTTTTCAAGGTATTTTAGTAGAAAACAAGATGAAAACTAACAAATTATAATTTAATCAGAATAATATCATATAGAAAAATTAAACCATATGTTTATTTATTTTACGATTAATTATATCTTACTTTCTTTTCTATAGATACAAATCAACTTTTTTTTTATACTTATATGTCTATATCTTTTGTCTCTTGTAAGAACATCATAAATAAATAAATAATAAAATCATTTTTAAATTCAAGAATAATTAAAAAAGTTATTGAATGGCTATGATTGAAATATTTCATTTTTTAAAATTTATGGTAAGTTATTAATGCATTAATACGTATTACCTGAGAAGGAAAAAGCACAAGTTTCAAAACTTATAAAGGAGCCTCTATGACCAAAAAATATCAGATAACATAAATATTAATTATCTATAATAAACATCAATTATCTCTTTGCTTTGTCTTATAATCTTAATATTATGTTTATATTTATATCAAAAAACGAATCTTATAATAAAAATTTGAGATTAAGATTTGATTTCTATAACCTATCAAAAAAAATAAGTAAATAAATAAATAAATAAATCAAAATTGATATTAGTAGAACAACCAATAAGAATTAAAAAAGCAGTATATAATTACAATTAAAATATTTATGTAGCAGCTTTAATAGGAACTATCTGAACTCATAGAATTATAGGGTTAGGTTTAAGTTGTACAGAGTACACCAACAAGAAATTCCACTTCAAGTAGTATTATCAGAGAAGAAACATTATAAAACTATTTGATTTCTGAGAGCAAAGAAAGTCAAGAAAATTTAAAGTATGTTATCAAGAAAAGCAAGATAGATTATTTGAACAAGCTTTAGTCAACTTATACTAGCCCTGAATAAGAAAAGGAGTTATCTGAATACATCAAAGATTTCAAAAATAATTTTGGATATCTTGGAAGTGATTAAAACAGCCATGTTTGGTAAATTTTACAAAGCTTGAATGAACTTTAATCTGTAAATAGTGGATTGTCTTTTATAAGCGATAAAAACCCTATTTAGAATGGAAGACTCATTTTTTCACTTTTAAAGAGTGCTTTTCATCTTTATCATAAAATTAATTTAATTAACATATTTGAATCATAAACTAATGATGACAAGAACTTACAATTATCGTTAGACGAACAAATCATAGAGAAAATTTGGGACTCCGTTTTCTAAAATAAATCTAATGATAAAAAAACTATTTACTTTTTAAATTTAGAATTTTTGAATCCTGCCAAGATTATTTTTATAGCAAAGCTATAGAAGCATTTAAATAATATAAAAAATGATTCTTAAATTCCAAGTATAGTCATTTATTCAGATGATATACTAGCATCATAGTTAAAAGAGTAGATAAAGCCATAGTTAGAGATAGTTTTAGAGCTCAAGAGAATGCCTCAAAAAATTTAGTATGTATAGAATGCTATAATATCTCAAAAGGGAAAAATGGATTTAATAGAACAACTGATAATAGATGCTTTGAAAAAATACAAATAAACTTTATTGAGGTTTGATGTGCTTGTATTTGTTAAGAGTGTTGAAGAAAGCAAATACTTATAGCAGCACTATTTAAATCTTATCAAAGAAAAACTCAATATTATTGATTTGACAGATGTTGAAGTTAATGAAGAAGAAAGTAAGTTTTACTTGGAAGATTTCAAACAAAATTGGGAAAAAGAATTGGTTGAAAAAAAATTGAAATAAAAGGAATTAAAAATTTAACAAGAAAAAGAGTAGTAGGCTAAGAAGATAGAGGAGGAATTAGCTCTAGAAAGAGAAAGATTAAAGAAGATTGAGGAAGAGCAGAACAAAAAATTAGATGAAGAGAAAAAGCTTGTAGAGGAACTTATAAATTAAAAGCAAGAATTAGAAATTCCAGTTATCCATAAAAATCCTCCTTAATAATATATCGAGCATCCTGAATTAAACATTGATCCTTTACCTGTTGCCCCAGTAATAGAGCAATAGTAGTTAAATTAACAAGAGGTTAAAATAGATTAAAATCAAGAGCAAGAAATCTAATTATAGAAAGAGCAAAATGAATAAGAAGAAGAGCAAAGAAGAATTGAAGAGATGGAAAGAGCAATAGAAGAGAGAAGAAGAAGAGAAGAGGAACTACTTTTAAGAGAATAGGAATATTTAATGAGGAGAGAAGAGGAAGAGAGAAGGGTAAGAGAAGAAGAAGAGAGAAAGGTAAATGAAGAAAAAGAAAGAAAAATAAAAGAAGAAGAAGATAGAAAAAAAAAGGAATAGCAAGATGAAGAAAAAAAGTTGAAAGAAGATGAAGAAGAAAGATTAAGCGACATAAGATAATATAATGAAGATTTAAATAAATATATTAATAAGAATAAGCAAAATTTGTACAAATCTAATGAATTTAATATTTTCATAGCCAAAAGCTATAAGCAATTGAAATATCATAATTTAGATAATATAATTATCTAAATTGATACAGGTGAAGCATTTAAGGTTTACTTCATGGATACTATTTTTGATTAGATTCCTGTTGTCAGCTCTAAAATTACAAGAGAAGAAGCTATTAAAAGAGAGAGACTTTTAGGCAATACCAAGTCATGTGAAATTCATAGATTGTATGAAAAGAAAGAATTCCTTAGATTGTAAAAGAGGGATTTCTTGAATTTAATAAACTTGGAATAATATAAGGCCTTTTCAGAAATCACAAATGAAAAATGCCCATAAAAGTAGGCAATTAGGATTCTTTTATAAATCATGATTAACCTTAGTGAAAATTGGTTTAGTTGCTCTTCAGAAGTAGGAGCCCATATTTCAATTTTATGGAGTAGAATGGGTGATATTTTCTCAGTTCATAATTAACTCTTGGTTTCTCAGAACGATGATTTGTATTTAGCCTGCTAAAATCTCAGTCTCCAGAATATGTTGGAAAAAAATCAAGTAGACTCAAATTAATATGATAAAATCGTCTAAAAAATGCTCACCATCCAAAATTTTTTAAATATCAAAGAAAATCCTGTTAAAATCTTACAGAAATTAGAAGCCATTAAATTTTCAGAGCTAGTTTAGTAAATTGCTATTGAAAAATATTGGAAAAATATATGCGTATATTCAGGACACAGAAGACTTGGTTTCCGTCACTTTGAATCAGCTAAAATGCTAAACTATGCAGAAATTAGTAGCATGAATCTTATTCAAGAAAGACCTTTCCTTATTATTCCCCTTCAACTTTAAATTAATTCGAAAAATCAATATGAAATTAAGCAATGCATCGCAATAGACCATCCATTTTTACTAGAAAATGCTCCTTCTTAGTTCATCGAAAAGCATTAACTCAGACTGCTTAAAAGACAAAGTTTGAATTTACATGAAATTGAATATTTTGGTATTTCAGATGCGCTATTTTAATACTTTGAAGATAATAATTAATTAATTAAAGACATGGAAAATAAGTTTGATTGTTACTACGAACCTAATCATCATATGGACACTATAACAATCCATTCGGATGCAAGTTAAAAGGTAATAGTTAACTTAAATACTCATTTATTAAATAAAATTAATTTTAAAATAGGATAAACTTGAAAAACACTTTAATAGCCTGCTTTAAGAAGCATAAAAAATACTCTCAGAAGAAATAATGGAAATTTCACATGGAAACAACTGCATCTTAAAGTTATAAAAAGGAGGTACAATCAAAGAGGTTACTATCTTACAGAATGACCATATCTTTATTGTAGACAATTTACCCTTAAATGTGAAAGAGTAAGATGTCATTAATTTATTTGAAGAATACGGAGACATCGTTCATGTAAAGTTTTTCACTGATCCTACCTTAAAAAATGTTGAAGAAAAATCCATTTCAGCTGAAGTTTTAGTGGCTGAAACAGAAGATTCTAAATTTTTTGTAGAAACATTCAATTAAATAGAGTTTTAAGATAGAATCCTACAGTTACGCTTGAAAAACCATAGCTACTAAATACATCAAGATAACAATTCTACCAGATACCATAACATTTTTAGATGGTAAACATGGAAATCAAAACAAACTGTAATTAAATTTAAATTAAAAATGATCTTTTAAAGTTGTATTTAAAAATTTAGGGAAAAATTGAATTTATTGATGAATCCTCAGTATAATCATTTATGAAATCTGTTTAAAATAAGCTGACCATTGATGGTAAGGAAATCAAAGCCTAACAAGATAAAAATGTTAATAAAACTGTCATATTGAGTGGATTAGCAAAATGCACAGATGAAGAAACTTTAAAATCAAGCTTAATACCTGAACTCTAAAAGAACATTGTTAGGATAAGTGTAAATTGAATAATTAAATACTTATTTTAAAAGTTTTACTTTATTAAAAAAAAGGTGGACAGAATAGCTGATGTTGACAGAGGCATTAGCAAATCAAGTTTAATCTTTGCCCTAAATAAAATTTACAAAGAATAACATCAAATTAATTGGGTAAGAAGAAAAGATAATGGTATTGTTGAAGCTAAAATATGTTACTCAAAGAATTATTTGTACAAGATGAATACCTACTGTGATAGATTTAACGGCAAGCCAGATATTTTAGGATAATAAAAATTATATGTTTAAAAAAATTACATCGAAACATTCAACTATGATTTGAAGATGATGAATGTAGTTCAAATGATATTAAAAGGCAATTAGGAATTAGTTTAAATGCAACAGAAGAATGAAATAAAACTAAAGGAAAAAGTTGTAAGACCAATTCCTTCTAAATAAGAATTCGTAGTAATATTAAAATGCAACGATGAAACCCACTTTAATAAAGCTAAAGGAATTATGTAAGCTCTGCTATAATCAAAGCTGCTTGACTTAAGAAACGTATTAAAAATAATTAAAAAAATTTCATATAAAAACTTTAATTTATACAAAATAGGTTAAATTGGATTTGGCTAGCTTATTTGATGAGGAAGACTAAGTCGATTATTCTTAGTTGTTCACTGAAATAGGATAAAAGAAGCTCAAAGAAATAGAAAACAAATATCCAGTATTCTTCAAAATAAACTTAATCAAAGAAGAAGTTAGAGTTTTTTGTACTGATGCTATATATGATTTGATAAATAAAGGTAAATAAATTATTACTTACGTCTAAGTTAAAATTAATATTATTATGAATAATTACAGATGTTGAGTACTTTTTGAGATAGAGTGTCAGAGTTAAAATTCCTGTTAGTGGAAAAAATATTAGGAATATACTTGGAATTGATGGAAGAGGCTTAGAAGAGTTTAAAAATAAAACTAATATATGCAAAATTTAGCTTGATTATATATCTAAAGATATTTATATGGAAGGTAATTCTAAGTAAGTAGATTAAGCTAAGAATGCTTTACTTGCTTTATTGGAAGAGAAAAATAGCTAAGCTTGCTTAAATAACATGCCTTATTCATATGAAGATTGCCAAGTCTGCTCTGACACAATTGTCACAGGTTACAGATTGCAAGTAATAAAAAAAATCAATTACTTTTTTATTGATAAAATATTTAACTTAATTTAAAAAATACATTTTTCAAATTGTTTTTTTTAATTTATTAATTAGGGTTGTGGCCATAAATTTTGCCTAAGTTGTATTATGTTTGTAATTGATAATTCTTTAGGTGACGTGAATTCTCTTCCAATTAAATGTCCTTTTTGCAGTTAAGCTATCATTATGAAAGATATAAAGACTCTTATGAGCGAAGATCAAATATCTAAAATGACTAGAATGTCTTTAAATCATTACATTCAAAACAACTTCTAAGAATTCAGCTTTTGTGTAAATGAAAATTGTAAGTCAATTCATTCTTCTAAACTAACTAAATATACTTGCTATGAGTGTAAAAAAACTTATTGTTCAAAGTGTTCAGCAGAATATCACTTTGGTATGACTTGTACATTCTATTAGGAAACAGAAGCAAAAAATATAGAATTCTTAATCAAAGAAGGTGCTCGTAAATGTCCTAATTGTGGAGTCTACATCATTCGTATAGACGGATGTTACAGAGTAGAATGCAGAAGATGCAATCAGCATATTTGCTGGAAAGATAATTGTATGAAATTCTTTGCTACATCATCAGAGTGTTATAACCATTTAGATGAGAACCACGGAGGTTATTGGTGATAGGCAAAATTAAAAAAAAAATATATATATATAATTCTTTAGAATTGATAAAAGATTATTTTAACAAAAGTATTTTTTCCATAAAGATAACTTAAGCACTAAGTTTAATTTTCATTATTTTATTTAGCAAAGTTTTTTATATATTTATTTATTTTACATAGTAATTTTAACTTTAATTAAGCAAATCTATTTATCTATTTATAAAATTTCTAATACAAAATACCAAATTTTTAATATCCTGTAAATTATTAGTTTTCATCAATTTAAAAAAATAGTTTCTTTTGATAATATTTGCTTTATATGAAAAATAATTTTTTATTTTTTTTGAGCTTTATTTAAGCTGATAAAATAGAATGTTCAAGGTTTTTATTATTTTAAGGTTTTATTAATACTACTTTTAGAGAGAATATAAATTTATTAATTATTAAATTTTTTAATTTATTTAATTTTGCAAAGAAAATATCTTTAGCTGTTTAAGGCATATTAAAATGTAAATACAAATAAAATAAGATTTATCATTTAGAAGTTGAGCAAGCACTCTTTTTCTTTTCTGGCTCTTCAAAAGCTGGGATCCTATCTGAGAATAAGGTGTCGTAAGGATAAATAGATGAACGATGTCCATCACTCCAAATGATAGCAACTGCATAGTTTCCTTTAGGTTCTATTTTATAAGGATATACTTCACTATCTATGGATTCATCTTTTATCAATCTTTTTCCAGTAAATTCATCAATGCAAAGAGCACAATTACAGTGTTTTCTTAATACATCAGCTTTCATCTTTTTGATTTCACCATTATTCTTTTCAACAATAACCAAGCTATTACCAGTTTAGTATCTATTTATTATTTTTAGTTTAGGTTTAATTACAAAATTATTACTCAAAAATCTCAAATTTTTGAATTATTAAAATTTTTCATCTTTTAATAATTATTTTATACCTTACAATAGGAGGCTCGTTATTTCCGTTTTGTAATTTAAGAATTTCTTAATGGACATTATCAGCAAGAGTGCTGTAAATTTTTGTGATTGTATGTTCTTCAGGGAGTGTAATAGATACAGGACGACCGTAATCAGAGTATTTAGCTATCATATCATATATTGGGATTTGAATAGAGCTTTGAATACCAAATTAGTTTTTCAACATATTCATATAACCAGGTCCAAAAGGATGATGCTCTTTTCCACATCCATCACAAACGAATAAACACTAAATTTAATTAATATAAACCAAATAAAATATTTAAATCAAACACACAAAAATTTAAACTAAAATATAAAATATAATTTCATACCATATTTTCAACAACAGCTAAGGTAGGAACCTTTAATTCATCAAACATTTCAATTCCCTTAATTACATCTACAAATGCTAACTTTTGAGGAGTTGTGACTACAACTGCACCATCGAATTTGATTTCTTAGCAAAGAGTAATTTAAATATCTCCAGTACCAGGTGGCATATCGACAATTAGGTAATCAAGGTCTCCCCATTAGGTTTACATAGCCAATTAAGTTACGATAGCTGAAACCATAGGGCCTCTAATGATTGCTTTTTTCTTTGCAAAACCATATGACATAGTTTTTAAGCCTTCATATTCAATTGGAAGTATTTCTTTGGGCTTTAATTTAATGAAATAAATTCAATTTAGAATTAAATTAAATTTTCAAAAGTTGATTGCATATCTTTTTTAATGTTGATTATAAACTAACAAAATAAAGCAATCTATTTATTTACTCTATCTTCAGGTGCTTGCAAAATAGCATTTTCCTTGTTTATTAAAGTAGGTATAGAAGGACCATAAATATCAGCATCGAAAATACCTACTTTGTGGCCTTACTTAAGAAGAGAAAATGCTAAATTAATTGCAACAGTTGATTTTCCTACACCACCTTTGCAGCTGCTAACAGCAATAATCTTTTTGACATTTTCTAATTGGCCTCTCTTCTTGAAAGAAGTTTCTTAGTCCTTTTAATTAATTTTACAAATTATATATTAGCGCATTCTTAAATGTCTATATTTAAGTATTCTAAATTATTTACTTTCGGAGCCATTTTAATTTCAAACTCTTTAATCCAAGGGATTTCTTATAATTTTGCATTGCATAATCCTTTAAGCTTTCTGTAATTTTAATCCAACTTAAGTTAAACAGAGACCTTTCCATTTTAATCTATGTCAATTGTGAGAATAGATCCATTATCAATTATATTACTTCCATCTTCGAAAGTAATTTCTTTCAATTTTCTAGTAATTTCAGCCTTTCCTTCTACATTTTAAAAAAATTAGTGATTTTATTAAAAATTAGGAAATTTCTATTTTATTTTAAGAAATTGCTCCAAAAAAACAATAAACTGAAATTATATGCATAAAATGTACCTGAAACAGTATTGGAGAAATTAAAAACAGGCTTTTAAGCCAATTAACCTAATTTAATTGAATTGCTAAAGCTTTATGGATTAATATTGAGTTTCTTTAAAATAGTTGCAGATCTTGCGCACTATTTAAAGAGCTATACAGTGTTTCTAATCATTTGAATAAATATTTCCTTCAAGTAAAATTAAAAATTAATTAAATTAATAAATCTTAATATCGAATGATATTACCCAAATAAAACACCACTATTTTCAGATTTAAAGACATATCTTAATTTTAAAAGTAAATAAATACAACAAATTAAATATCAAAGGCATTAAAATGAATAAGGGTTATTATGACTTTTATTTAATTTATTTGAAAATATAAAATATTAAATAAAATTATATTTTCTCTTTTAAAAAATAATTAGAGAAATTTATCATTTTTTTAAAGTAAAATTGTTCTGTTTCCATTAATTAACAATTTTATTTTGTAATTTTGATAGCTTAACTATTTTTTAATTATTTTTCATCTCATTTTTTTATAAACTGAAGTAATTGTTAAAATGTTATAAATTCATAGTCTAACTGGAAAAAAATTTTATTTAATTCAAAGGAAGACTGAATATTATGCTTTTCAGAAAATTTAAAAGAATTAAAAATTTTATTATTTTTATTCTTTTTATAAATTCAGTCAAGCCTATTATGCTTACTTTTTTAAATTGAATGTAAAATAAATTTTGCTTACAGCTTTTTAAATTATAAATTATTTGATATTATATTTGATAGTTAACCTAAATAAGGAAAATATATAAAAAATTAGATTTATTTTCAAGTTTTTGTTAAGCTTATTTTTTAAACAGTATAAAATTTACATGTAAGATATTTATTTTTTATTTTTATTAAAAAAATTTCTTCAAATTTAGATTAAAAATTTGTATTTAACTTATAATTTATTATTTATTATGAAGTTATTATCGTGTTTCACTACTAAATTCCTTTTTAAGAAACCAAATACAATTCTAAATTGTATTTGACTTTTAAAGTACTTTATTTTTTATGATTATAAAATGATTTAAAAAATTATCTCCATTCACAATTAAATAGTACATTTTTCATAAAAACTATTTAAAATGATTTTTTTAATTTTTTAATTTGTATGCTGATTATAACAATAGAGCTTTTTAGTAAAAGAAAATATTCTAATTAAATATTTTATATTATCAATTTGTTTATATCTTCATGAATTAAACAATTTAAGCTCAATATTTTTTAATATTATAGCAAGATAATTAGTATCAAATATAAGGATTAATTAAAATTTATATTTATTGCTAAGGTAATATGAATTAAGGTGAAGTGTTTGTTTCCTAAGATAATACAGAACAGCAAATCAAAGAAGCCTTCTCAAATTTAATTGAGACTTCTACAATAACTATTTATATAGATAATATAAATGATAAAAACAGTTAATATTTATCTATCCTTAATGATTGCTTTAGAGAAAATAATGTGATTAAATTTCTTAACATAAAGATTTATTCTAACACAATTCTTAAAAACTCAGAATATTAAATTATAAGTGAAGGAATTCAGTAGTTATAAAATTTATAAACATTACATTTGAGTATAGATGAATTGTGTTTTGTAGGAATTGGTGGATTGGAAATATTATTACAGGGAATAATACAGCTAAAGCACTTAAACAGACTTTAATTAGAAATTTATCGTAAAAATTATTTAGGAACATAAGGTTTAATAAACTTAGGGAATATGCTTAAATAGCTTCCTAATTTAGCTCAACTCAACTTAGCTATTGGTGAAATGAATGACTTTACTGATGAGGGTTTGATGGGATTAAGTGATGGAATCAGAAGCTTGTAAAATCTTGAAAAACTATTTTTATAAATAGATTTTAGGAAATTGGAAGAAGTAGGCTTTATATATTTTTCAGAGTCTCTTGATTTTCTTCCTAAATTGAACAACTTAAAGCTTAATTTAGATGGTGAAATGGTAAAAGCTAGGTGCATACAAGAACTATCAAAGCATTTGAAGCATTTATAAAACTTATAAATACTAGAAATAATATTTGAGCAAAACCACGAGTTCTAAAAAGAAGTAATTATAGAATTATCACAAAGTATTAGTCAACTAAAAAGGCTAGAAGAGCTCCAATTAAATGAATTTTTGAAAAAAAGAGACTATGAGAGCAATATTTAGTTTTTTGATTCTGTTGGATAACTTGAAAATCTCAAAGTATTTAAAGTAGAAGTAAAGTTTGAGCATAATTAAGGAGTTAATTTATGCACTTCACTATCAAATAACATTAAATAACTGAATTAGCTAGTATAGCTAGATATATTTTTTGGTTCTAACTCAAATATTGGCGAAGAAGGAGCTTAATCTTTTTCTGAAGCACTCCAAAATCTAACAAATTTAAATACTCTTAGACTTACTTTCGATAATGGAAATAAAATAAGGAACTATGGTGCATAATAATTAGGCGAGGCTTTAGGGAAATTAACAGAATTATAAAATTTTGTTCTTTACATTAGAGACTAAAATTATATTGGGATAGAGGGATCTTCATCAATATTTGATGGTCTTAAAAAATGTGTTAAAATGAGCAAATTAGATCTGTCTATTGAAAATAATAAACTGACAAAATATGGGGTAATAAAATTAGGCTAAGCTCTAGAAAACTTAATTAATTTAGAATCTTTATCTATAAATTTGGTGGAAGATATTAGAGAAGAAGGGGCTAGTGCGATTGGTATTGGATTATCTAAACTGGAAAAATTAAATACTTTTAATTTTACATTAGAATGTAAATTTTGCATCACGTAACTTGGCATAAGAAAATTTAGCCAAGAATTCAAGCAGCTTTAAAAGCTAGAAAAATTGTGTTTATCATTTTATGAGAACTCACTCAGAAACTGCCAAGGTCTCCTGGAATTGTCAGAAGGGTTGTCTCATCTGAAAAATTTAAAAGATTTAGATATAACTCTATATGGAGAAAGCGATGTTGATAGCTAGAGCTATATTGCTTTTGGTAAAGCATTGTAAAATCTGAGCTAAGTTACTAGCTTAAACATACGAATGAGAGGAAATAACATATAAACTGATGGATTTATAGGTTTAGGATAAGGATTAAAATGTTTAAAATAGCTAGAAACCTTCTGCATTGATGTTTTCCCAAACAGTATAGATCATGAAGGTTCTGATATTTTAATTGATATTTTTTAAAATTTAGAAAATTTAAAAGAGCTCTCATTATGGCTTTATTAAAGCTAAGAAAATCTTTAATACTCAGCTGAAATAGGCAACTGTATTAAATATCTGAAGAATCTAAATACTTTGTGGCTTTTTTTTGGCAGAGAGATAAAGATTGATTACTAAGGAGCTGTTTCATTAGGAAAAGGGTTAAAGGAGCTGGGAAATTTAAAGTCTTTAGACATATGGATTCATTTGAACTAGGAAATCGAAGAGGAAGGCATTAAAGTTCTTTGTAGTGGATTAAATACTTTATAAAATTTAAATACCCTTAAATTTAGAGTTTATGATGATCCAGGATACTGCTATGATATTTTATATAATTTTGGATAATAAAAAAATTTATAAAAAATAAACGTTACTCTAGGATCTAATTTGTTGTATTCAATGTCCAGTAATGACATGTCACCTGTTAAGTATTAAGATATTTATGGCGAGAATTATAGTCCTTAGTAAAATCAATAATACCAGTAACAATAAATGGCATAAAATAATTCCCATTAGTTAGATTAGCTATCAGAAATAGAAATAGAAGATGAAAAAAATGGTGCAAACAATTTAGAGAATCAATTTTTAACTTAACTTAAAATTGATTTGAATAAATAAAAATATCCGTCAAACGAAAACTAAAAAGATCTATTGAAGTAGTTGTATATATTTAAGAATCTCAATTAACTCTCAATAAAATTCGGTAAGAAATTTGAGATTTCATAATGTCTAGCTACAAATATTAAAAATGGACTCAAAAATTTTGATAAATTGTAAGAATTGACAATTAACTTTTCATAAGAAAATGGATTTGATTTTAAGAATGTTGCTATTTTGAGTTAAGGCATAAAATATTTAATAAATTTAGTATCTCTAAAATTTTAAATAGGTATAAAAAATAGCTTAGATGAAAAAGGAATGATTTATTTAGCTGAAAGTTTTGCAAAATTATAAAATTTAATAAGATTAAATTTAACAATTAAAGAAGGAGGAATAGATGCTAAAGGAGCTATAGCACTAGGAAGATCTCTTTCTAATATGGTCAATCTTAATTTTCTTTGCTTGGAAATAGGATAACATAACAACATTGGATAAGAAGGAGCTTAACAAATAGGGAAAGGTTTATAATATTTATCAAAAATCTATCACTTAGATCTTAGAATAGGTAAAGGTAATTAAATATCTTCGTAAGGAGCTACTGCAATAGGTTATGGCATATCTTAATTATCAAATTTAAAGGAACTAACTTTAAAAATAGAGAGTAATAACAATATTTAAGCTGATGGAGCAGTAAATTTAATTGCTAATTTTAATTAACTATAAGATCTTTCCATATTTTATCTGCATTTAGACCCTTAAAATAGCATTTCTTCTAGCGTAATAGAATAAATTACAAATATGTTTAAGAAAATAAGCTGTTTAGAAACTATTGAAATATATATTTTTTTACAATTTATAGAGCATGACTATGAGCTCTAGCTAAGTTAATTATTTAAGGCTATGGAAATGACCAATTTTAGTTAAAAATTAGCTTCTTATAAAGATTAATGTTCCAGCAAAATATCATTTTAAAAACCAAATACAAATATAACAACTTAACTAACATTAGGATATGAAATGCAAAATAATCCTGAGTACAATTTGTTTGACTCTGTTTTTTTACCTGTAAAGGCTATTAAATATTTGCCATAAATTAAGACGGTAAGCAGTATAATTTCATTTTCTATGGTGATTGGAGAATATGGAGCAGCCAAATTAGCAGAGTGCCTGAAACAGCTGACTCATATATAAGAATTATAAATTCATTTTGAGTATTTCAATAAAATAGGCAAAAGTCTGAGAGATGTAGCTGAAAGCATATCATAGCTTGAAAATTTAAAAATTCTATCACTAAAAATATAGGAAGGAAATAAGGTCTAAATCGAGGACTCTATATTTGTTTCATAAAAATTGTCATGTCTAAAGGATTTATTACATTTAACCTTCCTCTTTAATAAATAGGAGAGCTTGCTTTTTGAAGATTATCGTAAAATAATAACTAACTTCTCTAATATGAAATCACTTAGAATCTGCTACATTGGAGTGAGTTGTGATTAAAATATTGATTCAAAAAACAAATTATAAAGAATTTTATATAAAAACAGAAGACTTGTTTCTTCCAAATTGTCATTTAGTTTAGATGATTTAGAAAATTAAAGTGATTTTGGTTGAAATTTATAAACTATATGTAGTAATAAAATAAAAGCTTATGAATTGTATCTAAATTGAATATATTTAAAATAAATTAATCTTAAATTTAACAATAAAGTATCACTGTAAAAAATTCTTCATTACTAATTTTCTCATTTTACAATTTTTAATTTATAAAAAAAATAAAATTAAAATTTTTTTTATTAAAATAAATATTATATTCAATTTTTAAAAAAATATAAGGTAATAAAAATCTGATCAATTGAATATATTTATTTTAGATTTTTGTAAATTAATTTAAATTTTAAATTCTAAATAAACATTTTAGTATTAAATAAAACCGAATTGAACTTAAATTAACACAATTTTTTTGGTAAAGATTATCATATTTATTTTAAAAAAATTAATTTAGCTCAAACAAATTTGTAAAGAATAGTACAAAATAATTATTTTACTAAATTAATTCTTCTTAATTTCATATTTAGATACTTTATAAAACCTAATTCAAATTAAATTTTAAAATGAATAAAATAAAAATTATTTGTTTGTAAAGATTCTCTCATATTTATATTTTTTTAATTGAATATTAGCTCTACATAAAATATAAAGAATTTTAACAAAAATATTATTTTGAACTATCTGAAATCATTCTTCCTAATCTGCTATAGGATTAGCATGTATTGTTACTTTATTTATTTTAATTTCATTAAGAGGTTTATCATTTGCATCTACTGGTTCTTTTTCCATTAAGTCTAAGGCTTCCCAGCCATCAATAACTTTACCAAAAGTTGTATATAATCCATTTAAGTGATTTTATTTAGAATAAGTGATAAAAAATTAAGATAAATTAGTATTTGGACCTGAGTTAGCCATACTTATCATTCCTCTTTTGTCGTGCTTAATATCTTATGAAATTTCATCCTTAAATGGCTTTCCATAAATACTTTAGCCTCCTTTTCCTGTATTTGTAGGATCTCCTCCTTAAATAATAAATCCTCTAATATTTCTATGAAATATTGTCCCATTATAATCTCCTCTAGCACACAATGCTAGAAAATTTTTAGCAGAATTTGGTGTTTTATCACAAAATAATTCTATTTTGAGTTCTCCGTGTGTAGTATGCAAAGTTACTGACATTTATTATTTATTTTGTCTAAAATATGAATGGTTGATTTTGTTTTTTTGAGAGACGCTTATCTTTTTAATTATATTAATAATGAATTTTTTTAAAATTAAGTGTAAAGAATTTCTTTAATTATTCTTTTTTGCAAATTTAAGAGTAAATTAACACTTAAAGTGTTAGTTTTATTAAAAAGTGAATGAATACTTACAGATAAAATATAAATTATTTTAAAATAAAATTATTTTTAGTTAGATTTCAATCTAATCCATCTAAATCTAAAGCATTATCTTCTATTTTTTTGAATAGCTGTGAGGTTGGATCTTCTTTTTGTTTATTTTGGTTTTCTAAATTTTCACTGCTTTGTTCTTTGTTTATCTTTTCCCAAGAAGTATTAGAAAGATTATTAGCATCTTAATCATTTATCACTACATGCTTTTTTAGCTCTTCTATTTCTTTACGAGCGTTGACAAATATGCCACTCTCTTTTTCTCTGAAGTTAGACTCATTAGCTTATGATTAGATAATATTAAAGCTATTATTGTTTGCACTCTCAGGTGAAGACTCCACATTCTTAATAACTTATTCTATTTCTTAATTACTTACCAAATTTTCTTACTATTCTTATTGCTACATCTTAGATGCTTGCTCTTTTTCCTTTTTATTTTACTCTTCAATCTTATCCTAATTTTTTTATTATTCTTGTATTCTTTGATATTCTTCATTTGATCTGTTTTTTCTAAATTTATTGACTTCAATATAAGTCCAAATCTACCTCAAATCATCAGATGAAAATGGTAAGAAATGCTTTTATAAACGCACCATAACTTCAGATACAATTTTGTTAAACTCAATTGAAGCTCTTTCAAAGTCAAATACATAGCTGAGAAGTAAAGTTTCAAGAAGCTAATCATAATCACCGTCAGTCCATCTTTAACGCAATTATTTGATGCTCTAGAATTGAGGATTCGACATTTATTTGTATTCTTCTTATTATTTTTTTTCTTTTTCTTCCTTTTCTTTATCTGCTAACATAAACGTCTTCCATTACTTTGAATAATCTATAAATTCTTTTTGTCTTCTCTCTTCTTCTTCTCTTTCTTCTTGCTTTTTTAGCAATTCTCTTTATCTTTACTCTTCATCTTACTGCTGTCTCATTTATTCTTGTCTCTACAATCTCCTCTCCTCTTCTAATTCTTCTCTAGTTTTAGTTCTTTGCACATCAGGATTATCAAAGAACTGCTTCTTTATTTCTGCAACTTGCTCCTCTGTTTTATTCCAGATCGAAACTGAACCATCCTCATTATATGTACATGAGAAAGATCTAACAGCATTAAAATTATCAGCAACGTTTATCTTATCTAAATTTTCTTCCATGTCTTTTATTTTTTATTTCTCAATTTCAAGATCTCTTTCTAAAAGCTCTATGTAATAAGATGGTTTATTCTCATCTTTGCATTTTTGGATGACTCTTTATATTCTTTCAACTTCTTTTCTATATTTAATTAAAATTTTAAAAGATTTTCTTATGATTTCTGCTAACTACTTAAAATTTTTCTATCAAAGCAATAAAAAATGCTTTCAAAGATATTTCAAAAAATTTACTTGTAATCTTCTTGAGCTTTCATGAAGACATTTCTTCTTTTCTTCTTAATTTGTTCATTCATCTCAACTGTTTCTTCAAAAGTTTTTTAATTTCTTGAATCTCTTTCTCTAATTATAGCATTTCTTTCATTCATTTCACCATCTCTACCATCTTTAATCCAAGCTTCTGCTACTCTTCTCTCATTAATAAAAACAGGTCTATCGTCAAGGTATTTTAATGTAGAGATATAACCAATCAAACGCTTTCTATAATTCTTGAATTCCCTAACACAAGGATTGTTTCTTAAATACAAACAAGCTAATATGGGCATCTAAATAAATATATCTAATTATAAGTTAAGAAAACCATTAAAAATATATATATATATATAAAATATAAAATTTTAAATACCTAAAATTCTATCATCGTGCTCTATCAAGTTATTGCTTATATCCACATTAGTCAAAGAAGGGCATTCTAACAACCCAATCAAACCATCGTAATCCTATATAATGTTAGAAGACAGATCTAAATTACCTAATCTTTTTAAAGCTGAAAGATTCTCTATTTTAGAAATTCTATTGTGAGATAAATTTAATGTCTGTAAATTTTATAGATGAGAAACATTTTCAATCTTGGCAATAAGATTGTTATTTAAAAATAGCGAAATTAGCAAAGTCTAATTTGTCAGATTTTCTATTTTAGAAATACCATTATTATTAAACCATATAGCTTTCAAATTCACATACTCATCAAGGCTTTCAATTTTATGGAACCCTTTAAATTGCAAGTAAAGCTTCTCATTTAAATCTGGAAATTCATAAAGTTCATCGTTTTCACAAATAATCTTTAAGTTATTCTTGGACATGATAGTATATCCTTTCTCATCTCTCTCTAATTCTTTCTTTCTTCTCATAGCTATTTACCCTATTTACCTATTCTATATATGTATTTGTATTATTTTAATTACAATTTAATCAATTTTTAAATATTTATAAAATTCAATATGCGGTTTATTTTTTAAAAATTTTAAATTAACAAAAAATATTGGATTTTATAACAAAAATTAAAAATGCAACAAAAAATATTATTAAAGTAAAAAAAGGCATGCGTTCATATATAGTATAAAAAAATTAAATAGTTTAATTCTAAAATTTATAACTCCTTTTGGCATAACTATGAAACTGATGTAAAATTATTTAAGTTTTACAATTTTTTTATATAAAAAAATATTTATTTAGCAAATAATTTTAAATATTTCAAAATTCTTAAAATAAATCAAATTAACTAAATTAAAATTAATGAAAAAAGCCATATTACCATGGTTATTGCACAATAAATCAACCGCAGTAAATCTCTTTGCAATATATTAATTTGTTTTTTAATCTCTATAACTAATTCAAGGTATATTTATATAAGATAAATAATAGTAAGTATATATCAAATAATTTATTAATTTTAAAGAATTTAATATAATTTTTATTAATGAATAATTCTAGGGGTTGGGGTTGGGGTTGGGGTTGGGGT
>JH720046.1:33534-345988 GCA_000231845.2 Tetrahymena malaccensis 436 | reverse complement strand
CACTTTATTTAAAGTAAAAACAGCTTATTTGTTTTAAATTGTGATATTTTTTAATATCAAAATAAATTAAAAGAAAAACAATCTTTTTACTTAATTTATTTACTTTTTGATTTCGATTAAGATATTGATTTTATATTTTTAAGATAAAGATTGAAAAAAATAAGAAATAAAAAATAATTCATCAAAAATTTAATGAAAATATTTTAATTTTTTTAATTTTAATTTATTCATAAAATAATTAAAATATTTACTCATATTATTTTGTAATTATCTCTAATATCTATTTATAGTGACAATTACATTTATGGACCACACTCAAAAATATTGAACAAGTGCCTAAAAGCTAAAAGATTAGTTAAAGCTATCGGTTTATGAAAAACATAAAATGAAATATAGAAGATGTATCATATGTAAGTCATAAAATTACAGGATCTATTTTTATGTGAAATATATACAGTATGTCCATTAAAAAATGCACCATAAATATTTATTAATAAAATTTAAGTTGATTATAAATAAATTAATAAATTAATATCTCACTAATTATTAAAAAAGGTGAGATTAATACGAAATCAAAGTGTATATGATTATATTTGCTTTCAAAACTATAAAAATGTTAAGAATTTACGAGAAAGAAAAAGAATCTATTACAAAATTATTTGTTCTTTTAATTAAAATTTCTAAATTATTTAAGATAAAGCATATCTCATTTATAAAAACTAAATATTTAATAAATTTAATAGAAAAGTAGATTTTAAAAATAATTATGATAAACAAAAAAAATTATTTTAATAACTTAGAAGAAGTATTTAGTTTTGATTAAAGCATAACTCAATCTTATTTTTTTAATAAAAAAAAGTTTTCAAATTCTTCTTTATCTTCTCACATTGATCTTAATATCCACATCAAGTAAATATAATTCTATATATTTAAATGATATTTTTGTAATATATACCTAACCATAAGAGAGACAAAATATTCCAAACAAATTAACTATTTTGGGTTTAAAACCCATTTAATCGATTTAGCATTTGATTTTTTTTCATTATATATTTATATGTTTTATTTTAATCTTAAAAGTGCAAACTAGATTGGAATATAAGATACAGAAAAATTAGCTTCTGCCTTTAATAAATGCAGCAACCTCTCAAATTTGACCTTATTGCTTCGGTATAGATAATTATTCAATTATTTTAAACCTTTCTTTATTTAATTATGCATAAATAATAGAGAGAGATATTAATAAGTCATTTTTAACTAATCTAAAAATAAAAAAATTTTCTAGATTAATTTTATGTTTTAATAATAAAAATAGATATTTTTTCAGTCTTTCTTCAATATTTTTTCAATAATTATTTAATTTTCTTACATTTTGAAAACTCAAAAATAAATTTAGTAAATTATTTTATTATTTTTTATATCATATTATAAGTGGAAAATTCTAAGATGATTAGCTCTTTAAAATTTTAGACACTACTTTAAAGAACTGCAGCAAAGTCTTAAAATTAAAACTCGACTTCTTGTAAAAATAATTCATTTTTTTCTTAACTATTATAATTTGAATTAAGAAAATTCATTCTATTTATTTTGATAATTTGAATTTTAGTCTAACTTTTAATATAAAATAAAAGCAACCAATAAGATATTTATTTATTAACTCTATTTTACTTAAACTTAATTCAAATTTAATATTAACAGTAACAATACTATTGGAGATACTGGTGTATCAAGTCTCTGTCCTGTTTTTGATCACTGTATTAATATTTAGAATCTACATCTTGATCTTTCGTAAATATAATCAATTTATTTAGTTAATTTAGAAGCGATTTCAAATTTTTTTATTAATTTTTATTGATTTTTATAAGAATAAAAAATATACTTTTATTATTATGATAAAGAAACAACAATATAGGACCATAGGGAGCATTGCACTTAGGTTCATCTATTGCAAAATGCAAAAAGTTATAAGTGTTAAATCTTGATCTCTAGTAAAAGCTTTTGTTATTTTTACATACTTTATTGTATTTAAATTTTAAATAAATTGATTAGAAATTGAATTTTTATCAATTGTTTCACATACTTTTAAAAAGAAATCTTTTTTCTTTAAAGTATCAATAAATTTATTCTTTTAAGAGATTCTCTTTTTAATTAAATCATTTGTTTCTAATGAATTAAAAGTGGAAATAAAATTGGACCAAAAGGCGTATTAGATTTCGGATTGGCTTTAACAAACTGTTAAAACATCTAAAATTTGGTTATTGATCTACAGTAAAAATAACTTATTTTAATTTTGATAAATTAGCCATATATATGTATTGAAAAGTTAAAACAATATTGGATCACTTGGTGCCTCAAATTTAGGCTCTGTTTTAATCAGATTTGAGAATCTAGAGATATTATAGCTCAATCTTCAGTAAAAATCTATTTAAATATAATTTTTATTTTTAATCAGATTATTCTATCATTTTTATTAAATACTTCACATTTTCTATCATGAAATAATTCATTTGCTATATTTTCTCTTTTTTTCTTTATTAGATAATTATAAAACTATTTTCTTTTTATTTAACTGAAAGTTTAAACTAAGTTGGTGAGATACCCTAATAAAAGTTAAAAAATAAAATCAACAAAATCAAGAGATTGGTTTTCTAAATAGTCAATTTTTGATGTTCAACTGTTTGACCAGCTTTGAATAGTTTTAGAATTATTATTTTCATAATTTAAATATTAAATATAATGTTAAAGTATTCATTTAGTTGTTTCGATTTTGTTAATTTTTAATTTATCAATTATTTTCAATGCTATTATTATTTATTACTTTATTTTTTAGATCTCTCAAAAAAATGATTGTTAGTTAGAAATATTAAATAATTTTTAATAAATGAATTTAGAAATTTTATTAAATATTTTTAATGAAATGTTTATTATTTTATTTAAGTAGCTAATTTTATTTTATTTTTTTGCTATTTTAAGCAACCATAAATATTAATATGAAAGGATTAGTTAATTATTTTGCTGATGATTTTTTGTATTCTAATTTTAAATTTTGAATTTTTGATTAGTATTTAAATAAATGATAAGATGTCTTTTTTATTTATTTAGGTATTATCAATTTTAATCAATATTCATACAAATTTAACCAGAATTAAAAAGTTGTTTTAAACAAATAAAAAATTTCATTAATTTTTTAATATTTTGATAAACAAATAATCAAATTAATTAATGATGATTTTCTTTATTAAGATTAAAGCTTTGTAAAGATTTATCTAATAGGAAAACAATATATTTTCAAAAAAAACTAAATTATTATTTTGATACGTGATAAGAAACAATCAAATCTTTTTTCATAAAATTGATTATAGCTTTCTTTATTTTTCATTAAAATTATTATGATTTATGATAAAAACTTATCAAAAAGAAAAGAAGGAATCTCTATGAATTAAAAAGAATTAAAAACATGTTTCTATGCTGATAAATTAGATTGTCTTCTTATTCATAAATATAAATTATATTCGTTCATTCACAATAAAATATTTTTGCAGATTTAAAACAAATTATTTATACTAATTTATCTACATTTTATTTCTGATTAAAAATGAAGTTTTTTTCTCTGCGGCCATATATTTTTTACTAATATCCACTAATTGATGATAAGACATGTTCATCCAAAACAAATATAAAAGTCTAAATGATAATTATTTTATAAGTGAAATTAGGAAAGCCAGCTAATAATTTCTTACTTAGTTTAAAATAAATTTTAATATATAGATTTACTTTATTTTTTCTTGTTTCATTATCGAATTATTTATTTATAATTGTAGGTAACTTAATTAATTTTCATAAGTATGGGCTAATAGTAAAACGATGGAAATAATTTATTTAAAAACTAAAGCAAACTCGTAAACTATATTTACCTATTTACAAAAATAACAGATTTAAATCGAAAATAGATGGGTTTTGCAATTTGTATTTATGCGTTCATAATTTTGAAATGATTTTTCAGATTAAAAAACAAAAGCATTTAAGAAATTTAAAAATGAGGCTTTTTCAAAACAACAACTTGATTAGAAGTATAAAAAATTGTTTCTTTGTCATATAAGTGCTACTTAATAGAGAATTATATTAAATACAATATCAATTAGTGAAAAATGCCTTGTTAATTATAATTATAATATATATAATTTAAAAGTATTGAAAGTAGCAAATAGAAGTAATATATTATGGCTTTTATATGAAGTATTTAGTGTATTAGATAGTTATGTATTTCAGTCTTTGTATTTTATTATGTTTTAATTAGATTTTTTATTCGTTAGTTTTTTAATTAGATTAAATATTTTTATTCATTTGTTTATTTATTAAGAAGTTTTTATTTAATTTAAATTTGATTTTTTTTATTTTTTCAGTTAATGATTTTTATTTTTAATGTGATTTGATTTTTTTAAAAAAATTTGATTAGATATGCTGTAGTTAAGATTTTTATATCAAAAATTGCTGTAGTTTTTAAAATTATTTGCTGTAGTTTTATTTAAAATTGTTTTTGTAGTTTTAATTTGCTATTATTTATTTGTCTCCATCTCCATTTATTAATTTTCCTAGTATTTTATAACAATATTTTTTATATATTTCTCTATTAAACATGCGTGATTTTTTTAAAATGTTTTCTACATTTGGTTTTTTTAAATGTTTTCCTTCATTTTTGTTTGGTTTTTTAGAGTCGCTATACGAAGAAAAGGATCTCCAGCGTGGGATGAGCTTGGAGATTTTCGAGATGCAGACGGAAGTATTAGAATAGATATATTTGTTGCTAAATTTCCGGGAGAGGTTTGAATGCATGGACATCCGGGAAGTTTTTGCGATTTGCAATGTATAATTTTCAGACTCACATCGATTTTTTCGCTTCCATGCCTCAAATTTGTTACCAACCGCCGAAGAAGTGGTTAAATTTAAAAATTTATTTCATTTGTATTCATAAACTATTTAGCATTTCTATTCTTAATAAATCCTGTCTTGTTGGTCTCTTTAAGACGTTTACCGCATATCTTATTTCAATTAATTTGAAAAAGATCTAAACAATCTAAATTTTTGTATTTAATTTAATTATGAAAAACAAACAATCAAATTCTTTCTTAATTTCGTTAAAGTTTTTCCAAATAAGATTTTCTATTTAAAAATTAAGATTTTCTTTTATTTCAAATGCGCTAACACAAACATACATACATATATATATTTATTTAATTTTGGATAATCAATTCAATGTTTATATTTCTTTTTTTCTTGAATATTTTTTTTGTTTGTTGAATTTTTAGAATTTGACTTAGTTTTTCATGGCATGTGGCTTTTGTAAAATATTTATGGTAAATTTAAGAGAAATTATGGAATAGATATTTTAATAAGAATTAATAAGTGAAGCAAATTAAGTAAAGCAATATAACTAAGAATTTAATATGCTTAGAACAAGTTTGTTCTATTTATTTACAAATTATTATAAGGCATGATTACTTCGAAGCTATTTATAATAAGACAATCATTAAAAATTAATTAGCATTATATGACTATGGATAAAATCTAATTAAAGACAGCCAACAATTTCTCAAATAAATTATTAAAAATGCTTTCTTCTAGTATGCGTTAAAATAAAAAAATCCATACATTTTATTAGTCAGCTTTCATCCATTTAGCTTAAAAAACTAAATATTTAAATACGATGTATTCCAATCAATTTACTCTATTTATCTTTTAAAATTATAATTAACTAATGAGGAAGTTGATATTAATATTCGAAAGAAGTTGCTAAATATAAATGATAATTTATTGTATGAAAATTTAAATTCTGATTAGTTATATATTTGAACATTTTTTTGATAGAAGAATTTAATATATAACATTAAAAATTAAGGATATGCATTATCTTATTATATTGTATTTTATTTTATTTAGAATAGATAATTTAGCAAAGATTAAAATAACACTTTAATGATATCCACTAATTATTAGATGTAAAAGCTTTAGATTTAATTGAAATTTTTTGTAAAACTGAATTCTTTTGCAAATACAACTCTGCTTGAATACCTAAAAAACGAAACCACCTACTTTTTAAATAAAATTTAGTATGGATTAGTTAATGAGCAAATTTTTTACTGGTTATTTGATTTTAAAGGGCTTTTTATTGGCTAAGAATCAGATAGAATAGACTAAATTTAGTCAAATAAGTATAATAAATCTGGGCTAGCATGAATAAGACGCATAAGATTTAAATAGTTTGCTATATGATAGAGAGACAGAGACAGCATATTTTATTTAAACAATAAAAATTTAAAAGTGATTTATGAGAAATTAGTGTTCAGTATATCTAAAAACAAAGAACATCTATTAAATATTTAAATTATAAATACTTTGTATTAAAAAATACATTGAATTATAAATATTCAAATTTTCATTGTTGTTGTAATAAACGCTTTTTGGTTTTGTTTATACCTTGCTTTGATGATTTTATTTTAGCTTGGTCAAAAGTAAAATATTTTTTATATAATTTTACTCGGAGAGTGCGAGGACCCCCAACATATTATCAGATTGCTAGACTGTAATTAATTCAAATTTTCAAGTGGAGATATTCGATCAATAATTAATATGAGTAAAAAAGAAGATGGAATTTTAATGTAAGAAATTAAAAAAATGTATTTTAAAAGGATATGGAGGTTTTAAATAGAAAATAGAAGATTTAGAGAAGCAATAAATTTTAGAATAAAATGACATATCATAAATATTAAAATATAATTTGTCCCAATGAAATTAAACAAGGTAAGTTATTCAAAGAATAAATTTATATTTGTTAAGTAAGTCTTTGATTATTAATTGAAAAATTATGACTTACAACTAAAACATACCCGTTAGCAACAAAGTTAATTAAAATTATAATTGTACTCAGCCATCTGAAATGATCAGAATTTAAACTAAGTTGTTAAACCTTAATTCAGGTAAATACGAAGTCAATAATTTGATTACTTTGTTCAAAAAAAATTAAATGAAACTACAATAAATAATTTGTGATTTATCTTATATACATGTTTTACCTGTATGGATGTTATATTTTAAAATTTACAAAAGCCTCAACCATTTTTTTACTTCAAAAGCAGCCATTTTAAAAAATATTTTTATCACAAATAAAATGTTAAATGTTATAATTCTACATTATAGTAATATTACTCTTTTATTTAGATTGCGAATAGCCATGAATTAAAGATAAAGCCACTTTTAAGAATAAAGAACCTTTATATAGAGAGTCCTTCGAAGCACTGGCTTTCTCATTAAATATTTTTTTTAGACAATTTAAGCTTTTTTCTATTATATTTACTAATATTTAAACATAGATCCTTCTTACTTACCTTGTTTACAATCTAGAATGGAATACTGCTTGTAAAAGGTAATTTCAACGAACTAATTATAAGGCTATGGTTTCTAAAAAGGACTTTACATGGTATTTAAATAAAATCTAATTAAAAAAGGATACTTACTGATATTTCGATTTATGTAATTAAGCATGCATTAAATCCATTAAAGTATTAATAAATAGAAAAATTTAAGCTTGCAAATCCTTATTATACTTAAGATCAGGTATTTTAGCGAGAAAAAAAAAGAAGCAAAAAAAAATAACGTCCAAAATTAACAAAAACTTAAAATTAATTCATTAAGATCTTGAACTCTTGTGTTTATAAATACTAAATATTACCTTCATTTTTTATATGTGTACAAATAACAAAATTGCAAGCTGGGTTAATGCTGTTAATCTCGATACTTACTTAGTCGAAATGCGATTAAAATTAATAATTAAATTTATGCTAGGTGAATACCAATCAATCCCACTCAGACTTGGGAAATATAAAATAGATTTGATATTAAAGAATGAGTAAATTATCATTTCTTAGACACAAACAAACCAGCTTATTGGTGCCTTATAATTAATCAGAAAGAGGAAAACCAAAAGAAAGTACATGTGAAAAAGCTTAATCACATATTACTAAGACTTTAAAGGGATCTAAAATATCTATTTAAGGCTGGCCTAAATTTTTAATATGAAAAGATATAAAACTAAGGGAAAACTACTCAATCTATTATAAGGTGCTTACATGACTTACATGTTTAGGTTTCTTTGCAATTCGAAATAGTCTGCTTAGATTATAATTTGATATGAATAAAGTAAACTTTTTTCTTAAAAGAGTAAATTGATCTGAAATGACTAGCTAAATAAATAAATAAAATATTGAATTTGCTTTTTCTATTTTTTTAGTATTCTTACTGTCTTTCTTTTATTGCATTTGCATGTTTACATGTTTGTGTCTTATTTTTTTCGTACATTTAATTAATTAAGCATGAGGATTTGAAATCACTTGCTTAGAGACTAAAAAAATAATATACTAACTAGTTGATTGCTTAGATATAATGACTATTTAATTAATTGAGCATTCATTTTTAATATAGCAATATATGGTGAATTATCTATTTGTTACAAACTTTATTTTAATCAAATCAGCTTTTAATTATTATTGTTCAGCCTGCTTTTCTATATATCTGTCCGTATTAATTTGATGGGGTGGGTGGAGAAAAAAAATCATTAAAAAATAAATTAACTAAATAACTCAGTCAATAAATTAATTTAATTAAGCTAGTTAATAAATTGGTAAAAATTGCTTTTTCTATTTCTTTTCCCTTATTCTTCCTTTCTTAAAAGAAAGTTTTTTTTAGACATTAAAATTAAATGCGAAGCAGTGAAATTTTTTATAAATTAAACAATCAAACAAAGATTAAGTAAAAAATAATAAAAAAGGATACAACCAATCCATTTTACAATACATTTTATCTTCTTGGATCAAAAACATATCAGTAGTTCAATGCTCCTTTCAAACTCTGCAATTTATTTTGATGAGTCTAGCTTGAGTATGCAAATGAGCAACAATACTAGTGTTGCCTTGAATGTCTCCCAATCCAGTTTACAAAACACTATTGTTAAGTAAACTAGTATGATTTCTTGTTAATCAGAAACTTAAGTTTACTTGAAATCTGAATCAAACAAAAATTTAAAACCTCTTCCCAAGCAAAAATCCAGAATCCGTAAATCCAAAAAGGTTTCTGATGAAAAAATTGTGAGCAAAGAATTTGAATTCAAAGAGCTCGACAAGGAAGAATTCATTGAAGAAGCTAACAATCTTCATTATGATAATAAAACTATCAATATTAGCCATCTTTTTGGTGATATTTCTCTTGGTGCAATTACCAAGGATTCCAATAACTTTGCTCATTCAAGCATCAAGTAGGGTTCTTCTAACAACACCAAGTCTATCTTCTGCTAAAACAAAAAGGTAGATAAAATATAACTCTTGAAATCTTAGTTCTAAAACTCAGCAAAAAGCTGTGCACAAGAAAATTGCTACTTTGAAAGTTCCGAGTCTCTCGACATTGAGGGTAAAAGTGAGGGAAATTGCAACGGTGCTACAAGCAGCAGCGGTAACAACAGCAATAATTCAAATAACTTCTCTTTCTTACAAATTGAATTTGAGTCTCTCTAAGAGTCTTCAACAAATTTCTACTATGCTGCTTAAGCAGTAGAAAACTACCTTTCTACCAAGGAAGACCAACTTTAAAACAATAAAATCAGCTCTTAATTAGTATAAGCCTAAGAGCCCGTCAATTAAATTATTAATCACATGATCGAAACAGACAATTACATTCAATAAAATTACTCATAATACGACATATACTCCGAAAGAAAGAGAAACTTTGACAGCTAAGTATAAAATATCATCTAAAACCAATCAAAAGTTGACACCACTCCTTTCTTTTACATCAAGACATTTGTTAACTACAAGTCTAAGAGTGTTGAAAACAAAGAAGTTGGCTACTCAAGAGAATTGCTCAATCTCTTAAAGTTGAATAAAAATACCCACGAATTCATAAACTTTGCATTAAGAAACGACATCCCCGAAATATTCGGCGCTAATTTCAATTAATACCTCAGTCTTTATTTCTTAGAAAATTTAACTAATGGATCTTCCACTCAATACACAAACAAGCAATTTTGTGACAACATTCTGTCATTCGACGATATCTAAATCCCTGCCAAGCTCAGCCTCCAAAAAATAAATATCCCCTTCCAAAGCTAGGTAGATCCCAACCTACAATTTATTGATAACTTCGTCACAATAATAAAAATTTCAATAGATTCACAAGTAAAAAGCTAAATTGCATCCCTCCGCTGTAAATTACAAAAAAGATAATCTTTCCGCTACAGAACTCTTTTCCCAACTATGCAAAAACGCAAATAAAAAATTGACAAATTTTTCAAAAACTAACAATCCTAATTGAAAATCAGTCAATATCTCTATATCCAAAACTTTTTAGAAAAATTCTACCCCAAGCAACTCAATAGAATTGAAAACGAATTAAATGTAATTAAAAATGATTTGGAAGCCAACAAATCAAACAAAACTGTTATTAACAATCTCCTTGACCACATAATCAAGATTTGAAATAAAGGATAAAAGTCACCAACAACCAATTATAAAATAAAAAATAATATAAAAACAAGTATCTCATGAAAATCTTAGTCTCCTTTAATAAATATATAAATGAACAAATTCTGAGTATAATAAATGAATAAATATATAAACATACAACAATCAAAAAATCCCAAATACAAACAAATAAACAAGTAATATATATTATATAAATAAAATATAAATATTCGTAACAAAGATATATAAATAAATAAAAATGCTCTATATATAAACAGTACTTTAATATTTAAAAAATTCTAATGGATAAATTAAATATCAATTTTTTTCGAACGAACTTACATTTTTACTTGATTTATTAATTAAGTGTTTTTTTTTTTTTGAATTTGCTTACAAGCATTTTAATTAAATTTAAAGGCTTTTCAAACAAACATATACTGAACAAAAATCCCATTCATTTATTTTATTACAAAAGGGTTATACCTTTCTTATGAAATCTTTATTTAGAACGCTCACCCTTAACTTACTCTTTTTCTTGCTAATTCCTCAAAGGTTTTCTTAAAATTGTTAAAATCCAAACAAATGTTTTGTTTTTCGCAAGTTGATTGAATTTTGTTCTAAATAATTTTTTAATAACCAAAGTCTAAATAAATCACAAAAGAAATCAAATGAGTTATGAAAATGATAGTACTAAACAAATAAACAAATGTTGATCTTAGATAAAATATCATCCAATATCTCAATGAATTATCCTGTTAAAAGAATTAAAAACATTTAATCAAAAGAAATTTGGTTAGGACAATTTTTGGGAGCTTACTTTGGATGTGAAATATAATCTAAAATTTGCGAAAATTTCTTTTATTGTTTATATGTTCAAAGATTAAATTACACTTTAATATTTTATTCCTTAAGATGAATCTTTCTATGAATACAGATCCCACTAATTCACAGTAACAATAAAGAGTGTAATTAAAGCTCTATTTAAAAGCTAAAAAATACAATTTTGCAAATAAATTATAAAATCTCGGTTTTTCAGCGAAGAGAGCCTTAACATCTCATTTGATTTGTTTATTTTCGAGTAAATTTTATTTAAAATTGAATTTCTGAAACCAAGTTTTGATTATTATTAAATATTATTTTCCTTTCATTTCTTATAGTCTCTGCAAACAATCTGAGTAACTTATTTGGTTTTAAATGAGTCTGTCTTCTAATTTATTGATTGATTGCTTCATATTAAAATTCATTTTTTAGTAAATGGCTATCTTAATTAATTTTTCCAATTTAATGCTTTTTATTAGATTACAATATTCAAATAATATTATCAGCTTACACAATTATATTAATTATCTGCTCACTTCCAAAACCACTACCTATTTCAAATCTTTTTCAAACAAATATTTTGCTTTCTATTTGTTATGCAACAGCAATCAATTCTATAATAATCTCTTTGACTTTGTTTTAAGAAAACTTATCTTAACTCAAAGATTATATTCAGATTTCCATCATGAAAAAAAGATTTTTTCTTTTTTTGTTGCCCATCCATAAGAATTATTGAATAATAATATTTCTACTTGATGTAAGTTATAAAATTTAAAATATTCTCATAGACCTTCTTAATTATCTTTAAAAATGTATAAATACTTGCTTATTTATTTAGATTTATGGAAGATCTTTTGGGTAGACCTACCTACTTACGTAGGTGTTAATAATAAAAGATTAACAAATTTATATAAAATTATTAAATTCAGTCACATATAAAATAGATAAAAACTAAATTTAGTTTGTATCCTATGCGAACTGATTCATATTAATTTTTAATCATAGTGTAAAGAATTAAAATTTTTTAATACAAAAAAAAGTAAGCAAATCCAAAATCTTTATGTCTTCATATATTTTGCTTTCGATTTATCTGTCTATAGATCTATTAACCAGCGAGGACAATCAACCTTTATTTGAATCTATTTCAATCTAAATTTAGGATAAAAATCAATCAATTAAAAAGAGATTATAGTTCTAAAAAAGTCAAGCAGTGAGCAATGAATAAATTAACTAATTAATTAATTAATATAATAAGGCTTTTGTTCTTTTAATCAATTAGAGTGTGAGTAATAAATAATAATATTAGATTGAATTTTTTATGATATATGACTTCCTTTTTTCTTCCTTTAAAGGATTACTTAAAATTAATTACTCACTTATTTTATATTCATTTAAAATACTTGAAAGATACTACAACTGGCTTAAGTAGGATTTTTTAATTTGACTTTGGCTAATTTGAATTCATAAAGAAATAATTCTTAGTTTAGTTTGATGATGCCCAAAATATTTTCTAAAATGCTTAATAAAATGGATGACTAAAAATATTACTGAACAATTAAAATCCTACTTAAATTCCCTTCAGGGATTTGGCTATAAAACTAAATAATAAAGCATAAAAAAAGATTTACAGTAGATTGAAGATTAAAACAAAAAATTAATAGAACGAATTTAGTTTTTATTTTTGGTTTATGTAATGTGTAATTAACTATCTCATTATTTTAATTTACTAAAAGAGAAGGAAACGACTTCTATGTAAAATGAATATAAGAAGCGAAACGTAACTGGCTCCAAATTGATTTCCAGTGTTGATCTAAAATGCAATTTTTATCTCAGATTATATTCATGTAAGGATGTTAATTTTTTTAATTAACAGAGTAATCTTCCTATGTAAACTGTATCAGCCCCATCTTCCAATACCCATTCAATTTTTGTTGAAAATAATTCTTATGTAAGGTAAACTGAACTAATATAAATTAGTATTAGCGCTAATTTTATTTCACAGGGATTGTGAATATCACACATATTTCAAATTATAAACAAACTTTCAAATAAAATTTACTTAGCTTGTAAACATTCTCTTACTAATATCTTCAATTAATAATATTCATTCATATCTATCTAAGGATCTATTAATCAATTAACAAGCAAAAAATAAACAAACAAACAAATAAATATAAAAGTAAATTAAAATCTCTAAATTATCTAATCATAGTTCAAATAAACTAATTTTTCATGTCTTTAACAAACACTTCTTTTCAAGCTTGAATTAAAAATCACCGTAATATAAATAAATATAGACTCATATATCAAAATTCAAAAAAATCATCATTATTTGCTTGTTTGTTTGTGCTTCATAAAAACAGAATAAAAATAACCATAAATTATACTTTTTATAATGATTTATAATAAAACCTCATTTACTCCAGTGTCAATAACTCCGCCTGGATGTTGATTAATGCATTTGCATTTATTTAATTTAGATCGCTATTATTTTGCCCTTAATATTTTGTTGTGAGTCACATTCCCCATAAAAAACTAAAAAACAAACAAATAAACATACAAAAATTAAGACAAAAAAATCAAATTTTATAATTTGACCTTTTTAGAAGAAAGCAATTCAATTTAATTTTCTTTACATTTTAATAAATGACATCATTTATAATAAAAATTATGATTTTTTGAATGGCTCATCTGATTGAAAAATATTTAAAAGATGTAATATTTTAAGCTTATAGTAAGCTAAAATTTATTGGAGATATGTAGCAATCAAATTAAGTTTGAAGATATTTGCTTCATCATAATTTTTTTGTAAAACAAGGATTTTGACAATTGGAAATTTTATTTAAGTAATTCTTTTTTGGTGTCCTCAATTGATAAATCAAATGTGTAAATCTATAAGCGATTTCTTCGATCACATTTCTCTTCAACGCTAAACTTCTCCTCCTTTAGACTGCGCTTTCCCACAAAATAATTTATATTAAACAAAACACGTTCTTTAATTGTTTTAAATTAAACACCTTGAACAAAACAAAAGCTAGCATCGATTCATTTAAGCAATTCTCATATACATATTATTTTCATTTTACTTATCAATTTACTGAATAAGTAAATTTATTTACATTTTGTAAATCTTCAAACGTAAGTTAATTTTTAACTATTTATCAATATTTATAATCGTTGTTCAATTCATATAGGGTAGGACAAAAATAAATATTTCAATTAAAAAATCAACCAATTTTTGTTTCGTACTTTTAATTTTAATTTGAGTCATGATTACAGACTATCTATTAAAATATGTATAAAAATAGAATTACTTACTAAAACTATTTCTTTAAGATAAATACAAAGTAAATTATAAATCGTTTTATTTTCAATATTTAATAAACTCATTCATATTTATTTCTCAGAATTAATTTATGACTTTTTACACTCACTCATTGATTGATTGATAGTAAAAAGAAGCTTCGCCAAAAAGGATTATTAATTAAAATTTGATTCTATTAAATTAGCAACAATTTAAACTGCTGCTTAACTATAGCAAAAATTAATTGATTCGCTTATTTAGATCAAGTATTATATAAAATTCTTTTTGTGGCTTTTGATTTGATAGAACCTTCTTGTATAATTTTGTTTTTCATTTACATGATTACAATCCTAAAATCGCCTCAAAAACTTTAACTAAAAACTCACTTACAGGATTCTAACCTAAAGAAAATCATTGGTAAAATTTTATTTTTTTTTGAAGTAATTCGCACATTTAAGTAGCAACTCAACAAATCTATCTAATGCTAATTACCCACTCAAACTAGAACTCATTATTATTTTTGCTTTTTAATTATAAAAGATTAAAGCAAATATCTGACTAAGGTAGTACTAAGATTATTAGCATATCAATTTTATCTATATAAAATTCCATTTTTAATATCCTGAATATTATTTATCATTTCTTTGGAATAAAAAGCTTTATGCGAATTTTTTTGATAAATATTTATAAATTTTTGATATCTTTTGTGAAAACCTTTCTCTTCAAATCTAAATAACTAAATTGCTTTTTTGCTATTGAATTTATTTTAAGCAAGCTTTTTATAGAAAATATTTTTTATTTTTCTTAGTGCATATCTATGAAAACGATAGAAACAATTTTTATTCTTAATTTTGCATCTTTTATTTGTTCATTACTTGTTATGGTTAAGTTCCATTTTTATTTTTATCTCCTTTTTAAAAAATACTGATCTAATTTTTTCAGAGAAATGGATTTATAATTTAATTGCATCATTATTAAATTAATCTATTTAATAAATCTTTGTAGTAATTCTTTTAAAAAGAAATATTATTTTCACGCCACTTTCATTTGTTACTCCCTTGATTATAAAAGACTATTTTTAACAAAAATACACTTGAAAAATTGATTAACTCTAATAAATTAATTATACTTCTAAAAATAAATATCAATTTTTTTCTTCAAAAGTTTTCAATAAAAGCCAATATATTTCTTATGGATTTAAATTATATTTTAAAATGCTGATTTTAAGAAATTTTTTGGATGTTCTTACTTGTCTATCCAACCTAATTTCTAGAAAACTAAATTACTTGATTCATTTTTTTACTATTTTCATTAATAAAAATAGTAAAATTCTATTTTATTTATGTTATTTTTTAATTGAGTTAAAATCTATTTCATATTTTTTTTTCAATTAATAAATTTTTAAATATCAAATTTAGATTTGTAATCTTCTTTCTTTTAATATTTTAATATGTAAAAACATAAATTTAAAGAACTTAATTATTTTAAGTGTGGCAGACTGATTAAGATAGCAAAAATTGAAAGACAATTAATAATATGAGTATACATTCAAAATAATATAAATTTACTACAAAATGACAAAATGAATTAGATTATTTTTATTTGATAAATAATAAATTATTAAAAACTCATTAGAAATTACTATAAAAACTAGTATCAATCTTGATGGATCTCTTTAATTTTTTAAGCTTATTCTTTAGCTAGATTTAGTGATAATATTATATTCTATTATTGCTTTTATTATAAAAAAAAAATCCTTATAAATTCATACAATTTATTAAAGTTTAACAAATTCAATTAAAAATAAGTATAATAAATAAATCTTTCTATTCATCTAATTATCTCAAGAATTTTAATTAAGTAGTTTCCATTTTTTAATTTCTTAAATAAATATTTTACTTTAAATCAACTTTAAGGACAGTAAGCTTGCTACAGTTTTATAATGCAGAACCTAAAATCTAAGCGCCATCATTACCAATTTTATTCTAACTTAATTATAAATTTATTTATTAAGTTTTGCATTTAAAAAATATATATGATTTTAGCCAATATAATTATTTTAAAAATAAATTTAAACTATTTTTTTGATAAAATTTATTTACCTTAAATCTAATGTCAAAACTTATAGGTTTGTTATTTTACCAAAAGTTAAGCATAAACCTGATATGCCATCATCACCAATTTAGTTCCCACTTTAATTATTATGATTTTAAATTTACTCTGAAAATATTTCAAAATTTAAAATTAAAAGAATTGATTTTTAAGCAAAGAAATTTAAAAGAAATAATCAACTTTATTTTTTACTTAATTATAAGATTCAAATTAGCTAATCTGCTAAAGCTTGATAAAGCCTAGCCTAAACTATATGAACCTTCTGTCATAATATTATCCCCTCTTTTACAGTTTTAGAAAAATGTTAGTTAGTTTATTAAGAAAAAAATTAATTTTCAAATCAAAAATATTTGAAACTTTAATTGGCAACATTTTAATTTAAATTCTAAGCAAAAAAATAATTAACTTTAGATATTAATTATCTATTATTTATTCTAACAATTAAAACGTTTTACCTTAAATTTAATGAAAAAGTTTAAAGGAGCTCACTTTTTGATAAAACAGAACATAGATTTTATATACCTTAAGCTCTAATTTAATTTCCACTTTTAATTAAAAGATTAAAAAGATTTAAATTTTTTTAAAATTTTTAATCAAAATGAAAAGTTTTTGTGTTAATTTTTGATCACTTTAAAAAAATGTACAGAAAATAAATTTTAGCTTGAATAAAGATATAATAATTAATTTTAAATACCAAATAGACAAAGTTAAGTTTGATAGCTTGTTGCAATTTGCTAAAGCAGAACCTAAGTTTGAAGCTCCGTCATCATTAATCTGATTAAACCTTGAAAATATTTCATATTAAATGATTTCCTTAAGAATTTAATTAGTAAAATTAATAAAGAAAGGGTTTTAGTAAAAATCTATTAATTATTTCCTTTTGAAAGAGTAATTAATAAATTTTTTTTTTAATATTAAAAATATATACAATATCCATAATGAAAGAATTTAAAGATTTTCATAGCTTCCTAAAGCTGAACTTAATTCTGATATACCAATGTCCCCAATTTTATTATAGCTTTTTAAAATATTATTCATTTTTAATTCGAATTGCATAGCATTTTGGTGTGATGTGCTTGCTTTTTTGTTTGTGTTTTATTGAGGATAGTTAAATTTTCATATTGAAAAAGAAAATAAATACACAAAAGATAAACTTTAAAACTAATTTTGGCACAAACGATAAAAAAGTATTATGAATTGATTAATTAATTAATTCATTTTTATTTAATAAAACATATTTCATGATTCATTTAAGTTTGAATTATTTAATTTAAGTTTAGTTTTAAAACTTAAAACCAAAAGAATAAAATTTTACCCAATATAAAGTGTTAAATTCTGTAAATTCAATATTTATGATATTGATTAGCCTAAATTTGAAGCACCTTAATTAGTAATTTGATTATACCTATGATCATTTAGATATTATATTTGATTAGATATATATTAATTAATTAATAATTTAGTAATTAATATTAATAACACTGATTTAAGTAATAAAAAAGATCTAAAAAAGGTTTATCATTTTAAAAATTTAAAATAGCTTTACATTAATTTAAGTGTAAACGTTGTGAGTTTTGTAAGGCCTGATAGGTTAGTAGCTATCATTTGATCTGTTAAATCTCCTAGGCTATTTCGACTTTATTAGTTAATAAAATAAATCTCTTAAGAAAAAATTTGAATCAAAATTTAGTAAACATTTTAAATAAAAAATAAATATAATTTAAATTTATAAATAAATAAACATATTATTATATATTATTTTGTTAAAGTTAAAGAGATTTATGATAGAGAATGATAATTTAATAAATAATAACTATTTAAATTAATCTATATCCAATATTTTTTTACCTTAGATCTAGTTATAAATTAGTCAAATTAACACATTTTTATAAGGAGGAGATTAAGCAATAAAAACCTTCACCACCAATTTTGTTGTTTCTTTTTAAGGAAAGTTAGTAGAATTTAATTATATAATTTATAAATAATAATATTTCGTTATAGATGCTTTTATTTATTTAATTGCTTTGTTTTTACTCTGAAATCTAAAATTGTTTTCATTTTATTTGGGTTGATTTCATCTTTACTAAAACGATTGTTTTTCTATTGAAATAATCATTTATAAAAATAAAATAACATTTTTTTACTCTAAGTAGCAGGTTAGATGAATCAGTTATAAGCAGTTTGTTAAACAAGAACTTAGATTTTTTACTCCTTCATCGCCGATTTTATTGTTACTTATAAATTGAATATTTAATTGTAATAAATTAACTAATAAATTTTTACTTTAACTAAATTGTTAAATTTGAGAGGTTAAGACATTTGGCAAAGCTAGAACATAAACCTAAAACACCACTAGCTCCTATATTATTGTTGCTTTTAATTAATTTTTATTTGAATTAATTAAATAAAATTTTGTTAAAATGATTATCATCAAAATGTTAGCACGAGATTATTTCAAAAAACAATAAATGATAAAGTAGAAAAAATAGTTAAGAATTTTAATAAATAATAAATTTTACTTAAGTTATAATGTAAGTTTTTTTAGGTTGACCAAATTAGATAAAGCAGAACCTAAACTTGAACCACCTTATTCTCTTAAGCAATTGTGACTTTTAATAAGCATAAATTTATTATTTTTATTTGAATTATTTAAAATTTAAGATTGAAAATCTGCATAAAATTAAAACATAAGTATAATTTAATTATTAATTAAATGAAGTCATTTAACTCAACAATTACTTGTAATTGATAAATGATTAAAGATAAGATATTTAATTTCAAGATAAATATTACTATTTTGTTAATTTTAATTTCATATTTTACCTAATAAAGAGGTTCAAAATTGAAAGATTTATGCATTCAGATAAGGGCTAGGTTAATTATGATATTTATTCATCACGAATGTCTCTGCTGCTTTTGATATAAAATACAATTTTATTTTTGAATTTTAAAATTGCTAATTAAATATAAACTATACCATAAATCAATATCAACGCTTGTGTGAGAAGTGAGAGAAGAGTTTTAAAACTTTTGTTAAATTAATTAACAAATTTATGTTAAATTAAATAAAATAATTATTACATTTGCTAAACTGTTAAACAATATCATTTTTTAAATAGTAATTGTTTTTTTTTTTAATATCTCAGTATTTTTCAATCAATTATTCCACATATTTAATAATTTTATGAAAGACCCCTTTTACATAACATAACTTAGAAACTTAACTATCTCTAAATTTATTTATTGGTTATTTTTAAAAGTTAAAAAAAGTACCTCAGCTTCATTAATCTTTAATCTGCATTCTGTATTTAATTATAATTAAAATATTTCATTTACTAATTCATTCATTTTATATGATTATTTCTTTTTAAAAAATTATTATTGCGAAAGTGGTGAAAGACAATATTTTAGAAATGATGCTTAACATAAATATTTCTAAATTATTTTTTTTATAAAATAAATCAATAACCAATTAAAGATATTTCCAATTAATTGATATTATGATCATATATATGCTATTTTTTATGGTATCTTTATAATTTATTTTATACTAATTCAAATCTTGTATAAAAATTATGCAAACTTAGTAAAATAAAGTTTAATAATTATTATTTTATCATATTTTTGCTTTTTATATCCTTTTTATTATTTAGATTATCCATAATATTCTAAAAGTACAATCCTTTTTCTTAAATTTATCTCAAGCTTTTACTATTCTATTTAATTTTCTGAAAATATTTTAGCTTTTTTTTAATTATTATTTGGGGACTATTTAATTTTCTAAAAATATTTTTTACTTTAAAATTTAATTTAAATAATAAAGTATTTTTACTTTTTAAATAAAAATAATATTTAAATTAAAGAAATATTTTATTTTTTTTATTTCTTCAATAATTGATTATTTTTTAATTAAATACAAATTTAAGAAGTAGAACAAATTATTTCTAATTATTAAATCACTAAATGGATAATTTTTAATATGAATTAAGCTAGCCACTTTGCAGTAATTATCAAAATTTCAATAGCTATGAAATATAAATAAGCTCAAAAAAAAGCAATAAAATAATAGAAAATTAAACTTAAAACCATATTGAGAGTGAAATAAGTACTTAAAAATTAAAAGATGAGACATTGTTTAAACATTAAGTGAAGCTTAATATTTAAAAAATTGAAAATAATGATGATATTGAGTAGTAAAAAATAAACAAGATCAATTCATATACTCAAATAAGCGAGAATGAGTCTTAAACACGAGAATCTATTGAGAGCCAAGAGGATAATAACTTTTAAATTTAGTATTTTCAAAGCTAAATAATTAAACCAAACAAAGAAATGAGTGATCATGTAAAGATTTTCTACAAATTTTGTTTGCTAAAAAAGAATTTTAGTGAAATATTTGGGGAGTATGAAGAGGACTCTAATGTAGATGAGTTATAATTTGTTGAATAAAAAGATCAAAATAATATGGAGCAATAAGAAATAAGCGATATTACTTGCAATGATTAATGCAAATAAAAAATGACTGTACAAAATATATATTTGATTAAGAATTATGTCTAAGTTAAAACTCTTATTTCTGATAAATACGGCCACTTTATTATCTAAAAAACTCTTTACTAAAATGTTAAATAAAGCTTGGAGAGCTTTATCCACTTGACAAACAAAGAAACAGAAATACTTAGGCTTTTAAATTAGAAGAAAAGTAGAATAACAGTCCCTTTTTTACAATCTAAAACTTATAAAGTAGAAAATTCAAATTTGCATGCATGTGATATTTAAATGTTTTCAGGGATAAAGAGTTTACAGCAAGTTAAGCAATAATATTTGATTAGCTAAAAGTTTGAGGAATATGCAATTCTATTATAGTTCGCATTTAATTAACTGCTTCTTAAACTAAATGAAATGCATCATGTTGCTAAAATTGCTCATTCAGATATTAAGCCTTAAAATATTATTATTGGATATGACTACAACTTCTACTTTATTGATTTTGGTGGTTCAATTTACTTAGAAAACAAAGATGATTGCCAAAATTACTTGTAATCTTTTACACCTTACTATAATTTAGAGAAGCAAATTGCGAAAAAGCGTCAATAAAATTGGACTATTTAAAAAATCATAGATTGTGATACAATGCAGTTGATACTTACATTTTTATACATGTTAGATTTTGATTTGGAAGGATATGAAAATTTAAGATAAACAGGTAAAACTGAAAAATATAGAAGCTGTCTGAAGGTTTAATTTGAAGAATTCGGAGGTTTTTTAATTAAAATATTCAGCTTTATTGCATAGAAAGAAATAAATAAATATATTCCAGTTCCATAGTAGCAAATATTGTTAGTATCTAATTTAGAAAATCAGTTCTAAAATATGATGAGTAATCAGCAAGATATTCTCTTTAATGAAGAAACTCAGTAGTATGAACTGAAATTTATTAACTAGTTCAGTATTTAAATTATTGAAATTATTATTAAATATGACCCAAGAGCAAGTTTTTCTACAACAAACGAGACTCTCGTTGAAGAGTATCTTAATTTTAATACAAATAATAAAAAGCTATCCTCTTAACAGTAAAGAAACTTATAATTATTTCCAAAATTTTGTTAGGCTTTTGAATTACCATTTCCTGATATATTATTCTTGGCATTGACTAAGTACAAATTTAACCAGAAGGCATAATTTATATGCAAAATATTGCATGAATACTCTAGATCTATTTCTTAGATTGGATATGAAAGTGAATTAATTTTATAGATCCTTAACATAGACTAATCCAGATAAATTCATTTACACATTATTAAATCTGAAAATACTAATCAAATCAGCTTCGAAATATATAAATTTCAAAATGATGTTTCTAAATAAATCTTATTAATTTAGCTAGAGCTAATGAGCGAGCTAGAAATTTAAAAGCTGTTTAAAAGTTTGGAACAATAATTAAGTAAATAAGAATATCTTAGCAGATTTGTAATTTCAATAGATATAACATTAATAAATACGTTTGGATAGGAGTTGAAAGATTTAAATAAGATTTGCTCAAACTATCAAGTTTAGTTGCTTGTTTAAATCATTATAACAAATTTAATAAATTTCTTACAGTAAGATTTTTTTAAAATTGAAAAAAACTCTGAATTAAATATCATTTTACATTTTTAGTAAATTTACTAATTTTAAAATATTTAAGAAATAATTGAAAATGAGTATATTCAAAATTCAGTTTTTTTCATATTTTTTCAAATACAATCTAAAATTGAATCTGAAATTGAAAAATTTCAAAAAAAATATCAGCTAACTAAAAATAAAAAATAAGAATATTTCACATTTAAAAATAACCACTTTAGTTCATATTATGAAGATGATATTTTGGAAGGCCTATTGAATTACTAAGTGAAAAGTAATAATCAAATATAGTAAATTTAAAAATAAAAAGAAGAAATAGTTTGTGATTTATCAATTTATAAAAAAATATAATCTTTACTTAAAAAAAATTCGTGTTTAAAAAATTTAATCCTATTTAGAATATCACTTACTTAAGAAAAATATAGTTCTTAAATTAATTACAACAAAGAACTATTCTAAAAAATATGTATATTTAATAGAAATAAAAGTTACACAATCAATGATTTTAATGCAGTTGTTTGCTATAAAATTGGGAAATCTTTAAAAATTATATTTGACAAGTATGAATAGGAACAATACATAAATTATTTAGAAGATTAAACAAAATAATAATTTTGTTTATTAAATTTCAACAAAATTTCAAAACAGCAATTTTAGTTATTAGGATAAAAATTGAAGAAAAAAAAAATTAATACTTTTTAATTAAAATTATAAAAAAATAAATTTAATTTTGAGGATCTTGAAAATATGATGATTGAATCAATGAGCTCTAATAAACTTGTTAACATTTAACTAGAATTTGTTTAAATATAGTTTGAAAATTTGACTTAAGTGTAAAAGTTAATGAATATTATTCAATAAAATGAAATAACCTATTAATTTATTTTATCAAATTGCTCATTAAAATAAATGGATGTTGATTATATAGAAATTAAAATTCCAAAGAAAAGTTGGTTTTATACTCATTAAGTACCAGCAATTAGCCTTTCTAACATATCTTTTATAGATCGTGCATTTTATCTTAATATCATTCATATTTAAACAAATTTAGAAATGTAGATTTAAAACACTAACTTAAATTTTGATAAAATTAAAATACAAAACTAGGTCTTTGAAGTAGACTAAAATTAAAAATAATTAATTAAATTTCATCCTTTAAAAGAAAGGTTCCTTACTAATTTCCTGCTAAAGCTGTTGTTATTAGTCTTATTGGTTTGTTAATATACAATTTCCTTTAGCTTAAACATGTATCAGCTCTGTTGGATATGGTTTACTTATAACTTTTATATATTAAGTTATATCCTCTATCACTTGATAGTCTTGCTTATTAAGAAAGATTTGACTAAATTTTCTTTTATTTAAAAAATAAAAATTTTAATTTTTAAAGCAAGTTATTCAGCAACTTTGATAACAATTCCCTAATATTTTGTATTATTCTTTGCATTGGGTCATTAAAATGAATAAAATAAAACAATTTCAATTGAAGGTAAAGTATTAATTTTTTAAATTTTAGTTACTATTATTAATGTTAGCTCTATTAGATTGATATAACCTCTACAACTAAAAATTTAAGTTTAATCATAATTTCTAAACAAAATAATATATACATATAAATAGATTAATATATTTTACTTGCTAATTTTTATCTTTAATCAATTGTTCATATTAATTAAACTAATATCTCACATATTTTGATCTAGATAAATTAGATTATAGACTTAGAATCATTTCTTAACAAAATATAAAAAAATATGGTCATAATAAATTAAATTAAAATTTTTGTACTTTTCGATGTAATAAAATAACAAAAAATAAATATAATTGATTATAAAAAAAATATATCAATGTCATATTTTTTTCTCATTTTTTTTAAAGTTAAATATAATTTTAAATAATAAGATGAAAAATAAAGAAAGAAAAAGCTAATTTATTTAATCTTAATGTTTTTATTTTGATATTTTATATCCTTTTTGAAGTTATATTTTCATACTAAGACTGTGCGTAGTTAATATATCTTTACATTTATTTCTAAAATATTATTAAAGTACTTTTTGTAGTAGGAATTTATTTTTATTTTTGTTTAATGCTTGATATTTAATTTATTTTTTATTTATGATTTTTTATTAAAATTTACATTTCATTTTAATATTCTTTTCTAAAACAAATTTTCTCAAAATTCTAAAAATTAAATTAAAAATGATCTTAGTTAAGCATCTTTTCTTAAGATAATCTCTTTCATCGGTTTAGTCTAATACTTAATTTTTAATTAAATAAAACCAAATGAATTTTATGATTATTCTTATGTCATTTTATTTATGATATCTTTGTTATTTGTTTTATAATTACAAATTATTTGCTTTACTTCTTTTTTTGTTTTTAACTATTAAATGATCAAATATTTAAAAATAAATTTTTTGTTTAATTTAATTAATTTGCTCTGTTTTATTAAAAATTCACAAATACTCAAGCACATAATGGATAACTTTTAATACGAATTAAGCTAGCCACTTTGCAGTAATTATGAAAACTTCAATAACTATGAAAATTAACTGAGTTCAAAAAATAGCAATAATTACACAGGAAATTAGATTCAGAATAATATTGAAAACGAAACAACTACTCAAAAATTAAAAGATGAGACATTATTTAAATATTTAGTGAAGTTTAATAATTAAAAATCTGAAAATATGGATGATATTGAGTAGTAACAATTAAACAAACTCAATTTATATACTCAATTAAGTGAGCCTGAGTCTTGTACAAAAGAATCTGAAGAGACCCAAGATAATAACTTTGAAATTTAGTACTTTTAAAGCTAAATAATCAAACCAAACAAAGAAATGAATGATCATGTAAAGATATTTTACAAATTTTGTTTGCTAAAAAAGAATTTTAGCGAAATATTTGGGGAGAATGAGGAGGACTCTTGCATTGATGAATAACAATTTGTTGAATAAGATTATCAAAATAATATTGAGCAATAAGAAATAAGTGATATTACTTGTAATGATTTATGCAAACAAAAAATGACTGTACAAAATATATATTTGATTAAGAATTATGTCTAAGTTAAAACTCTTATTTCTGATAAATACAGCCACTTTATTATCCAAAAAACTCTTTACTAAAATGTTAAATAAAGCTTAGAGAGCTTTATCAGCATAACAAACAAAGAAATAGAAATTCTTAAGCTTTTGAATTAGAAGAAAAGTAGAATTACAGTCCCTTTTTTATAATCTAAATTTTATAAAGTAGAAAGTTCTAACTTGTATGCATGTAATATTTAAATGTTTTCAGGGATAAAAAGTCTAAAGCAAATAAAGCAATAATATTTGATTAGCTAAAAGTTTGAGGAATATGTGAATTTATTATAGTTTGCATTTAGTTAGTTATTGCTCAAATTAAATGAGATGCATCATGTTGCTAAAGTTGCTCATTCAGATATTAAGCCTTAAAACATTATAATTGGATATGATTATAACTTCTACTTTATTGATTTTGGTGGTTCAATTTACTTAGAAAACAAAGATGATTGCCAAAATTACTTGTAATCTTTTACACCTTACTTTAATTTAGAGAAGTAAATTGCGAAAAAGCGTCAATAAAATTGGACTATTTAAAAAATCATAGATTGCGATACTATGCAGTTGATACTTACATTTTTATACATGCTAGATTTTGACTTGGAAGGCTATGAAAATTTAAGATAAACAGGTAAAACTGAAAAATATAAAAGATGCTTGAAGGTTTAATTTGAAGAATTTGGAAGTTTTTTAATTACAATTTTCAGCTTTATTGCATAGAAAGAAATAAACAAATATATTCCTGTTCCAAAACAGCAAGTATTTTTAGTGTCTAATTTAGAAGATTAGTTCTAAAATATAATGAGCAATCAACAAGATATTCTCTTTAATGAAGAAATTCAGTAGTATGAACTGAAATTTATCAACTAGTTCAGTATTTAAATTATTGAAATTATCATTAAATATGACCCAAAAGCTAGTTTTTCTACAACAAACGAGACTCTCGTTGAAGAATATCTTAATTTTAATACTAATAATAAAAAGCTATCCTCTTAAGAGCAAAGAAACTTATAATTATTTCCAAAATTTTGTTAGTATTTTGAGTTGCCTTTTTCTGACATTTTGTTTTTGGCATTGAGTAAATATAAATTTAATCAGAAAGCATAATTTATTAGTAAAATATTGAATGAATACTCTAAATCTATTTATTAAATTGGGTATGAAAGAGAATTAATTTTATAGATTATTAACCTTGATTAATCCAAGCAAATTCATTTAAGCATTATTTAATCTGAAATCGCTAATGAAATCAGCTTTGAGGTTTAAAAATTTTAAAAAGATGCTTCTTAATAAATCTTATTAATATAAATAGAGTTGATGTGCAAGAAAGAAATTTAAAAGTTATTTAAATCCTTGCAGTAATAAATAAGTAAATAATAATATCTTAGCAGATTTGTAATTTCAATAGATCTAAAATTAATAAATTGTTTAGAATAAGACTTGAAAGATTTAAATAGGATTTGTTAGAACTATCTAGTATAGCTGCTTGTTTAAATCATTATAACAAATCTAACTAGTTTTTAATAATAAGATTTATTATAAATTGAGAGTGGCTCTGAATTAAATCTCATTTTACATTTTTAGTAAATTTGTTAAATCTAAAATATTTAAGAAATTATTGAAAATGAGTAAATTCAAAATTCAGTTTTTTTCGTCTTTTTCCAAATTGAAAATAAAATCTTATCAGAAACTGAAAATATTGAAAAAAAATACTAACTAGTGAGAAATAAAAAACAAGGATATTTCACATTTAAAAATATCAACTTTATTTAATATTATGAAGATGATATTTTGGAAGACTTAATAAATTACCAAGTGAAAACCCATAGCGAAAGTTAGCAAGAAGAAAAATAATAATAAGAAGAAAGAGCTTCTTTTGATGCTTCAATTTATCAAAAAATATAATAATTGCTTAAAAAAAATTATAATTTAAAAAATTTATTTCTATTTAAATTATCACTAACTTAAGAAAAATATATCTCATAAATCAGTTACAACAAAGAGCTATTCTAAAAAATTTGTATTTTTAATAGAAATAAAAGCTATATCATCAATGATTTTAATGTAGTTGTTTGCTATAAAATAGGAAAATCTTTAAAAAAAATATTTGACTAATACGAATAGGAGTAATATGTGGATTTTATAAAAATGTAAACAGGTATATTTTGCTTACTAAATTTCAACAAAATTTCAAAAGAGCAATTTTAATTATTAGGTGAAAAATTGAAAAAGAAAAAAATAAGTACTTTAGAAATTAGATTTCAAAAAAATAAATTTAATTTTGAAGATCTTGAAAATATGTTGACTGAATTAATGAGCTCTTATAAACCTGATTAATTTACACTATAATTTGTTTAAATTAAACTTGAAAATTTAACTTAAGTACAGAAATTATTGAATATAATTTAGCAAAAAAGAATACGTTATTGGTTTATTTTATAAAACTGTTCTTTAAAATAAATGGATATTGATTAGATAGAAATTCAAATTACAGATAAAAGCTGGTTTTATGATCATTAAATAAAGACAATTAGCATTTCTAACATATCTTTTATAGATCACACATTTGATCTAAACATCTATTATTTTAAATTAGGCAAATAAATGTATATATAAAATACTAATTTAAATTTTGATAAAATCTAAATACAGAATTAATTATTTGAAATAGACTTAGAAGAAAAATAATTAATTAAGTTCAGTCCAATAAAATAAAGATTCCTGATTAACTCTATCCTATAGATTTTGTTATTGTCCTTGTTGGTTTACTAATATCACTTTTCCTTTAACTTACAAACTCATCAGTTCTATATTATATGGTTTGTTTATAATATTTATGTAATTGCTAAAATGTTATATCGTTGGATAATTTGGTTGATTAAGAAAGATAGAAAAAGATTTCTTTTTACTTAATAAGCAAAATTATTAATTTTTAAAGCAAGTTATGGTGCTGTTTTCATTATTTTATTTGAATTTTGCTTTCTACTATTTTTATTTGAAAAGAAATAAAAATAAAATGAACCAGTTTAATTTGAAACTAATGTATTTATTTACTATTCTTTAATTGCCACTATATTTTTTAGTAGTGTTAGGTTGCTATTACCTCTGTAACTAGAAATCTCAATGTAATAATAATTTATAAGCAAACGAATATACTTACATAAATAGATCAATTATTTTTATTTGCTAATTCTTATCCTTAATTAATTGATAATACCTATCAAACTGATTACTCTCTTCTTTTGATGTATATAAATTAGATGATCAAATTAAAATAAATTCTTACCCTAAAATAAATAATTTAGGTCTAAATTTTAGTAAATTTAATCAAGTTTACCTATAAATTATTTTGTTAGTAAAATATATTTAAATATTTAATGCTCACTGTTGTAAAAAATGTAATCTATTCTTAAAAAATAACTTATAAAAAATTAAATAATAAATTCTATATAATTATTAGTTAAAAAAATAATCCTTTTTACATTTCTTGTTAGCCTTTCTATTCAATAATTTTTTTAAAATAAATATTTTTAACTTAATTAAAACGATTGTAAAAATATTTTATGTTTAAATTATCATTATCTGATATATTGCTTAGTATTCATTTTATTAAAATAAAAGCTTATTAAAAAGTATAAAAATAATATTGAATAATTTTTAAATAATTTATTTGTTTGTAATAAATCTGTTATTTTATTTATTTTTTTAAAATAGTTAAATTCTATGTTCTATTATTAGTTTAATAATATAAAAAATATAGATAAATCAATATATTTTATATATTCAAAAATGAAGTTTTTAAATTATCTATCTATCTGTCTTTATTTGTCACTTATTTTTAATCATAAATAAATTTTTTTGACAACTAATTTTTTAACTTTAAGACACTTGCTCAATATTTTGTATCTGTGTTATCCATCAATTCTATTCGCCCTATTAATAAATATTAGAGGTAATTAAAGAAGAAACATCTAAATTACTTTTATTAAGTAAAAATAAGTATTTTTAATTAAATTTTGATAAATAAATACATTTTCTTTATTTTATTTGGATTTTTAAAATAAAAAAATAGATAAATAAATAAAATATAAAATTAATAAGTAAAAGAATTAGAAATAATATTTCATATTCTAAAAGAAATAAAAAAGAAAATATTAGTTAGTTTAAAGGAAAAATGAAATATTATCAAGCTAATAAATTATTTAAGCAAAAGATGTTGACTAAAAGTGAATTAAATTAAAATAAGCATAGCAGAATTAAGCATTTAAGTAAAAAAAACTATTATTTTAAGTCCATTTAGGTATTAAAAATATCATGATCAAAAGGAAATAAGTTTTTTTTACTATAAATTAAGTTCCAAAATTGAAAGATTAGTGCAGTTTGCTAATGCAGAAACTAAGTCTAAGGCGTTATTAGCACTAATTTAATTTAAACTTTTAAATGTTGAAAAAAATATAATTAATTAATAGGAAAAAATGAAGAAAAAATATGAAATAATAATAAATTTAAAATATTTAAGCAAATTTTGAAAATAAAAAATTAATTAAATTAAAAATAATATTTCATAATCAAAAAGCAATTATGTAAAAATAGTATTTTTTTAATTCAATTTAGGCATTAAAAATATCATAATTAAAAAGAATAAAGCTGTTTCTACCAGAAATCAAGGGTCAAGTTTGAGAGATTAGTGCACTTTACTAATCCAGAACCTAAGCCTGAGAAATCTTCATCACCAATTTTATTTTACCTTTTGAAATATTGAAGAAAATGTAATTAGTTTATTTATTTAAAGTTTGTAGAAGGAAAAATGAAAAAAATATATGAAATATTATTAAGCTAATAAATTATTTAAGCAAAAGATGATAATGAAAAGTGCCTTAAATTAAAATAGGCTTAGCAAAATATAAAAAAAGCAATTAAGTAAAAAAATCAATTATTTTAAGTCCATTTAGGTATTAAAAATATCATGTACAAAAAGAAATAATATGTTTTTACCTTAAATTAAGTTCCAAATTTGAGAGATTAGTGCAGTTTGCTAATACAGAACCTAAGCCTGAGGTACCATTTGAACGTATTGTATTGCCTCTTATTAAATATTGAAGATTAAATTTGATTATCAGCCAGTTAGAAGTAAAAATGAAAAAAATATATCAAATATTAATAAGTGAACAAATTATTTAAGCAAATGCTGAAGATAAAAAGTTATTTAAATTTAAAATAGAATATAAGAGCCAAAAAGTATTTTTTTAAACCCATATACTCATTAAAAAATATCACAATAAAAAAGAAATAAACTATTTTTACGATAAATTAAGTTTCAAATTTGAGATATTAGCACAGTTTGCTAAAACAGAACCTAAACCTTAGACACCATCTGCACTTATTTAATTTGCACTTTTTAAATATTGTAGAAAATATAATTATATTGTTAATTTGTTAGTAAGAAGGAAAAAAGAAAAAATATAAAAGTATAATAAGAATAAATTATTTAAGCAAATACTGAAAATTAATAGTGATTTAAATTAAAAATAGCGTATAAGAATCAAAAAGTAATAAGTAAAAAGAGTATTATTTTAAATCAGTTAGGTATAAAAAATATCACAATTCAAATGAAATAAGCTGTTTTTACAAAAGATTAAGAACCAAACTTGAGAGATTAGTGCAGTTTGCTAATTCAGAACTTAAGGATAGGGCACCAATATCACCAAAACAAAGTTCACTTTTTAAATATTGAAGAAAAAAATATAATTAGTTTGTTTATAAGTCAGTTAGAAGGAAAAATAAAGAAAAAATAATAAACTTATAAAATATTTAATCATATGCTGATGATGAAAAGTGAATTAACATCAGAATCAAAAAGAAAATGAGTAAAAAGAATATTTTTAAAAAACTCATTTATGTATTAAAAAATTTCGCAATTTAAAAGAATAAAGTTTTTATTTACCTAAAATCAAGTGTCAAATTTGAAAGTTTAGTGCATTTTGCTAATGCAGATGCTAATCCTTAGATACCACTTGCGCTAATTCTATTGTTACTTTTTAAATATTGAAGAAAATATAATTAATTTGTTTAAAAATTAGCTAGAAGGAAAAATGAAGAAAACATCAGAAATAATAATAAACTTATAAAATATTTAAGAATGCTGAAAATTAAAAATGATTTTAATTAAAAATATCATATTAGAATTAAAAAGCAAATCAGTAAAAAGATTATTTTTTAATATCCATTTAGGTATTAAAAAATATCACAATTAAAATGAAATAAGCTGTTTCTACCCTAAATTAAGAGCCAAATTTGAGAGATTAGAGCATCTTGCTAATCCAGAACCTAAGACTAAGGCGCCATTTGTGCCAATTTAATTGAAACTTTTTAAATATAATTAGATTGTTTATTAGTTAGTTTGAAAGAAAAATGAAGAAAAAAATATGAAAAAATAATAATAGAGTTATTAATTAATATCCATTTAGTTATTAAAAAATTTCACAATTTAAAAGAAATAAGCTGTTTCTACCTTAAATAAAGTTTCAAATTTGAGAGATTAGTGCAATTTGCTAATGCAGAACCTAAGTTTGAGATACCTTCATCATTAATTTAATTTTCACTTTTTAAATATTAAAGAAAATATAATAAGTTTGTTTAAAATATAGCTAGATAGAAGGAAAAAAGAAGAATAAATATGAAATAATAATAAGCTAATAAATTATTTAAGCAAATGCTGAAAATTAAAAGTTACATAAATTAAAAAAAACATATCAGAATTAATATGAAAATGAGTAAAAAGAGTATTTCTATTTATCTATTTAAGTATTCAAAAATATCATAATTTAAAAGGAATATGCTGTTTTTACCATAAATCTAGTGTCAAATTTTAAAGATTAGTGCAGTTTGCTAATGCAGAACCTAAGCCTGAGGCACTATATACATCAATTTCATTGCTTCTTTTTAAATATTTAAAAGAAGTTTATCAGTTAGTTAGAAGGAAAAGTGAAGAAATTTTACGAAATAATAATAAACTTATAAAATATATGTAAATTTTGAAAATAAAAAAGGAACTAAATTTCAAATAACATATGAAAATCAATGCAGATGAGTAAAAAGAGTATTTTTTTAAATCAATTTACATGTATTAACAAATTTCACAATTTTAAAGAACAAAGCTGTTTTTACCTTAAATCAAGTGTCAATTTTGAAAGATTAGTGCAGTTTGCTAATGCAGAAACTAATCCTGAGATGCCATTTGCGCCTATGCTATTACAACTTTTTAAATATTGAAGAAAATATAATTAGTTTGCTTATAAGTTAGTTAGAGGGAAAAATGAAGAAAAGATAAGAAATAATAATTAACTTATAAAATATTTAAGCAAATGCTGAAAATTAAAAATAACAATTAGAATCAAAAAGCAATCAGTAAAAAAATTATTTTTTTAAATCCATTTAGGTAGTAAAAAATATCATAATTAAAATGAAATAAGCTGTTTCTACCCTAAATTAAGAGCCAAATTTGAGAGATTAGAGCATTTTGCTAATCCAGAAGCTAAGCCTGCACCTTCATCCTTAATTTAATAGCAACTTTTTAAAAATTGAAGAAAATATTATTAGTTTGTTTATAAATTAGTTTAAATGAAAAATGAATGAAGAAAACATATGAAATTAATAATAAAATAGAAAATTATTTAAGCAAATCTAAAAAAGAAAAAAAATTGATGAATTAATATTAATACTATAAAGGTGAATATTTCTCAAAAAAATTTAACTTGATAGTAATAATAAAATAAGTAAGATGAATGATAATAATTTTAATTTACATGATATCAATATAGAGGTCAATATGAGTTTAAAGTGAAGAGTTTAAAAACTTTTTTAATTATAAAAATAAAGTTAAGAATTAGTTAATTAAATATAAATAATTAATTACATCTTTAAGTGAGTTATAATAATTCTCTTACATCATTTATTTATTTGGTATTTCTATTTGTCTCTATTTTATATTTAAATTAAAATTAAACAAACATAAAAATAAATTTTAATTAAAAAAGTATATATCCTTTTTTTTATAGAAGATATCAATATTTTTTGTAGTCATATAAAAGTTTAATAAATACTATAAAAAATTTAATTTAATCGAAAATTTAGAACAAAAATTAAAATTACATTATTAAATCTATAGATAAATAAATACTTGAATTCTGTTTTAAAAGTATTGGTAAAATAGATTATTTGTAGGGTATGTTGATATTTAAGATTAGATAGTTATTACATTTTAAATATTTGAAATACTTGTTTGAGGAAAATAAAATTTTTTTAATTTAATTAAACAAAGATATTTTCAAAATTAATTAACAAATTATTTATTAAATTGAAACAATATTTAAGTAAAAAAACAAAGAATTTATTAACAATTCACTAAAAAATGGATAATTTTTAATAGGAATTAACTTAGGAAATTTGTTCTCATTAGAAAGATTCAGAAGAAAACATAATAAAATAATAAAGCTCAAAAAAAACCAATCTATCCTTTGAAAATTAAATAAAAAGCAATACTTCAAATGAAGAAATAGCATAAAACTTTTAAGATTAAACATTATTGAAGCATTAAGTGATAGTTGAGAAAAAGAAATTTGAAAATAATTATGAAATAGCATAGAATTAGTAGATATTAAAACTCAGTTTATGTACTCAGTAAAAGTAAAGTGAGTCAAAGAATGATACATAAAAATCTAACTAATCCCAAATGAAGGGCTTTTAAGTTTAATATTTTCAAAGCTAGATAATTAAGCTAAATAAAGAAGTTAATAGTCATGTAAAAATATTTTATAAATTTTGCGAGCTAGATAAAAAATTTAGTGAAATATTTGGTGAAATAGAAAATGAAGATGACGAATATATTGATGAGTAAAAATTTAGGGAAAATAAACACGAAATTTAAATGGACCAATAAGAATTAAATGGATACATTAGCAATGATTTTTGCAAATAAAAAATGACTCTATAAAATATTTATTAGATTAAGAATTATGTCTAAGTTAAGACTCTAATATATGATAAATATAATCAATTTGTTATCTAAAAAACGATTTATCAAAATAATAAATAAAGTTTTGAGTTCTTTAATGAGATAGTGAATAAAGAAATAGCAATACTTAGACTCTTTAATTAGAAGAAAAGTAGTATAACAGTCCCTTTTTTACAATAAAAAATTTACAAAGTAGAAATTCCAGACTTACACGCATGTGATATTTAAATGTTTTCAGGCATAAAGAGTCTTTAGTAAATAAAGCAACAATATTTTATAAGCTAAAATTTTGAAGAATATGTAATCTTATTACAATTCGCATTTAATTAATTACTGCTCAAACTAAATGAAATGCATCATAATTTTAAAATTGCTCATTCGGATATTAAACCTTAAAATATTATTATTGGATATGACTACAACTTCTACTTTATTGATTTTGGTGGTTCTATCTACTTGGAAAACGAAGAAGACTGTCAAAATTATTTATAATCTTTTACAAAATACTACAACTTACAGAAGTAAATAGAAAAAAAGGATGAGTAAATTTGGACTATTTAGAAAATCATAGATTGTGACACAATTTAGCTGATACTAACATTTTTATACATGCTGGATTTTGAAAGAGTAGGTTATGAAAATTTAAGATAGACAGGTAAAACTGAAAAATATAGAAGTTGTCTGAGGGTATAATTCTAAGAATTCGGAGATTTTTTAATTTAAATCTTCAAAATTATTACATAGAAAGAAACAAATAAATATGTCCCTATCCCATAATAACAAATATTTTTAGTGTCTAATTTGGATAATCAGTTCGAAAATATAATGAGTCATCAGCAAGATATACACTACAATGAATAAACAAAGTAATATGAACTAAAATTCATAAACTAATTTAGTATTTAAATTATAGAAACTATTATTAAGTACGACCCTAATGCTAGTTTTATGACGACATGCAATACTCTTGTAGACGAATTTATTAATTTTAATAAAGATAATGAAAAATTACCAGATTTATAGCATAGAAATTTAAAAGACTATCCATTATTTTGTTAAGTTTTTGAGTTGCCTTGTCCTGATATCTTATATTTGGCGTTGACTAAACATAAATTTAACCAGAAAGCATAATTTATTAGTAAAATTTTGTATGAATACTCTATACAAATTTTTCAATTAGAATACGAAAGCGAATTAGTTTCATATATGTTTAACCTGGACAAATCTCAATAAATTCATTTATATATTACTAAATCTGAAAAAAAAAAAGTAATTAGCTTTGAATTTTAAAAATTTTTAAACAATAGCAACTCTTCATAAATTTTACTGATTGAGCTACAGCTGAATTGTGAGGAAGAAATTATAAAAATATTTAAAATCTTGAAGGAGCATTAAAGATAAATAGATCATCTAAAAAGATTAATAATTTCAGTAGATCTAGAATTAATTAAGCTCTTTGAATAAGATTTGAAAGACTTAAATAAGATTTGTTTTAATTACTAAGTATAGTTGCTTGTTTAGATTATAGTAAAAAACTAAATTAATTTTTAGTAAGAGGATTTTTTCTAAGTTGAGAACAACACTGAAATATCCCTAATATTACATATTTAGTAAAACTATTCAAACTAATAAATTAAAGAAGTTATTGAAAATTAATTTGTGCAAGATTAGGTTTTTTTCATTTTTTTAAAAAGTGAAAATAAAATAAAATTAGAAATTGAAAATTTTCAAAATAAATACCACCTAATTAAAAATTAAAGACAAAACTATTTTACGATAAAAAATAACCAATTTAATTAATATTATGAAGATGATATCATGGAAAGTTTATTAAATTACCAGGTGAAAACAGACAGTAAAAATCAGTAAGTGTAAAAATATCAAGCAGAAAGAGTTTGTGATGTATCAATTTATTAGAAAATATAATCACTCCTTAAAAAAAATTAAAAATTAAAAAAATTGGTTTTGTTTCAAATAACTTTAACAAAAGAAAAATAAAGATCTTAAATTTAATACAACAAATAATTATTCTAAAAAATTTGCATCTACAGTAAAAATAAAAGATATAGTATGAAAGATTTTCAGTTAGTTGTTTACTATAAAATAGGAAAATCTTTAAAACAAAAATTTGAGTAATATTAATTGGATAAATATATAAGCTATCTAGGTATTTAAACAAAAGTATTTAGCTTATTATATTTCAATAGAATTTCTAAATAGTACTTTGAGTTATTAGGATAAAAATTAAAAAAAAATAAAATTAATTGTTTTGAAATAAAATTTGAATAAAATAAATTTGATTTTCAATATCTTGAAGAAATGCTAAATAATTTATAAACTAACAAATCTTCTTATGAGAGTTAAATTAAATTGGAATTTGGATAAATAAGGTTTGAAAAATTTACTTAAATACATCAGTTATTGAATATCCTTTGGTAAAAAAATTTTAATTTTGAGCTTATTTTACAAAACTGTTCGTTAAATTAAATGGATGCTGACTATATAGAAATTCAAATTATTGCAGATAATAGTTGTTTTTTTTATCATTTAGTATAAAGTACAAGCCTTAAAAATATATCATTTATAGATTAGACCTTTGATCTACATATAACTTATCATTAGCTAAAAAAATTAATTTAAATTTAAAATACTAATTTAAATTTTGACTAAATTCAAATATAAAATTAACAATTTAAAATAGAGTAAGATTAGTTTATCGAATTCTATCCAATAAAAGAAAGATAGGTTGTTAATTATTTATTAATAAGTCTACTGCTTTCCTTTATTTTCATCTAATACTACATTACTTTTGTTTTAGACAAATTAGATTTCTATTTAGCATGGATTTGCAATGATTTGCAAACAATTTGTTTTATGCTTTATTTGTTATACACTCGTTTTACAGAATAAACATTTTCTTTTAAAAAATTAATACATCTTCGATTTATTTCAACTACAAAATATAAGTTATTAGTTGAAGCATTATTAGAGTTACTATGTTGTTATGAATTACTGGAAGCAAAAGAAAAAATTTTTGAAGAAGATTTTTTAGAAAGTAATAGCTAGTTAGTTTTATATTTTTTTTTAATCAAAAGTATTGATAGTTATTGTATTCTCTTATTAAAACCTCTCATTCTATAAATATAATTTGAAACATAAGCTTTAAATAATAGTATATACATACATAAGTAGAGAAATAAATATTACTTAGCATTATTAGTACTGAATAAACTCGTCATAGTAATTTATCTAATAAGGATAGTAATACGTTGTATATAAAATAATTGACTAATTAAAATTAAAATTTTGCTCTAAATGTTTATCAAAATATAAATTATGATACCTTTTTTGAAAGAAATAATTATTTTAGTGTTTTTATTTTCTTTAAAGTATTGCATAATTTAAATAAATAATATATTTTATTTATATTTTTTATAAAAAAATTAATTAATATTTATTTAAGAAAACAGGGGTTTATAATATCGTAATTCAAAAACATTTAAATGCATGAATTTAATTAAATCTTTATTTACTAGTAATTTGAATAATCATTTGTTTTAATCAGCTAGAACGATTTTTAATTTAGGCGTTCAATAAGTTAAGCAGATTTATTTGCGATTCATCCAAAAAAATTTGATGAAAAAATCTATATAGATAATTATTAAGAGAATACTTTCTTATATTTTTGCTGCAATTTAAAAATAGTAACATTTTAAATTTTTAACAACTAGAACAATTCTGTTCAGACATTTTGATAAGTTAAGCGGATTTGTTTGTTATTCACCCAAAATATTTTGATCATTCATTTAATCTTTAAAGATTAACTACAAACATTAAAAATTGTATCTTTGTAGTTATTTTGCAAAAGCTGATAACATCGTTACTTAAAATGTAAATGCTTTTTAAACTTCAATTATTTTTTGCTTGTTTTTGTTACTCTTATTTTTAAGATGATATGTAATTTAAGAAAAATAAATAATACACAAGTTAAGCGCAGGACATTAGCTTAAAATAGTATCATTTGATTGATTTAGTGACCCTAAATTAAAATGTTAAGTTCTTCAATTTTTTTTGGGGTTTCTTGGAAGTAGGGGGAATTTATGATGTAATAGGAAAATAAATGAATAAATGTGTTTGAAATATTTGCTAGTTAATCAATTAATTAATTTAACCAACATATCATTTATATGTGACTAAAACTGCAATCAGAAAAGACACATAAATCATTTATTACAGATTAATTCTTTATTAAAATTAACTTCACAAATATCTTAAAAAAGCAAATATTATAAATAAAATAGCTCATAAAATGTTGAAACTCGCTAAGTCCTTTAGATTTGCCTCATTCTCTTTGTTTGGTAAGTAGAAGATGTTCATAGCTACCAGCTCATTTGACAAGGTATTCACTGAGAGACACGTTAAAGAATATTTTGAAAATGGTGCCACCTTAGTAGAAAATGTATTAACTGAGCAAGAAGTCGACTAAATGATTGCTGAAACTGAAAGACTTGTCAAGCAAAACGATATCTTCAAGAAAATTGTTTACTTCAAGAGTGGAGAAGACAAAAGAGGATTAGACTTTATTGAAACAGGAGATAAAATCCACTTTTTCTTTGAAGAAAATGTTTTTGACAAGAGTGGAAATCTTGTTGTGCCAAAGGAACACGCCTTGAATAAAATAGGTCATGCTATGCACGATCTCGATCCCTTCTACTAAAAGTTCTCTTATTAGCCTCTTTACAAGTACATATTGCAATAGATTAAATACCAAGCCCCCTCTTTGGTTCAAAGCATGTACATCTACAAAAATCCTAAAGTTGGAGCTGAAGTAATCATTCATTCATTTATTATCATTTTTCGTTAATTTAGATAAATGAGCTTGAGAGATAAATTAAAATAAAGCTAAAACTTAGTCTATTTTTAAATGGCAAATGTTTTTAGTGTTGTTGCTGATAAGAAGCATTGATTAGAAACAAAATAGCAGAATAAACTTAAAAATTTTATACTCTTTAGTCACTTATTAAAAAACGATTTTTTCTTTTTTAAATTAAATCCACTTAGTTCTCCTTTATGATTTGCAAAAGAATTTATTATAATATAATATTAATAATAGGTATGTCCTCATACTGATAACACCTACTTAATCACTGAACCTAAGTTAAGTTGTGTAGGATTTTGGTTTGCCTTACATGATGCTACCAAAGAAAATGGATGCATGTGGGGAGTCAGCGGAAGCCAAAAGGAGTCTACTAAGAGATTTATGTACAGAAATGCTACTGGAGATGATGTTTTATATGAAGGTGAAGAAAAGAAATATGAATTAGAAAAGGCTGTTCCTTTGGAAGTTAAAAGAGGTTCTATGCTCGTATTCAATGGAGACTACGTCCATTACAGTGAACACAATAGATCAAAATTCCCAAGACATGCTCTTACTCTTCACTTTGTTGAAACTGCAAACAACATTAAATGGCACTCAAGAAACTGGTTGCAAAGAAACCCTAATCTCCCTTTCGTAGACTACAACAAGCAAGTTGAATAAATTAATGGAAAAATTTGAAACAAAACAGGAAAAGAAATAAATAAACATAAAAAAAGAGAAACATTTTAATATAAATAATAAAATAGATTACATAAATAATTAAACTATTCTAAATATTAATAAATTATAAATTAATTATACCGCCTTATACTTATTCTATGATTTTTTATACAATATTATCAATTTTGTTTTAGATAAATCTAAATCAACTAAATTTTAAATTTTTGATCTATTTTTTGATATTTATTAATTCAATCTAAATCAGAAACTAATTCTGGCTAGTTATCAAAGATATCTTTTCGAAACTAAAACTTAAAATATCAAATAAATTTCCTATAAATTTTGCATCAAAGATATATATTAACATTTCAAGCTTTTTCTTTTTTTTGCAAATATTATAGCGATGAAAGAATATTTCAAAAAGAGATTCATCCTAAATATTTTTAAAATGTAAAACCTTTCGATGTATTTTTTCAAAAAATAATTATTTTTAGATTCACATAAATAATTAAAATTTTAACAAATATTTTTTTAATTTCCTATTTTTGAAAAAAATGAATATTCAGAATATATGAATAAAGAAGAAAGTAAGTAAAGCTAAAAATTATGTTTATTTATGCGACTGAATATTTTTTATTTAGATATTAATTTTATTTTACTAGATATTTATTTAATTGGTTTTGTTATAAAATTTCAAATGCTTAAATTAAGGTTAAAAATAATTAGCTTAAATAATCTAATATTAAACTTATAATTTATTTATGCATTTAAAATAATCGTTTTAATATATTTAAATTTCTATTTTTCAAAATATAATTTTTGAGATTAGATAGATGCTATATGAATCTAGTATTTTTCATTTTGTAATTGTAATTGAATATCAAAATAAAAGAATAAATAGATTTAATTTAAAGGATAAAATAAAAAAATATTAGTAAAGATAAAATATGATCAATAATAAAAATTAATTTAATAATCCTAATGAAGTAATAAAATAATATATTTTCTTTATTTCATATTATTTTATGTTAAAATAGTTTTTAATGTCTTCTCTTTTGTCTCACACCTATCTAGACATTAATTTCTGGTAAATCAAATTAATAAAATAGATCATAAATTTAATTTCTTGATTCTTTTTCACTTTTAAAAAATATATTTTAAGCTGTAAATAATATCAAAAAATAAAAAAATAATTTTGTAGTAAATTTAACCTAAATTAAAAAATTTACTAAATAATTAATAATTATTTCATGCACTAAAAATATAAAATAATTATAAAAGGAAAAGTAAAATTTAATTAGAATATTTAAAAAATGTAAGCTCTGCTCTATAAACCTGTGCTAATCTTCAATATTTAGTATTAAATCTAGAGTAAAATAATATCTTTAAATTTATCAAATATTGATCAAGATTGTTTTTTTAAGAATTTAATATAATTTTTATTTAAGAGTTAAAATCATGTAAAATATAATTTTAAAGTTAGAATAATATTGGTCCAAAGGAAATATAAATTTTGTGTTCTGCATTTTAGAATATTACTAACCTCAGTACTTTATAAATCAATCTTTAGTAAGCAATTTTTTTTATTAAGCAACTTTTAAATAGAATTTTACACTTTATTTGCTTTACTTTTTTATATTTAAGGAATTTGTTTTTATTTCTTATTAATTAAGATTAATAAGTTAATAATTTTTTTAATAACAATAAGATGTAATTAAATTGGAGAAATTGGAGCTTAAAATTTAGGTTAGGTTTTGATTAATAATAGCACTTGCCTTTCTAATTTGACACTTAACCTCTAGTAATAAATATTATCATAAATAATAATAAATATGATTATTAATCTTTTGATATTAACAATAATAAAAATTAAGTTTATTTATTTAATCATTTTAATTTTGTACACTTCAAAAGAGCAAATTAAATTGGAGTATAGGGATTGCTTAGCATAGGATTAGCCATAGAAAAATGTAGCAATCTTACAAATTTAACCCTTGGTCTTTAGTAAATAAGTCTAATTCATATTTATTATTTAATTTATTTAACTATTAAAAAATCTATTGCTAAAAAACACTTTTTTTACTAGTTTGCTAATTATTCAATCAAATTAATATTTAATATTTGGATTTTAACCATATTTTATATTGCTAAATATTCATTTTAATATTTAAATGTATTTAATTTATTAAGGGAGAATCGAATGGGAGCATAAGGTGCTCAGAATTTAGGTTCTTCTTTAGAAAAATGCTCTAACATTCAATATTTAACACTAAGACTTTAGTAAAATTTATTTGAAAATGCTAAAATTATTTCTCATCTTGTATTAAAAGTTTTAATAGTATTGGAGATAAAGGTGGTTTATCGTTAGTTATTTCTATTTCAAAAATGAATAATCTCTTATCTTTAACACTTAATTTATAGTAAAAAATATTTATTATTTGGTTATTCTTTTTTAGTATGTTTTTTAAATGAATCTAAGAAATGACTTTTATTTTACCTTATTTAAATACTAATTTAGTTTTTGAGATGTAAATCGCTTATTTTTATTCTTAAAAAGAATTTTAAATTATTACTTGTTTTTATGAAAATATAAATATTAAATTTTTTTCATCTTATTCCTGAAATAATTTGATCATTTATAAAAAGTTTTAATATGATTACTGAATAGGCTGTTTTTAGCTAGATTAAGGCTTTAAGATAAACTATGAGACTCTCTATTTTATCACTTAATCTTAGGTAAAAGCTTAATTTCAAATTTATTTATTCATTTAAACGTTAACCAGAATTTGATTGCTGTAATTTATAAGATATATTAATAGTTTAAAAATACTATCTAAATGCTGGGTAAACATAAAACTTGCTATAACATTATTAAAGCAATAAAAATATAATTTATTAGATTATAAAAAGTAGTAAATTAAAACTCATTCTATTTTTTAAAATGGCTTCTATATTAATTTTACTATTTTATAATAATTTATAAATAAATTTATTTTAAAATTTTAATTTTATTTATTTATTTTTTCATTTACATTTTTATTTATTTTTTTTGATTTCTAAAAAGTGGCAATCTTATTAAAGAAACATCAGAAACTAAATTAAAGAATAATATAATGAAAATAAAGAGGTTAGTTAACAAGTCTGTGTGCTTTTGATTATGAATTCAAATTTATCTTTATGTTGAATATTTTGCAAATAAATAATTTTAAATTCTCTGTAAAATAAAAATTTGTAAAAAGATTTAATTTATTTTCAAAACAATTAAAGTTTTATAATTTCAATGCTTATATTTTTGCTAATATTAAAATAAATACTTAATAAAATAAGCATCTAAATTAAAATAAGAAAAAATAAATATCTAAATTTAAGATTTTTCTAATTTAATAGATTGAGTCATAAAATTAAATGAAAATATATCTGATTTTTAGTTATTGTTTAAAATAAAAAAAATTTAATAACATAAAAAAACACAGAGAAATTAAGAATTTGGAATTTAAAGCTTTGACCTATTTTATTTTTATTATCTTATTGAATGAAAAGTTTTATGAGCTATTAAATTAAAAACTCTTTTTAAAGTTTGGTGACTTAAAATATGTATAATGTGTGAATTAAAAGATGAATAATATTATAGAAGAAATGAATTAATAATATGAATATATTTACTGTTACTATAAAAAGCATTTCACAATGAAATACTGAGTTATGTTACATATAAATGCAATAATTAACTATTATATTTATATCAAAGAAAAAATAATTTTTCTAAGGACTAACTTATTTTTATTTGTAAATATTCATTTATAGTTATATGTTATATAAAATATTTCTTATTTCAATAATAGTAATTATTATTGAGTTTATCAAGAATCCAATTTAATATATATTGTTAGAATGATAGATAGATTGTTTTTCAGTTAAGCAAGACAATAGATAATGGGTGATAATAAAGTAGAGTTAAATTTATTTTCAGAAATAAGAGAATTTAACCGTATTAAGGCATAAATTTGATAATGAGGTAATAATTAACTTACTAAGTAGATTAGTAACAGATAAAGAAAATAATTGACTTAATTTGTTAATGAAATTATAATTTATTCATATTTTTACTAAATTATTGAGAATATATTTTATCACAAATAAAATTATTATTAGATTAAATTTTATTTATTATTTTTCATTTTTTAAGCAATTAAATTAATTATTTGTCTTGTTCATTCATTTATCTTGATTGTTTCATGCTATTTACTGAATTTGAATTAAGCAGTTACTATTGTTGCTATTATTATAGATTTAACTGTTACTGTTTAGCTTACTACTGCATTTACTACTTCTATATTTCATGTGGATCATTTGGAGAGGGTTTTTAAACTGTCGGTTTTTTCATTACAATCTTTATTTTTTTTCCATTAAGTTCTTGAACAAATTGTGAAACTGAAGTAGATGAATTCATTGACATCTCATCTGTCATTTCTGAATGACTTGAGGATACATCTGAATGCTATTAATTATAGAAAGACCCATTTCCGCTGTAGGATGTGTAATTAGTGCTGGTATTCTTAGCCTTATCGTAACTGAATTCATCACTGTATTAAATATTTCTTTCACTTCCGCCTATTTGTGGCTGCATTTGCTGAGAAGTTTAAACACTTGAATACTAAGAAATAGAATTAGGGTACATTCCTGTTTATTCCTTTCCTGTAGTGTATTTAGAAATTATTTGTTGGATTTCATTATTAAGAAGTGGTTTGCTAGATTAATTGCTAAGTTATTGTTGTTGTTGTTGATAACTGGCAGACTAGAAATTTGATGCGCCATATTACTGTTATTGCTATTGATAGGAAGGATTTTGAGGAGAGTTGTTTTGAGATGAGTTGAATTATTTAGCAAATTAAGATTCGACAGGAGGTTGGCTAGAAGGTGTTTTATACATAATTTCAGAATGACTTAATGGTCTTTGTCTTGGCTATTCTATGTAAGTAGTTTAACTAAGAAGCTTGTGGTTAAGCTCTTTTTAAGTCAGCTAATTATTTTGTGGCATGGGTTAGAGATTGGAGCTACTTCCAACTGGAGTTGATCCACTTCCTGGAGTATTTTATGAAGATTTAACCTGAGGGTTGCTAATGTAGTTCCTAAATTACAATTGATTTTCTATCTCATTTTAATCTGAGTTGTTTTAGAGATTAACCTATCCATAAGATCCCCTCTGTTAATGAGAAGCCTAGGGGATTTATTTTTAGTTTATGTAAATTGCAGACTAGTTAGCTCTTTGAGGTTATTAGACTTAATCATTGCTTTTACTTGAAGAAGAAACGTAGTCAGAAAGTTTTCTCTCATCAGTGTTGTTACTGCTCAAGTCTATTTGAATTGTTTTTACTTATTATTATCCATAATACCCACTAAGCTTTAAGTTATCGCTAATTTTTTTATATTAATCTTCGGGTTGATTTACATTCTACTTCTGTGTAAGTTAAGGTTAGCTGTAGTTATAATAAAGTAACCCTTATTATTGTTGAGGAATTTATTATTATTACTATTACATCGAATTGAACTATTATTATGGATTTGGTTACTATTGTTGGTTAAGTTACTGCTACTACTACTACTGCTAAGTATACTATTGTTGCTATTATTTTAATTGCTATTATTACTAAATCTGTTAAATTTATACTTGTTGGGGTTATTATGAAGAAGTACTTTGAAGATTTATGGTTGTGTGGTTAGCTTATTAGTTCTTGTTAATACTTTACAATGGTGTTTAGCCAAAGATTTTACGATATTATGGGGGTTGTTAGTAAGGTTATTATTAGTTGCTCGGTAATTACTATTATTGCTATAGCTAACTTGGTTGTAACGATGTGCGTGGCTATTAGATATTGTATTATTCTGGTCCTTTTGGTGAGGGATTCTAGGAATATCTATTTGAAGGGACTTAAGGGTTCTATTGCTAGTCTTCATTTCCAGAATAGCTGCTTGGCTGGAGGTAATTGTCAAAAATTCTCTAATGCTACTACTGATGAGGAGCATACTAGTATCCCTGCTAGTTTTACAACTACTGTTGTGTTGGCTGACTCTATTAAACTGCATTAAGAGAAGAACCACTGATTCTAAAAGGAGGTTATTATGGGTTTGACACATTAGTTAATGTTGTGGGCTGTGTTAATCTTCTTAAATAATCGTTAGAAGAGTTAGGGGCACTAGTCTGAGTATTAGAATTAATTGAAGATTGCATAAACATCTAGCTTGGCATAGGAGATTTATCTCTAGCTGAAGAGCTGGCTTTGTAATCATAAGGATCTTCTTAAAATTCTCCCTCTTGTTAGTTATTATTTCCAGAAAGTCTTCTTCCACCATATCTCTAAAAAGAGCTCTTTCTCTAAGGAGAGGATTTTCTGTTACCAAAGCAAGGAGAAGTACTCTCACCTTATGAGCTGTACATATTTTTTTGTTAATCACTTTCAGTTGCTCCTGATGAACTGTTAGAATCCTCTGACTATTTATGAAGAGGAATTCTAATTTAATCTTTGTTTCCAAAGCATGGAGAATTAGATCCGCCTTATTCTGAACTATTTTCTGCATTCTTTTTAACTCCTGTATTAACAGTCAAACCAGCTTTAACAGTCTCGTCATTTTTAGTTGGTACTGAATTATACTATCTAGGAATAGTCTAAACAAGATATTTATTTAAATCGCTATCGTCTTAAGTCTAAGAAGAAGATTGAGCATTTGGTTGCTATTGCTGGATGATTTGCTTCTATTAAACATACTCTTCTTAGCTAACAGGTTAAATTTTCTATATGAAGTTAGGCTTTTCTGTATTTAAAATTTATTGTTGTTTTTCAGGACTAAGCTCTTTGGCTGGTGCAACTAAAAGATTCATGCTGTGAAGTTTTTCATTCAGATTTTTAGCTTCTATAATAGCTTTTTCCAAAGATATTTTTTATTGAAGTGAGTATTTTAAGTGAATTTCGTAAAGCTTGTTCACTCTGTCAACCAGAAGTTTCTAGAGGAAATCTTAAATTTTCTTCCTTGCCTTTTACTCATCAAGTTCTTGCTTCATTTATCTCTCAATCATTTCGAATTCTGTTTAGTATTGCAACTTTAACTCCTTTTCTTGGCGTTACTTATCCTATTCTAAGCCATCAATAGTTGATTCGAGCTAAAGTCTAGATTTTTAGGCCACTTCTAAGAATGTCTCTCTAATTGTTTAACTAGTAATGATTCTTTATTCAATAAGTAATGTATTATCATCACTTATAATATCATAGACATTTTGCATATCTTTTATTTAAGCTTATATTAATTAGTAATCTTTGCTAGAGGAAAGCTTTTACTGAAGCAAAAGAGTTTCTTATTCAACATACGATAACTTTTCTGCTTATGTTATCATTTGGCTCTATTATTATTAGACTTGGATTTCTTGTTGCTAATTATTTTAAATTTATTAACCTTATTGCTGTTGTGGTTATTGTTGCTATTAAAATTGCGAGCTGGTATTTGTGTGCACAGATTTTCCAATGATAGTGTAATTACTTCCACCTATATTTATTGTTTATTATGGTTGCTAAATTGTAGAGACTTCATGAGGATTTTGTAACTTGAAGCTGTATTATTGGTGAGCGGGAGCAGTAGAAGAGTAAGGATCTGCAGGCTTCAATTCTTAAGGACTATCGCTGCTGTTTTATGGGGAGTTTGATTAGCTGGTTGAATTTTTTCCATACTTTTAAAGTAACATTTATTAAATAAACAAGCGCTCTTATTAGCTTTATTGTAAAAATTGAGACTTTTAAGTTACAGGAGAAACATTCGATTCAGCTGATTAAGTTGTGGTTAGTTTTATTTCGCCTAAATTAGTTTGTGCTGCATCAACACTTTGAGAATTTTACTGATTTAATCTTTGAATAGAAGATGAATCTAAGCTTGTTCTTAAGTTTTCTTAAAATTACTGCTTAAATTTCATCGGTGAAGACCCAAATGTTTTGTGTGGATCTGCATTTCCTAGATTAGCACTAGAACTCATGTCTTCTTTCAATCTAAAAGCATCAGAGGGTAATGACTTAGTTTAATTATCGATTGTCTATTCTGATCCAAATTTCTTTTTTGACTATTTAATGGAAGGATCGTTTTCATCGTAGATTAAAGCTGGTATCTTTCCTTCATCAGTAACAACAAGTTTATCAAGGTTATTTGAAGGAGAATCTACAGGAGCATTTGTATTTTGTGAAGGAGAACCTTGTTTAGATGAGGCTTGCTAATTCTCTTAAACCTTGCTATAAGATGTTGTTGTCTGAGTAGTTGTAACTCCACCTTAAGTAATTTTTGTAATAATCGTAGTTTTTTGAGTTAATGCATCTTAGTCTTATGGACTACTTTAAAGGCTGCTGGGTAAGCTTTGAAGTTATTAGACAGTTGCGTCTTTATCTTTATTTGTCTTAGCTTCGCCTGACTTGGCAGAAGTGTTTTCTGAAGTTGGAGAAACATACTTGATTTCATATTTGAAATTGTTCAATGAATTCAAAGAATCTATATTTGAAATCTAATTTATTGGACTGTGAGATGTCTTAAGTATTTATTCAGTTTCTTCCTTATCGTATTCTCTATCTAACTCGATATTTATAGGCTCATTATTCTATTCTTCTTCTTAAAACACAAATGTTTTGAATTCAGACTTTTCAACTTTAATAATGTGTTCGTTCATAGCGAGGCTATCATCTTTATTTTAAGAATTTTTAATTTAATTTTCACTTGTATTTTGGCTTTCTTTGCTAATTTCCTAAGATGTAAAAAGTGAAATCTTTTTATTCTGAACGTTATGCTCAAATTATTCAATCAAAGGCGAACTCATTTGCTGTTGATTTTACTTATTTAATAAGACATATTAATAATCTTAAACTCCTGATTCTTTCAAGAATTCAGCTGCATCCTTTTTAATATCTTTAATTTGCTATTTTTCTTCTCCTTCTGGCTTTTATTAAGTTTCTTAAACTGTGTTTTTAATATCTTCAATAGCATTGTTTTTATTTTATTCATGTTCGTGTAATTTTATTTCATCCTTTTATTCCTATTTGATTTCTTATCTATCTTATTCTAATTTTACTTCGTGTTTTTCCACATTAGAGTTATCGGCTGTTTTCTATTCAACCTTATTAGCTTCTTGCTCTTATTCTTCATCATCTTCTTGATCTTTAATTATTTCTATTTATTATTCTTATTCTTCTTAATTGGCTTCCTGCTTTAATTCAGTTTATTCTCTTTAAATAATTTATCCTTCATGTTTGATTTCTTCGACACTCTACTAGATTTCTACTTATTTGGCATCTTACTGAGCTTCTTCTTAACTTGTATCATGTTCATCCTGTATTTAAATTATTTCCACTTTGTTTTCAGAGTGCTCATCATCTACCTATTACTCCTCAACTTTAGTTTCTTATTTAATTTCAATATTCTCTTTAATCTAATCTTAATCCTTAAGTTCTTATGTTTCTTATTTATTAGACTCGGTAGAAATGAAAGGATTGACATTAGCTTTTTTTGGTGAGAATAAATTTTAATCAACTTCTTTTTTATGGGAAGATGGAGAATAAGAAGAGCTAGGTTTTTTCTAAAATCCCTTTTTCAAGTGAGACTCAGATGATTTGTTTCTTTCACCAGCCTATGTATTTTAAATGGAGCTCATAAAATGATTTAGTCTCTCTGAAACAACTCCAGCATTTTGACTCTCGCTATCTTACTTATTTTATTTATTTTCTGCATTTTCAAGTTCAATAATATCATTTGGTTTTTCTGGTGGTGATGAAATAGGATTGTTCTCCAAAATTCCTTCTTATTGCTTAACATTTTCTGTTTTTTCTATTAATTAATTGGTCTGAGATTTGCTTTAATTTTAAAACTCTTGAAGATTTTCTTAATGAACATTCGAACCTAGTTCTACAGAAGACTTTACTTCATTTGTCAAATCACCTTCTTCTGTATTTAACCTGTCTAAATTGTTAGCAGAGCTAATTTTATGAGCCTGTTGTTCTGTTTAATCTATTTCCTATTTGCGTTCTTAAATTTCGTCACCGTCTTCAGCTATATTTGAAATAGTTTACTTATCACTTTAATCCTAATCGACTGCTTAATGCTACTCTTCATGGTGATCCTATTCCTCTACTACTTTCTATTTTTAAGGAGTATTAAGTTCATTTTCTGAAAGGTGTTTCTCTTCAATCAAAGGCTCGATAACTTTTCTCTCAATAACTACATCAATTTGATGGTCTGCTTCTATTGGCTATATATTTATTAAATGGCCTTTTTCTACTAGCTTTGTAGGAGACACAATACTACCTTCAGGAGTTATAATCAATCCTTTAGTAGGACTGTATTTCTCCATAATTTCTCTTATAATCGGATTATCACTTATATAACTGTTATTGTATTAAGATTCAGCTGATTATTAAGTAGAATCTACATTATTACCCTAATTCTCAACTTAGTTTTACAAATCAGGTTTATTCTTTTTAATTTATTCATCCTCCTCCTCTTCCATTTGAATATCATCATCTAATTTTTTGCTGTTCATCTAAACAAATAGTACATTTTACTTTTGAGAAGAATCTTAAAACCTAATAGAGCTTACTCCTAAAGTCTAACTTGGCTATGCATTGCTAAATACAAAAAAAAATAGTTATTTAGATTTAATTTAACTAAAAACAAAATTTTCATTTTGCATACTTTGAAATTTTCAATTTTTATAAATTTTTTTGATTATTTCTCAATAAAAATAAAATAAAAATCAATCTAAGATAAATTACTAAATTGGATATTTTTAATCTAAGAAATTAAATTTTTGATAATTCTGTTTAGAATTAAAATGTTTTAATGATTAAGTTAAATTTTATTTTACTCTGCTTTAGGAGTTTCTTCTTTTTTGGGTGTTTATGATTCTTCAGTTTTAGTTTTCTTTTACTCGTAATACTTTTGAAGCTCAACTTGTTCTTAATAGCTTGTACGTTGATTCATGCGATCAGCTGCTTGCTGTCTTTCATATTCTCTGTAGATAGCCATATCATCTTCCCCTCCTGCTGTTTCAGCTGGGACTTAGCCATTAATGTATTTGTTGAAATTACCTAAATCCTTGCACCCTTTTTCTTTATGGATATCAAGGGTATTTTCCATAAAATGAACCCATTCTTGATTATGCCAATCGAGCATATCACTGTTTTATCTATTTTAAATTGACTTTTAGTAAAACTTTTCTATTTCGTCAGCAATCTTAATTATGTAGCCAAGATTACCTTTAGTTGTGCAACGATCAGGGTATTTAGCTTTATCAAAATAATAAAGAGTGTCACCAACATATTATATCATTTATTATGGGAAATTTTAATCTACTAAAAGATGTTTTAGGTAAGCTCTTATCTTGCTTTTGTCACAATTTTAGATGATAAATAATAAAATATTAAGAACTATTTAATGCAATATATTGTGCCATTCGTATTTAAAAAATAAATCCAGCATGTGTTGTAAAATCTTAGAGTTGACGAGACCTTCTTAAACACTAGGGAATTGAATTCTAATAACTTAATTCATAATTTCTATAATTTTTAATCTATGAATGCCCAAAACTCCTTTAGAATTACCACCAGCTGCATTACTATCTTTGCCAGCAAGAATATCTGCTAAGGCATCAAAACTACTGCTTAATGTCTTTAAGAAAGCCATGTTTTCATATTGCTGTAACATAATCATATAATATTCAGAGCCTTCTGGATATCCACTAATGAATGAATTTGCATTGAATGCATAATATTAAGCGAGTGCTTGAATGATTTAACAAGCTCCATTTTTTGCACCATCACTTCCATGAATCATAAATTTAAATATTTTCTCTACAGATTCCTCACTGCATAGATATTCAAGCATTTCTTTGCCATCTTGAATCAAGTAATACTTTGATATAATTTCAGTAAATATTAATGCTAAATTTTAAATCTCTTCAGAGCAATACTCTCCGAATTTATCTATGAATTCTCCTATTGCTTTAACCTTGATATCTGTAAAATCTTTTAAAAATTCCTATGTTTGAGAGCTAAATTTATTGCTTTCCAGTATCAACAAAGTCTAAACAACTGAAGCTAAATTATTAAAATAAATTTTGTATTAAACTTTGATAAATTCTATTTCAAACTATTTTTTGAAAATAAAATTAAACTTTCTTATTAAATTGGTTAAAATTAAAAATGTTTAAGGCTATTAAAAAAGTTATAAATACTTGAAACTAAATTAATTAATTTTTTGGGGGTGTTTTCGTTTTAGAAAATTTAGAATTGTATAAAAAAAATAAAAATAAAAATAAAAAGTAGGTAAGGAATGGAATGAATTGGAATGGTAGGAGATATGGAGGTATTAAAGTATCTAATTATATTAGTACTTGAATTATTAAGTCAGGAATAAAGAGTAAAGAATGATAAAATTTTTCAGTTTTAATGACAATTAAAAAGAAATTGATTAATTAGAAATTTTTGGGAGAAAGAAAATTCAAAATATTATTAAAAATTCAAAAATAAACTCTATTTAAGATTTAATTTATTGCATATTCAAATTATTTAGCACTAATTTCAAATAATTTGCAATTTAGTGATGACCCAAATAATGACATACTTTTTTCTAATCAAAATAATATGTAAAATCAAATTCGAAAAAAAGGACTCCTTCCAACTATCATTTAATAACCTCATTCATGCTATAGTTTCTTATTACCCATTTATGAAATATTTTAAAACGAAGAATTGTGAAGCTTAATTTATTTGTTTATCTTTATTTGTGTGTATTTTATTTGTTTTTTTTATTTATTTACCTATCGATTAGTTATTTATGTGCCTAAAAAGACCATCCAAAACTCCTTGGGAAGTCAAAATGTATTCAATCATTTCCTGAGGCTTCATTTATATCAAGCTCAAAACTACCTTTGACCAATAACCCGCTAATACTTCATTTATGCATGTGAGAGGTTCTAAAAACTAAAAAAGTTTATTCATAACTGGCCAGCTAAATACCTTTTATTTTTTCGAAGATTTCTTTGCTGATTCTTCCTTTTCATCTATTTTATAAGTTAAAAAATGTTGCTATTTAATGTAGTCCACTATTTGTCTGATTTGCTTGCTTTATTCGACTCTAAATCCATATGCTTTTACTAAAAGCTAAGCAGTCGATCAGATTATTTTTAAAATTTTAAATTATTTTTGTTTAAGTTCCTAAATCAGTAAGCGGATTATTTTATAACACTAAAAATGCTTAACTTTTTTACTACTTTGTTCATAGATTTGTTTAAATATATTACCTTTATGCTCAATTTCAATTTATGAAGCTGAAGCTATTTTCTGCTAATCATTTTCCTTATCTTTATCTTATGCATCTGCTACAGATATTTCGTTGTGTGAAGTATCGCCATCACAACAATCATCATCCTAATCGCCTGAATTAGGCTTTACGCTTTGGCAATTTGCTTTGTTTTTTGTCCTAGATTAGTTAGAGCTCTCATCCTTTGACTCAACAAAGAACTGTGTCATTATACAAGCTGGTGTGCAATCAAAAATATCGGAACTAACTAAAGGAAACTTGAAGCATCTATCGACATCTGAAATATCGCTAGATTCTACAGATACGTATTCAACTAGCTTGAGTACTAATTTTTGATTATCTCTGAAATAATCCAATAACTTGGGATTGCTGCGCTTAAATTCACTAATAAGATCTTCCTGATTGACTAACAATTCATTGAGAACCTATTCTGAATTGCGATCAGGATTATTGTTCAAAATTTGATCTATTTTGTTGAGATAATTTTGTGTGTAAGAAGGCCACATTCAGATATTTATCAATTGTTTGGCTGACTGACTATTTTTTTTACTTTTACTTGCGCTTATCTATTTTCTAAAACGCTTTAACTTGTTAAAATTAAAGATAACTTGTTTGCTTATTAACTTGCTTAACTGCTTAGATGTCTGGTTATTAGCCACAACAAACCTATCTACTTGACGCTCTCTTTAAAAAATAAAAATCTACTATTCGTATTTATTTATAATTGCTTGCCTCTCTCTTTTGTTTGATAAGGATGCAATTTTTATATATACTTTCTTTATTTTTTTAATTCCTTTATTGATTTGTTTGTTATTTTTTTGATTTCCTTTTTATTTTAACAAATAAAACAAACAAAAAATTACTCAATCAATTAATTAAAAATTTGATGATTTGCTTTATTAAATATTGACAAAAAAACCAATAGCATTAAATATGCTGCTTTAATTCAATCATACATACATATGTATATTTATATGCTAATCTCTGCATACCTAAACAAATGCGCAATATAAATCAATAAATAAAAATATTTCTACGCTCTCAAATAAACATACAAATTGATAAAATAAATCAACAACAAGCAAGCCTTGTTGATCATAACTCATTTATTTTTTATTATTTACATTCCTAAATTATCTTCAAAATTTATAAAAAATCGCTAATTCTTTATACAAATTAAATCCTAATCAAATTATTGATAAGAAATTTTAATTTTTGCTCAATTGTTTGAATGTCTATCTGTCTGTCTGCCTGTCTATCAATCTATCTTTTTGTTTTTTGAATTACTTTTATCTAACTTAGAAAAAATATCAATTATTTTTCAAGTACTTTAATTAGTACTACAAGATTGTTGTGTTTCTTAGTTAATTTTTTAATCTGTTTAATTATTTGATAAACTGCTTTAGAAAATCGTCAAAAGAAATTTAACAAATAAACAAACAAACAAAGCAATTTATGTGTTTATTATCAAGTAAAGATATAGCTTGTTATAAAGCGTATAATTATATTTAAAGAAAGATAGATAGATATTAATTTTCTTCTAATAAGATCCTACAATTTTAAAACAAAGTTAGTCATATCAAAAATTGTAATAATGAAAGAGTTCTTTTAAGATCACAAATCAATTATATATTTTATAAGCATAGCATAATATATTATTTAGTTGCTTAATAGATTAATATTTTCCTATCGACTAATTTCTATTGCTTTCAAATACTAAAATTAAGCACTAAAAAAACTAGGCAACTAAATAAATAAATTTACTTTGAAAAAAGATAAAAAAATATTTATCTATGCATTTAGCTTATGCTTACACAATTTCAACAAATTAATTTTATCTTTTATTTGATATAGACAAAATATGATGCATCATTCAATTTATAGATATATTCACGAAAACTGTATTTTCTTTAAACTCAAGCTAGTAATCAAAATATTACTAACTCACCACTACTTTTATGACAAAATAAATAAATAAACAAAAAAATCAATCAAAAAATATCTTAAAACAAATAGCTTTCATTTAAATTTTGTAGATATTACAGTTTTAATTGTTAATTTTACTTTTGCAAATTAATTAATATTTTTATTTTCTATCTCTCCCTCCTTTTCATTTTAAACTCCCTTTAAAATCTTCGATTTAGCATTTAAGTCATTAGTACTAGATGGAATAACTAAAGATTTAATTCCCAATCTAAATTATTTACCATTAAGGCTTTCTATTTTAATTTAGTAAATAAATAATAAATATATTTTATTGATTTAATCTATTTATAATACAGATGAGTAGCTTATTTCAATAAAAAAAAAATCATATATATTATTTATTTTGAATTTGATATCACAAAATCTTAAATTATCATTAGATTTCCCAAAAATACTTTGAAGAAATTGAAATTTAATATTTAAAATATTTCAATTTACAAAAAATGAGCAATTAAATTATTTTTTAAATTAAATTGTTTTGAGTTTAAAATTAAATTTAATAAAAATTACATTTTAAACAAATGAAAAATTTATTTAATATTTTGTACTCAAATTAATTTATTTTTAAAAGTTAAAAACAATCATTTTGAAATATGAATTTTAATCTTAAAACTAAATAATAAAATAGGAAATTTTTAAAATAATCCTTTAGGGATAACTAAAATAGAAAAAAATTTAAAATTTAATTTATTGAATGAATTTATCTATATAAAAATTAGTAATAGAATTTCTTACTGACATAATAATTGAAATAGTTATTGATCAATTATTTTAAGCTATTTTGGTAGAATGGCTAAAGCCATAAAATTATAAATTTAAAATAAATTCTTTGAATTTTAAAGCTTGACAAAAGAAAAAAAATAATTTTCTCTATTCATTTTTTAATTTTCCTGCTATATTTTTCCCATTATAAAAATATAATAACTGATTTCAATTGATTATATGTTATTTTAAAGCTGAATTTTCTCACTTTCAAAGAGAAAAACAAATATTACTAATGAACATTTTGAGATTTGACCTTTTAAAAATAGTTTTAAAATGAGCAAATATAATTATTCTTGAAATTGGTTTCATAATATTTGTGATAAATATTGTTAGGTAATAGGCAAATAAACTAGCTTACTGCATTACATAGATAAACAAAAGGAATATATATTTAAGAGAATCTAAAATATCTTTAATTATAAAAGAAATATCCATTTATAAATAAATGTTATAATTATTATCTAGCTAGTTATTTAGATAGTTATCTAGTTAAAAAGCTAGCTTGATAGATTGTTTTTTTTTTCAAGGTTTTAATATCTCGAAAGGCAATAACAAATAAATAACTAGAGATGCAAAAATTATGCTAGTTTGCATCATTTTATCTTTTTCAAATTAATTTGCATAAACAGAAAGATGATATTTTAATTTATTATGTAAAATAAAATCTTATACTTTTGAAATACAAGCCGATTTTAAATAAATAAATGTAATTTAAAAATGAGAAAAATATTGAATGGTTCTTATGGGATTATTTTAGTTTTTTAAAAGCGAATTTTCATAATTTTAAATAATCGTATCGAAGAGGTTTAAATGCAAATTCTTTTACAATAAAATAAAAATTTAAATGGAATAAAATCGATCGAGTATTTGAATATTTGGTTTGTTTTGCTTATAATTAGGTATTTTTGTGGTAGTGGTGACAGAATTTGATCGGCTTTGTGAATTAAGCATGAAATTTGATCAAAAAATTATTGATTTTTAATAGTATAACTACATAGCAGTTATTAATTAAAGACATAAAATTTGTATAGATATTTTAATTAATAAATATAGTAAGGTTTTTATTTATATTATAGTAAACGAACAAATAATTTATTTTTTATTTATTTATTGATGATTTTATATAATCAATCCAAAAGATTTTTATTTTCTAATTTGCTTCTTCTGTAGCAGTAAGTAACTGCTTCATCTTTTATAATAAATACAAGTTTACTAAATTGCAAGGCTAGTTTTTGATATTTACTTTGACAGGTTCATTAAATAACGTGGTGAATATCATGACTATCGCTTACTTATTTTATTATTTTACCTCCTAGCTTACGATTTAAATTGCTAGAATTATAATACATGCAACAATACAAATAAATAGTCAATCAGTCATTATATATATAAGAAACTGATATCAAATCTACTAGGAAACAAAGAAATTTTTCTGTTTTTTTGTTTTTGTTTGTTTATTAATGAACAAGGGTGTTTTAAAAATACTACTTTTAAAGATGGTTGTTTGTTATTTTGTTAAATGTTTGCTATAGAAAGTGAAAATCAATAATGAGGAAAGATTTAGAGAGTGGAAAATATGATTTCACTTAGAAAAAGAGCACAGATTGTTAAAGCATGTCTTTGAGTTTTCATTCTATTTTTTTTGATGTCTTTGTACACTCGATTTCTAAGGCTTTGAATGATTTATTTCTGCTGGAATTTAGGTTTCCTTATTTTCAACTTAATCCTTCGTTGGGACATTATTGTCTTTTGCAGGTGGTGGGACGAAGTCTTCCTCTCCTTCGTCTTATTAAATGATGTAATATTACCACTCTTTACCACTTTCTAGCCATAATTTATTTGGATCTTTTGTGTCTAAGGAAAACATGTCTTCTTAAGTGTCCTGTAGAAGATTATCTCTATCAAGAGCAGGCAAGTCTTGCTTTGGCTTTCCATTCTTCTTAGACATGTAGAGGTTCCATATAGATTAGGTTGTATTTATTCTATATTGACTGTTTTTTTTGTCAAGGATATCGTTAAATTCTCTAATTGCTAAACTAATCACATCATCTATAGTAAATTATTTGGGAGGTAAATCCTAAGTCATCTTGAGCATTTCGACCTTCCCATCAAAGGTAAATTCTATATTCAAGTAAATTTGCACCTTCATCGTCTTCTCCTCCTATGAGTTAGAGACGCAGTCAGTGTAACGAGAGCTTCTATTAAATAAATAAGGAGGTACAATACCTCCGCTATCAATCTTAAATTAGTTTGAGTTACCATTAGTAGGAAAATCAATCAACTTTTCGTTGCCACTTCTATTCCCACTATCACTATTTTGATCCTCGTAGCTCATCCCGCTTTAATTTTTATCCATTATAATAATTCCAAAAGCTAGCTAAATAACTAAATAACTTGTTGAGTTTATATAAATTTTTATATCAAATAAGACAGATGACAAACAGCCAGATAAATATATGTTTTATGTTTGTTTTTTTTTGTTTATACGTAAGTAAGTAAGTACTTCTCTCTTTTTTCTAAATATTTTTATATTTTTTGATTTTTCTAAATTCTGCTTTTTAATTTATTAATTAATTAATTAATTAAATTATTTATTCACTTACTAAAAAAAGGAAAATTATTGAATGGTCAAACTAAATCAAACAATAAGACTTGTACTTCCCTTTTACTACTTGTTTAATGTACTTTCCTTTCTATTTTTATAATTTATTACTTTCTTTATCTGCTACTATCAATATACTGCCAATTCTCATTAATTAATACCATTCTTCCCCCCATTTAAAAAAAACTTTATTTGGTATATGTCTTTATTTTTTTAATTTCCAATATACATTTGGAAATGAGTAAAAGGAACTTTTATAGTATATTATTTAAATAAAAATCCTATATGTTTCCTTTTAATATAAATATTTTGGCATATATAATTAATATTAATCATTCTTTTTGTTTAGAAGTAAGTAAAAGTATTAAGCAATTGCTAGAACATTTTCTTTTGATTACTGTAAAAATTCGAAATTTAAAAGAAAGTCTTCATGAATGTAATTAAAGTGCGAATTAATAAAGTAATCTAAGATTCTCTTATAGTATAATTTCATTTATTTAATAATTATAATAAATATTTTAATTATTTTTAAATATTATTGAATTATAAATATCTAACTTAAATTTAAAAAAAAAATTTTAATTTTCTCAATTTTCTCTAAGAAATAATTCAAACATTTACATTTTATACTTAATGCTTTAAAAAAAACTGAACAGCTAACAAAAATGGTTAAAAAATCAGTTAAAATTAAATAAATAAATTTAAAATATTTTTTAAGGAGTGATTTATATCATAAAAAAGTTATTTAAAATTGAATATCTATTGAGTTATTTAACTATTTTAAAAAATAAAAAATATGTAAATAAATTACTCTTTTGACTCTTTATCTATTTAATTTTGAATTAATTAATTGTAACCAAATCTTAAAATTATTGTAGCTTTTTTATAAATATTTAAATTTTTTAATTTAAATAAATAAAGTAGATTAACTTAAATGTAAAGGTTTTTATTTTACTTATATTTCTACAAAAATAAACAAATACAAAGAAGGGAAACTTTTGAATTGATGATAAAATATTTCATTCTGTATTAATAAATTGCATACCAAAACTCATGAGATATTCATTATAGCTTTTAAAGATTAGTTTACATGATTTAATAACAGATATATATAATAGATTAACTTAAATAAATCCTTTTTTGCCTATATTTCTACAATAATTAACAAATATAAAGAAGGGAAACTTTTGAATTGTTTATAAAACATTTAATCCTGTATTATAAAATTGGCATACCAAAACTCATGAGATATTCATGATAGCTTTTAAAGAATAGTTGAAATGATATAATAATAGATATATATAATAGATTAACTTAAATAAGTGCTTTTTCGCTTATATTTCTGCATGTATAGAGAAAGGAATAAATTAACAATTGCTGGTAAAAAGATTGATTGAACAGTTTTACACAACAGAGTAAAATCTAAACTAAATATGGGTATAAAACATGAGATTACATTAGGTTAAATTGATATTTTAATATTTTAATAGACTTTTAAGTAATTAATTGCATCCTTCATTACTTTTGAACTCCTAATACTGAGAAACAGAGTCTGGTGAAAGTAGCGGCATCTACTTTTTCAGGAATATTTTATTCATCTATTTCGTTAAATTAATATTCTGAAGAAGCCAAAGTTTTTAGGGCATCTTTGCAAGCTTCTTTTCCAATGAAGCCATCTTTCTTTAAATCAAACAGGGTAAAAACATTATCAATTTCCTCATCGCTAAAAATGCCAGTTTTAAAACCTTGTTCTTTCTTTAACTTAAGCTGTTGAATTATGAAACCTTCGATATCTTCAGGCTATTTGAAGCATATGGCTGTGCAAATATCTTCAAATAACTCGTTAATTCTATGCTTTCTTAAGTATTCATCAGCTTTTTCCTTTAAATGGTTTACTTAGCTCATTGATTGACTCTTAATTTTTATATATGCTAAATTTGATCTATTTATCAAGTAAGTTGTTTGATATTATTGCTGCTGCTGTTGTTGTTGATTCTAAATTTTAAAAAGTATCAAATGAATAAATTATTTTCAAAATAATTAGCTTTGAATGAATGAATTAATTAACAAATAATAAATATATTTGATTTTAAGATTGTTAATACTCCTTTTGGATTTATTTATTTATTTAATTAATTAATTGTTGCAGTTTCCTTTTTTTGTCAATTTCTTACACAAATTCATTATAAATGAGGCAATTAGCATTAAAGCTGTCTTATTCATTAAAAAAATATTTTTTTTAAATAAATATTTTATTTTTCCTTTTAATCATTTTTATTTTTTAAAACTTTTAAATTTATAAAATTAATTAATTAAATAAATAAAAATGCATTTATCAAATAAAGTAATGTTTAATAAACTTGTTATTAATTACATGAATTTTTATAAATAAAAAGTATATTTTAGATATGTCAATATCAAAGATTTCTTTACTTTTTTCTTGTAAAAAATTCATTAATTCATTTTGATTACTCGAATAAATTTTTCTAAATTAATTTTTAAAATGAAAAATAATTGAAAAAATTGTTTTTTTTTCATTCAATTAATTTTCAAATAATTTGCTTTTATTTAAAAAAATAATTTATTTATTAATTTTGCAAAACAAGAAAAAATATGAAGCAAATAGGTTAGGGTAAGCAAAAAAGTTAGATAGAACAAGAATTTTGTAATTTTGTTTTTCTTTCATTTCAATTAAAATAAAAATAGAGGTATTTTTTTAGAAAGAAAGAACTCAATCACTCACTTATTAGCCCACTAATATGAATTTGATTAAATTAGATAGTACTTAGCTTTGAAAAACAAAAATAATAAAATTGGTGATGTTTAAACAAATGAATAAATGAGTGACTTAGTTTCTCCTATAAAGTTATTTATTTAAAATTTTTGATATGTATGTATCTGATTAGAAGTGTTGATAACCAATTATTTATTTCTCTTTTATCAAAGAATTGTGAGGTAGGAAAAAATCTTAAAATTAATTGGTGTTTTTTGATGAACAAAACTTCTTTCCTTATTTTTAATTAATAAATAATTGCGCTAAATTAGTTAGAGTTACTTATTACAAATGTATAGCTACTTATATATGGAGATCAGTTCATACTATAAGCAACTATCTGTAAATAGATTACATCATGAGGTAGAATGAAAATACTTTGAGTTCTACTCTCTTACTGAAAAGTTTGATTGAAAAAATATGTTTAAATATTGATGGTATCTATTTGGATAAATTTATTACTTCGACTTTTATAATGATTACGAATGATATTATTATAAACTACAATCAAAATTTTTTATATATTATTTAATATAAATATATTTTTTTTTTTGAAATAAATTAGGTTTTTATACTTTAAAATAAATTAATTTAAACTATGTTTTGAATCTATTTAATTCGTTTTTATTTATTTATATGTTTATTTTGTTAATATAATTGATAGTTGGTTAGTAGGTTATGTAGGCATTTATTTATTTATTTATTCATGTTGATTATTGGTAAGAGGAATATACATTTGATTAGCATTAGAAGAATGATAAGAAGAAGGAGAGTAGATTGAGTAAGGTAATATTTTATTTAAGTATGTTGATCTTTTTTGATTAATTAATTGGTTATTTAACTTCTCAGTTATTTGTGAGCTAAATTTCAAGCTTATTAGATGATTCGCTTGTTTTATTTTTTAATATTTTTTTTACATACTTAACTGATGAGAAGGTGAAGGACTTGGAGAGGGCAATCAACTTGATAGATTAGTAGTATTTTAGTAAGATTGCTTGAGTCTTATAATCTTTTTGATTAGTAGCATACTTTATAAAGTCATGCTCTAGTATTTCTACTATACTCTCTCTAAAGGTTTTTAAAATGTCAGGGTTTTCCTCACTCTTTTATTCTATTTCTAATAAAATTTGATTGAACTTCTGAAGGGTGTTCATTTTCTTCTTAAGACCAGTAATCTGACTAGCATACTCCCATCTACATTTCTCTTTAGAATTACCTTTAAGGCGAGTGATGATAAAGGGGATAGTGAGAATGAAAAGATTCTTAGTCTCTTCACAGCTCTTTTAGCCAAGCTAGTTAATTGTTAGCTTTGAACTCTAGGTAGAATCTTCTTGGGTTTAGCTATCACTCTAATATATCTCGCTTGCTTAAGAATGCTAAGTCTCTACTTTTAATTGGTTTAATGGAATTTGTTGAGAGGGCTATTCCTAGCTTATGCTGGAGAATTCTGAAATAGAAGAAGCACCACTTTAGGGAGAATAAGCTGATGACCCAGTGCTAAAACATCTCTCTATGTCGCAGCTATCAAGGTTATGACTGCTAAAGATATCGTATTGATATTGTTAGGAGTTATCAAAATTTTGGTTTTTATTCATTTAAACTCTACCTTTTTAGTAATATCCCTAATTATCGATTAAATTCTCATTAGGAATCGACTCTAGCTCATCATAAATGTCTTGTTCTTGTTGAGTGGGATCTTCACAATTAAAAGTTAAGCTATCCTCATTTAAGTAATCCTTAACTCTAGCCTCGCAGGGGTTTTTACTTTGGTTATATATACTCCAAGATTTCATGTTAATTATTAAGCTTATTTTTCAATTAATTGATTGCTTGATTGATATGTATTTATTTATTTGCTTATTTATTTATTTTTTTTTAATATTAATTATCAAAAATTTACATTACAAACTTGCTTCTAATATTAAGCTAAGATACATCCCTAAAAATTCAATCACACACCTTTTTAAGTATTCAAAATAAGGTAATAAAAAAAAAATACTTTTATTTTATTTTATATTTTCAATAATAAAGATATGAACCACTTTTTATAACACTAGTCAATATGCATTATTATAATTTAGTAAAGTTATTATCTATCTATTCAGATAACAACACTTAGTTATTTTTTCAAAATATCTAGTAAACCTTTGAAGATCCATTTACCTGGTTATACACAGTACCATTAATTCAAAAACAAACAATACTCCAAAAAAAAAAATAATAATAAAAATAATTAATTTTTCAATTCTTATTTTTTGATTAATAAAAAAAACTATTAATTTTATTAAATCCTTCCCCGTAATACTTTCTTTCTTTCGTTCATTCATTAACATAACTACTAAATACAGCTCACATCTGTAAAAATTATAATTAGTAATCTAATATCTATTTCTTCTTTCTACTATTTATTTACCTCACGTTAATTCTCTATTATTTCAAAAACAACACTTTCCTACTCAGTTATTGCTATCAATAAAAATAGTATAATCCTTTATTAATTAAGATTAGTTAGGCTGCCTCCCTGATAAATTAAAAAACATAAATATTTAAAACTTATTTTACTTTGCCCATTAGTTATGTAAAACACTTTTGTTAAAACCTTAAGTATATTAAAAAGGAAAAAAGGTATGTATATTTTTCTTTGAAATAAGTTTTGATTTAATTATCTCAAAGAGAAAATAAAAATTTCAACTAAATTATTACTTAAGATATACAAAAGTCAAGCAAAATTATAAATCACAGCTTTTTCATCTATTTTTAATTAACTAAATTTGATAATTATTTATTATTTGCTTTTAAGATAATTAGGTTAAGTCTCCTCTTTATCTATATATCTATCTATCTATTTATTGAGGGAGATTTTTTACTTTTTCTCTTTATTCATATATTGAATAATGATATATAAATTAAGTAAGTAAATTTTTAATCTTAACGAAAAATAATATGCTTCATTTATTAATCTATCTATCTCCCTCTCTCCTTCTCTCCTTTTAATTTCTTTCTCAAATAAATTTGGAGACTTTCTATTTATTTTTTTGTACTTTATAAACTTTGTTTTGCATTTATTAGGTATAAAATAATTTGCATAAAAATATATTTTCAATAGAAAAACAAAATAAAAAAAGTGATTTTTTATATATTTAGTTATGTTAATTTATAGATGAATGAATCTATTCTTTTTGTCATTGAAGTTTGAAATTCATAGCTGATGATAGAAGGAAAATTATATCTATTTATTTAAAAAAATAGTAGAAAAATAATGAAAACATTCTGGTGTTTTCTATTATGTTTGTTGCTATTATAACATCCCTTACCAGCATTCAGAATTAATTGAAATAGTGTGTATTTTGAATTAAAAATATATTTAAAAAAGAGAAAATTATCTAATCATTGCATCATCATCAACTATTAATATTAAACAAAATTTATTATACAAAGAAAGTATTCACAAGTCATTGATTGACTACAACTAAATACATCCTAACTATATTTTTTGTACTATACCATACAAAAGAAGAATATATTTGGTCAGAAAAGAAAGAATTTAATTTATTAAAAATTTAGAATATTTAAGATAAAATATTGAAGAAATTAATTTATCTCAAATTTTTTTATGTCTTTATTTTGAATTTATTGTATAAAATAAGATAAACTCAATAAAGTAGTAAATAACTAATAGATAGATATAAAGATAGAGATAATAAGTAATTAAAATGGATATGAAATAAAATGATAGGTTTTTTTAAAGTAATCTTTTTTAAGCAAAAAAAACAAATTAATAAATTAAGCTGCTAAATTTTATGTTTACATAGCTGATTATTTTATAAATTTATTTATTTATTTAATTATTGATTTATGAATTATTCAATTAAAATCAAGGCGAATCTAAATCGTCGAAATCGTTCTAATATTCTTCTTCTACCTCTTTTTTTTCGTTTTTCATTTGTAATAAGCTTTCTTTTTTCTAGTCGACATTTGGCTTTTTGCTATCTGTGTCTTATTTGGGCTCAAACTTTGATGGGAATTGAGATGTAACTTTTTTAATTTCAGGCTAATCCTTTTTGCTTTCAAATGAGCTCTCCTTCATCTGCATTAAAGAGTTCTTCTTCGAGTCAATCATGCTAGATTATTCATCTTTCTTTTTTAAGCTGAAAGAATCTTCTTTCTTTTTATCTAAATAGGAATCTTCTGTAGCAGAATAAGAGCTATCAGCGTTCTTAGATTAAGCTCCAAATTTGTTGTTGTTATTAGTGCCTGGCTTCAAGTAATTTTTATCTGAAAATTTGCTAGCTGGCTTTTCCTTTGTATTTTTATCTTAGTCACTAAAGCTATCTTGCAATTGACTTAACTCGTCAAGTGTTAATTCTTTTTATGTTACAGAACCTTTTTTATTTAAATATGAATCTAAATTGCTATCTTCAGTTGTCTATTTTTTTTATTTCTTTGTAACTGCAGTTTTAGACTTAGTTTTACCGAAATCGCTATCTTCCCCAAACTCTTTTGCCAATTATTCATAGTCTTCGCCTTCTCTTGGAGGAGAAATAGAAACATCATCTCCAACATCTAATTCGTTTCTGAAGCTTTTGAATCCTCTAGCTTTCAGGGCCTTTATCTCATCAAGCATTTTCCTTTCATCTTTTGTGTAGAGATTAAGTCTCTCCTTCGAGCTCATTCCCTTTTCTCTCAAGCGATTATCAATCCTGTCAAGAGTCTTAAGTTTCTCAAGATAAGCTCTTCCCTTGCATTCTATTTCAATATTACAATTTAATTAAATACCGCTCCAAAGCAAAAATCGAAAATATTTTGCTATTTATCAAAAAGCAACAAACGAACACTTTTCCAAATTAAATGTTGATAGATAAAAAATTAATTGTTTCATTTTCAACTTAACTAATTTATTTAGGGTGTTTTATTATTTGGAAATATTGATTTGGGCGTATTTTAATCCTAAAATTTCATATTATCATTTTTAGGAACTTCTAAATACTTCAAAAAATCCAAATTCATTCATTTTAGGCTATAAAATAGTTTGATTGGTGTTTGTTTGATAAGTTTTTTATTTGATAAAGTTTTAAATTTTATTTTTATTTAAAAGACTTTAAAATAAAGTGAATTAGTTAAATTATTTACTTTGTTCCATTAGCAAAGGTCTGCTTTTAACCTTTTCAAGTATTTCACTCTTTTTTTATTGCCATTCCTGCTCTTGTCTTTTAAATTCTTATTATTTTCTAATCACAGCCTCTTTTCTGTTTTATTGCAATTTAAGTGTTTGATCGTTCTTGGAATATTTTTCTCTGACAATCACAGCCATCTTTAACAACAAAAAAATAATAAATATGAATGCTTAAAAAAATGGAAAAATCAAATAGTTAGATAAAATACCTCTTCTGCTTTTTTCTTTCTTTCTTCATCTTTCTTCTTTTCTTCCTGCTTCTTCTTTTCTTTCTCTTCTTTATCCTTTTTATTCTTTTCAACAAGTGTCTCCCATTTTTAAATTGAAGGGGGCTAGTATTTAGGCTTGTGGTCTCTCCATTTCATAGCTTCTTATAGTTTATCAACAGCTGGCTTAGTTTTTGTTTATCTCATGAGTTCATTCTCTTAATCTAAATAATCTCTGGGAGGTAATTTACGAGATTCTTAAAAGTTAAAAGGAAGAACTTCTGTAGGTCTTTTACCTCTTCTCTTTTTATCAAGACGCTCTTAGAAGTCTTAGTGCATCTTATTAAAATTAGGGATTGGCTTAGCTTTAGGTGGTTAAAATGAAGGCTCTACATACATCTCTCTTTTAAGAGGATTCATGGCTTATATTTATCAAAAAATATTCAAAATGAATACACAAATAAAAATTTTTGTATTAAGTCAAATTTACTTGAAACTTTTGTCACTCCTGTATAGCCTTCCATAAGTTCTCTTGCACGGCGCTCTTGCTCGTGTTTCTCCATACGAGGAGGTAACTTAGACATAGCCATAGTTTTTTGAGCTTACTTTGCTACTCTTTCCTAACGTTTAAGCTCTTCATCTCTATTTATTTTCTCAAGTAAGTTAATAGAGCAGAACCAAGGAACCTTTTGTTTGAACAATTAATATAAACATAAATAAAATTTAACTAAATGTGTAATGAAGTTACTTTGTTTGCTTTGAAGACAAATGATTCTCTTTCTTCCCAAGTCTTTCTTTTGCTTCTTTTTAGAGAGGTTTCAGGATTCTTATCACGTAAATAAAACCTAAATGGTTTTTCTCTCTAAATTGTTATTGCTACTGAATTTTTCCTAACTTCTTGTCTTCTTTTTTCCTATTCATGCATGATCTTTTCATATAAAGGCTTCTTTACATGATCAGGAATTTCTTTAGGCTTAGGACGAGTGTTATATTCTTTTCTCTCCTTTTCCCTAGCCTCTTCAACCATCTCTTCCACTTTTCTTTATCTAATAGTTTTCTTTTGTTTTCTCTCTTTCTCTCTTTCATCGAATTCATATGGTTCAGGTTTAGTCAATTTAAATTTTTTTTCCTTCGAGACTTCGCTAGCATAGTAATCAAACATAGCTTTTTTGTAGTCTCCTCTTTATTCTTATAAGTTTCCTAATAAAAATATAAATTTTTTTAAAGGTATTTTCAAAATAAAACATTTTAATTAAAGTATCTTGAATTAATTAATTTTCTAAAAATATAGTTGAAAAGTTTGCTTTTGAATTTAGTCAAAAGTTTAAAATGAAGTTTATCATTTAAAGAAAAAATGATAAAGCTAGATAGATTAATAAATTAAAACTAAAAATTACTTTTTGAATCGAAATATTGCTAATTGTTTTCTCTTGCAGGTTCATCCAAATAATTATTTTTTCTAGTTTAAGATAGCTTTATATGATGTTGATCAGGATTTTAATAGTGATCTTCGTCTTCGTAAATATCATCTCTATGATTAAAATCATCTGAGTCACTCTGATAAGTTCTTTTCTTTTTATGGCTGGATTTGCTTGAATAGTATTAATCTTCTTCACTAGTGTATGGCTTGTAATTTTAATCATCACTATCCAAAGCATGTTTTCTTTTGTCAACTAAATAACTTTTAGTTATACTTTGAGAAAGGCCTTTTATTTCACTTGACTGTCCTTCCTTAGCAGAAGAAGACTTATTTTTCTAAAATGATCTATTAAAAGCACTCTCTATTTATAATTAATTGTTGATTAATTAATGTAAATTTTTTAATTATTACTTGGTCTTGCTAGAGTCTTCCTATCAGGTTCGTAGCCTCTTTTATAAATGTGAGTTTCAGGGTCAGAATCATAACCATCAATTTCTTCAACAGCGTCTTATTCCATATAGTTTGAATTGTTAGCAGACTGCCTAAAACTAGAATCATTTAACATTTGTTATTCCTTTTTTTCCTTCATTCTGCTATTAAATAAGTTCTCATTATCTTTTTATCTTGGAACAGTAGCCTATGTTTGTTTATAAATTTGTTAATATTCTATCAAACCTAGATTTTAAAAACTATACTAATTTTTCTTTAAATTCTTTATCTTCTTCTTTTTTATTGATGTATTTTGGTCTTCCTCTACGAGTGAAATACTCCATAATTTCTTCAAAATCTATATACTCGTCACATTCTGCTTCCATTCTATCTAAAGTATCGCAAAGTAGTTCTTCCTATTTAAATTTACCCAAAAAATATTAATTTCTTACTTAATAAATAAATAAAAAATTCACCTTCAAATCAAATTTGTCTGCTTTTCTTCTTGACAAATTGTTTGTATATTGAGGATATTTAGGATTCATTTTGACTGCTTCAATAAATTAAAAGGAATTCACGTACACTTCTGACTGTTTTGGGAGCTTATCATATTCAGTTTTAAGAATGTTTTTAATTCCTTCTTCTAAGTCGACTTCGTTTTGATCATCAACACTAATTATTTTAAATTAATCATTATATATATTTCATTCATATTTTATAATAAATCTTCAATTAAAAAAAAAAAATTTATCTAAATCTAATCTTTAATAATTTATTGTAAATAAGAAAATTTTTAGAATTTATTTTTAAGTTAAAAAATTGTTAATGAAAAGTAATTGCTTGGAAAAATTGTCTGGTTGATAAAGTTATATTGAATTTATTTAAAAAAAATAACCAAATTACTTGTCTCTTATTGATGAAAACACTTTTATTTGTTTTATTTTTTCTTGGGTGTCAGCTTCATTGCCTTTTTTAAGAGATTTTATATCGTTGAAATACTCTAAGAACTGCTACCAAGTTAAATATTCTTTGGTAGATTTAATATCAGGATCGCCTATGAATTATTCTTGCTCGATTCTATATAAAACACGGTCAACATTCATAGTTTTATCAATTGAAGGCATGTAAAGTGCAGGTAAATGTAGTATTTTGACTATTCTTACATCACTTCTAAGTTTTTCAACATATTACTTTCTGCTAACTATCATATCATTATGCTTATCTAAGTCTATAAATAATTCTCTCATTATTCTCAAATGCTCAGCTTAAAGCAAGCAAGTGCTGTTATTTTCATTTAGTTCAGCCACTTCATCTTCTATTTAATTAAGACTTTGCTAGGCGTTTTTAATATTTTTTTTACGGTTCTTTTTTATCTCATCGTAAAAATAATTTCCACTTGTTGTGCTCTTTTCTAATATATTACGAGGTGTTTGCAAGAATTTAACAAATTCTTCATAAGTGAAATATCCCTATTAAAAATAATTAAAAAACATATAAATAAATAAATATATAAATAAAACATGAGTTATAAATTGAAAAACGAAATTTAAATAACATTTTATAATTTATCTCACCTTTTTTTCAGTGGGGAATTATTGAACACTTTTATTTAAGTTCTAAGAAGTTAAATCATAGATAGAGAGCAGCTATTTTTGCTTAATTAAATATTTAACACAATCTAATTTATCGACTAATCCAGTTTACTCTTTGTCTATTTTATCAAACATAGTCTAAATCATCTTTAATTCCTAATACTTGTTTTGCTAGTTGATATCTCCTTTCGAATTGTTCAAGCTTGATTAGCCCATTCTGTCTGGACTCTGAGATTTATCATAGGATTTTGCTAAATTTGCAGTAGGTTTTTTCTCCCAACGTGTGCGATTTGGAGAAGTGGACTCATACAATTCAAAATCCTTCTTTTCCAAAGATTTTTCTAACTTCTTAACTTGCTCTCTTTTTCTATTTTAAACATAAATATTGAAATGAACTAAACTAACTATTTTCAATTTGATTTTACTTTCTTTCAACAACGTAGTTTTTAAATTCTTTATCCCACTTTTCATAATCTCTTATTTCTTCCTCTACTGTTTTTGGAGGTGATTTTATAGATACTTTATGTTATTACTGATCATTAGATTATTTAGGTTTTTCATTATTTGTTTGAGATTCCCTTCTATATGGGTTTTAAAATTTGTGTGCTCCTTTTAACTTATGTTCAATATTGTGACTATCATGCAAATCTCTAGTTTCATAATTTAATTCACCATTTTTAGGGCTTTTGAAAGCTTAATGAGAAATTGTTGATTAAATGTTCAGTGGAGAAGCAGCATCAGAAAATCTTCTAGGGGATTTGTATAGTTATTTTCTAGGGCTTCTATCACCCAATTTACTCAATTAATGCTAATCTGCTTCTAAGTCAACTCCCATTTCTTCTTCCTCTTCGTCATCATCACTAACTTCTATACCTTGTTTTCTCAACATCATTTTTCTAAAATATTTGTTCTTTTTGCTAATTAATTGCTTTATAGTTAATTTTTAATTAAAATTGATTTCTTTATAAATTATTTTTTTAATGTATTCTTTACCAGTGTGTGCTCAGTCTCTTCAAGAGAAGGTTTTTGCATGCTATCTAAAGCATCATAGAATTATTTTACATTTTCATCGATTGATCCTGACATTTTAAGCTGAGAGAATCTGTTTTTGTCATCAAAAAACCTGTCTTTGTATGATCTGTTTCTCTCGTCTTCTTCTTCTTTCTATTTTTTCTTTCTGTCAGACAGTTCTAAATTGTATTTTTATGTGTAATAATCCTCAACTTGCTTCTCTAAATTATTGCTTTCTTCAAATTCCTCCTCTTCAATACCGTTTTAATTGATGTACTTTGGTTTGAATTTCTCTTTGCCAGTCAGTCTATCCCAATTTTCTTACTTCATTCTTTCTTATTTTTCTTTGCTCTTTTTGATATGTTCTTCAGTCTTTGAAATAAACAAAAAACAATTCAATAAAATGATTTCCTCTTTATTATAAATTAATTCCCTACTTATTTGAGTTTTTCTCTCAATTGATGAATCTAATCTATCTTGTCAAACACTTGATTTTCAACTACTCCAGAAAGCTCCTCATTCAACTTATTATCATAAACTCTATCTTAAAGTCTATCATAAGTCAAACCCTAATCAATATCTTAGATTCCAAGTTATTGTAAAATATCCATTTTAGAAATTCCAGCATCGTTTTTGGTGTCATCAAATTCTTTATCATCATTTTATGGAGGCTGTACAGGTTTAGGTACTTTTTTCCTAGATTACGGCTTCTCAAAGTATTCTTCAGGAATTTTGAAACCTCCTGACTTTGTAATTCTCTTAACTACATGCTTGGATTCGTATTCTTTTGCTTCTAAGATGTAAGGATCTTCTTCGCTGTGTGTATTTGATAGCTATTGTAAAGCCTTGTAAGACCTTGACTTTTCTACCTTTTTACCTACAACTTCGAATTCAACAGTATTATCTAAGCGATTAATTAATTATTTAATTAACAATAACAAATTAATAAATAATTTGATTTCATTAATGAATAAAAATAAAAATACTTTTCTTTTCAAACTAGTCATCAACTTCGAATATATTTTTACTTTTTGATTTTTATTTATCCTAACCAGTTAATCTATCCCAATTTTCTTGCTTTTGCTTGTTTTACTTTTCTTGCTTCTCTTTTAATTACTCTTTTGACTTTTGATTGATTAAATATTTTTAAAATTATGTTTTAAGTTATATAATCTAATCTAATTAGTTGTTTACTTTTGAAAGTCTTTCTCTTGATTGGTGAATCTGTTCAATTTTTTCATGAACTTTATTTTCAACTACCTAAGAAAGCTTTTCATTTAACTTATTTTCATATACTCTGTCCTGCAAAGTATCATAAGCAAGACCTTCGTCTTCATCTGTGATTCCCAATTTTTACAAAATTTATTGTTTAGAAATCCCAACAAAATTTTTATTGCTGTCGAATTCTTTTTCTTTCTTTTATGGAGTTATATCGCTTTGCTATGGCTTTTATTTATATCTTGGCTTGTCGAAGTAGTCTTCAGGAATTTTAAATCCCCCTGATTTCGTTTAGCTCTTTACTACATTCTTTTATTCATATTCCCTTGCCTCTCTAACATATTAATCTTATTAAGCATCTTTTTAAAATATATTTCCTGCCTTGACATCTTCGTATTTCCTGCCTACAATCTATAAATCAGTCATTCCCTTTCCTTAATTTTATGACGAAAAGGGATTTGCCTGCTTTGATTTTTCTTAAAAATTGCGATTCTCCTTTTGCGAAAAAGGTGTTTTATTCATATTTCAATTTTAAATTAATGCAATTAATTTATTTTAATTGTGTGAATTAATAATGAAAAGATAAATAATTAAATCATATTTGCTTTGATATTCAATTTGTCTTTGTAAAAATTGATATTTCTATTAATAATCCTATACATTTTGCTTGAAAAATCAATCAAGGTAGATATTTTATATTAGCTAATTAATAAATTCAATATATAAATGAATACACATATTTTATATATAAAAAATGAATAAAGAAAGAAAAGTCGCTAGCAAAAATCTTTTTGATGATCTCTCAATTGATTTATAAATTTTAAATTATTCACACAAATAAACTTATTTAATAACTTTTTTTTCAGTGAAATACAGAAAATAAAATAATCAAAATAATAATTGTATTAAATAAGATACTGATAAAAGTGTTATTAATTCTAATCACTTCAATATTTATTTAAATTCAAAATTATCTAAATGCAAACTTATTAATTAAATCGAAAAATCAATGAATCTACTTTATTAAGCAAAATTTTATTTTTTTTAAGTAATTGCATGACAGGAAAGCTTTTATTAAAACATATTCTATTTTTGTTGTGCTTAAAATTAGACGATTTAAATTCAGTTAATAATTTAAGGTTATTTTTAATAAAAACTATTAATTAATTCATTTTTAAGCAAATAAAATTTTCCTCCATATTATGATTTCTCTATATATTTTTATATGTAAAATCAAATAAATTGTAAATTAATCATTTTCTAAAAAGTATCTGTTGATAACCACAATTAAATTTATATAAATTGTATAAATAACAGATATTAATTAATAACTCCCTAATTTATAATAACAATTTCTTTACTTTAATTTATTTGAATTTGGAATTTTTAAGAAATAAATTGATATTTTTGTTTATCTAAAATTTTTTTATATAATTTTTTTAATTTATTTAAATGCTTTAGTATAATATTAATTTAATAGAATAATAAATATTAGTTAATTTTTTAATTTTTATATAAAATTTCTAGTAAATATTTAGCTAATTTTAATTGCTTTCTAAATATATTTTTTAGATTGATTTCTTATAAACGTTAAAAATAAAAATAAATTAGAAAAAATCAGAAAAGTAAACAAATAATTTTTAAAAATATTGTTTAAGTAGGTTATAAAATTTATTATTTAGTTAATATTTTGACAAGATAAAAGGATACAATTTTTTAAGATTTAAAAAAAAATGCTGATAATAGAAAGATATCACAAAATTATTATTTTATCTAAATAATAGAAAATCTACTGATTTAATTGATATGCTCTTTATATATTTCAGCTTTAATTTTATTTATATATAAATAAGAGCATTTTAATAATTTAACTGGTGTCAAAAATTGAGAATTTTTAAAACTATTTATTAAATTATCTTTTATTTTGATGATTTGAAAATCTATTTTAAAGAAATTTATAAAAAATATGAAATATTTGCTAATTTTGATTAAAATATGAAATGAATTTCACTATCACTAAGAATATTATTAATTTTCTAGAAATAATAATTAAATTTATTAATAATCTTTTATTAAATTTATTACTTAAATTATCATGTTATTCTTGCATTGCAATTTTCTGGAAAAATTTTAGAATATTTTTAAATAAATAAATAAATAATTAGTAAATTAATTTTTAAAATATAAGTTGCTCAATGGTTCTCTTAATATTATACTTAAGATTTCAATTTCTAGGAATGAGCTTTTGGAAAGTTAGCAGCTGCTATTACCTCTTGAGTTTATTGTAAATTTCATGCATGTTTTATACTTGTGTGATTACGGAAATGTAGACTAAACAGTAAATAAATTATTTATGATTTTTTTGGGTATATTTACAGGTCTAAGGTTAGGTTTATTAAAAAAATTACAATAATTAAAGCATTAAAAAAACATAATCAGATTTATTAAATACTTATCTAATAATCTACTTTAAAAATACACAAATATAAAATAACTGCATTAGAATTGCTGCATAATTCTCACAACCTTTAGGATTTAAAATAATCTTGAAAATTAACTGATCATATATTAGGTTATTAAGTAGAATTTTCTTAAAAACTAATAATATTTCTCTGCTATAAGATAGTTTTAATTAAGGAATATATATTAAGTAAATGCCATCAATAGATGATGATAACAACCACTTCCCTCTAATAATCTTGATAATTGGAAGTCTGAGTATCGTTCTATCATTAGTTATTATCTTAATGTACTTCTTCAATAAAAACCTTAGAGGTTTTGCTACTAAAATGATAGTTTGTATTTGTTTTAGTGATATTCTATTCACGTTGGGCATTATTTGCAATTAAAAATATATCGACATTGTTTCAAATAGATTTATTTGTAACTTATCTGCTTTTTTAACGCTATTTGGTTCCCTTTCATCACTTTCATGGGGAAGCATTATAGCCTATACAGTCTATATAAACACTGTTAATCCTGGAAGCAAGATAGTTCTATAAAAAACAAAAAGAATGGTTAAAAAGTATGCTCTAATCTTTTCCTATATAATCCCATTCTTTTTTGCTGTGGTGTAATTAATTTACTTATTATTTCGTTTATTTACTTACTTTTATAAAATATTTTTATTTATTTCTTAGTTCATTTTTCTTTAACCCTTTGATTTTAAAAATCTTACTTATTCATTCATCAGCTATCATACATATTTGAGCTGAATGTGTTAAATAGAGTATTGATAAAAGTGTTTGAAATAGTATAAAAAAGCACCTAAATATGAATGAACTATTTCTTAATAACAAAATATAACATTTAGTAAAAATTTATTATTGCAAAAATAGGCCGTTGTTTTTTGAGGATTACAGAAATATTGGAGATGTTTGTTTCATAACTTTAGATACTACTTCTGGATATTTTTCAAATATTGCTTTAGATCTACTCCCTTTGTTAATTGAGATTGTAATAATATTCTTTTATATATTTAAATCCATCAAAGCTTAACAAAAAGAGTATTAATAATCATCTAAATATCTTTTGGTTTACCCTATGATTTGTGTAATTGCATTTGGTAGCTTTTTTTGCTAAAAGAGCTACGAACTTGTAACAGGACTTAGCTGTGGATGCGACTATGACTGGCATTCCATTTCTTTTATCCTCTGCGCTCTCAATGGAGGATTAAATGCTATTTGCTATGGACTCAATTCAAGTATATGCTTTCCTTTGTTTAATTTGATGCCTTGTTGCTGTAAACAAAGGTCAGACAGCAACAATACCAATTAATATACAATTCAAACATCACTAAGAGCTGATAGCGGTGGACATATGGATTCCAACTAGTTCTCAACCCCTACAGATTCCAGAGATAATAACTATATGTTTTACATGAAACATGAAATAATGTCTTAACATATCAATAACTCTGAATGAATAATCAAAATATTAATCTAATTTCTAAATACTAAAAATTAAGAACCCCCTAAATTACAAAAAAATATACAAACCTAAATAATTAATTAATTAATATAATACAAGATTTATTCACATTTCAAAAAAAATTAATTGGCTGATCAAAAAAAGTTACTAATTTATTTATTTATTTCGCTTAAAATTTATATAATTATACTTTCTCTGTATGTACATAGACAATTATTTTTATTAAAAACAAACTATTTTCAATTTTTATGCAAAGAAATCAAATAAAATAATTCCCTCTTTAAAAAATAAAAAATCATTTAAAAATTTTTAGGAAATCTTTTAAAATAATCAGAAACCTTTACATAAAAACTAATCAATTTAATTGTATAATTTTATAGTGTAAGATTGTTAAAAGCTAATAAAACCTAAAATTTCAATTTAAATAAAAAATTATTAACATTTTGTTTGTTTTGCTAAAAAAGAATATAAAATACATAATGCATTTAATCGCTTGGTGGAGTGATAGCTTTTAATCTTTCTATAGCTAATTAGATATCTATATACTACTACTTTAAATTAAAATATTTTGCTTGTTACATCAAAAAAACATATGCAATATTGAGAAATTTTTTAAGAATATTTTAATTTTGCTTTACCTTTTACATAAAAATCAAACATTTAATTACATTATTTATAGGGTAAGATTTTTAAAAGCTTAATAAAATCTAAAATTTCAATTTAAATAAAAAATAATAAATATTTTGTTTGTTTTAGTAAAAAAAATATAAAATATTTAAAATATTTTGCTTGTTACAGCAAAAAAACATTTAAAAAATGGTGAAATTTTTCATAATTATTTTCATTTTGGTTTGATATTTTGAAATTGTTATTATATTTTGATTATTTTTAAATAAAGATGAGATAATAAAGACATTTTTATGTTTGTAATTTAGAAGTCAGGTAAGTTTATTTACATTTCAAATGAATTATTTGGAGAAATAAATATACATTTTAAAAGAAAGGATTTTAACATATTTATTTTGATTTTTTAATTTTTATAGATTTCAAATTTATTTGAAATTGTTTTGGATTTTGATATTATTTTGTGCTTTAAATTATATTTATGGTTAATTTTTATGGGTATTTGAAGAGGCTAAACTTTTAAATTATTCAAATGTGTTTGAGTTTTTTTATTAATTTTATTATAATATTTCGCTTAAAGAAATCGTATTTTTGGATGTTTGGCTTAGAGATTACATTTTTGATTATGCTTGCATGTTTGATTCATCGTTTATAGAGCTTAAATTAAGATTTAGATTAAATTTATTTTATCTTTGCTTATGGGTAAAAGTTGTGTGAAACGAGTTATTTTCTTTTGATTGCATAGAAGAATGTGTTTATACAGGTTAAAATTAGGTGCTTTCTTTTTAAACTTGTTTTTTAATATTTATTTTATTGTTTTCTTCATCATAAAATACTAAATCATTTTAGGTGTTAAATTAATGATTAATTTAGTGAGATGCAGATGTAAAACTAAGATTTTGTTCACTTAATTCGTTTAGGGATTACTAAAGGTGTCTACTTAGCTCTATTTTACTGCTGTTGTATTAATCCTTGAAGTCCTTCTGCTATACTTTAAATGACTTTATAGGCTCGCATCCTGAATTAGTAAAAAAACTTGCTTTCTTTTGTTAAAGTCCATTTTAATTGAAAAACCCTTAATATTTTGGACTCTGACTTCTGTCTATGCTTGTATCAATTATTTATCTAAGAGTCTTTGTTTCTTATCTTTTTTAAGTTTCATTTCCTTATTAATACAAGCTTTATTTTGATAAATCATGTTAATTTTTTGGAGTTTTTATTAAAGATTAGCTAAGAGATTTCAATTCTAAGTTTTATTTTTCAGGTTTTACAAAAGAAGATATTAGCTATTTATTAAAGTTGTTTGATTATGGATGGCAAGTGTTGAATTGATGATTATTTTAAATATTATTAAAAGATTCTAAGTTATTGTTTGCTACAGGGTTGTTATTGAAATCTTAAAGAGTTTAAATAGAATTATAAGATTTAAAATCTTATTATGAATAAATACGGTGGTGATTATTTTAATGGTGATGAGGGGTGTTTCCTTGATTTTGGTTTATTATGTGGGGATTCATGTTGTTGTATTAGTTAGACATAAATTAATTTGAGCTGCATTGAGATTTGTTTCTTAAATGAGTAGTGTTGCTGTTAAAATAATTATTAGTGTTTTATGTGGAATACTCTTAATTCTAGTGTGTCATCTGAGGATTTGCAAACATTAACTGATTTTCGCTAATATTTAGTTTATCATAGCTGCTATTTGTATCGAGTCTATTTTTTTCTAGGTTAAATTATTTGATTTCTCTTAATTCATTTGCACTGTACTCTAATTTGTTTTAAATTTAATTTTGCTCAATTTTTTTGAAATTAAATTCACTAATTCTTTGCTCGTTATTTGAGGGTATGAAGACATTCAAGTTCATGCTCTAATTCTAAATGGGAGAATAAGTATGCTTGCTCATTGATGGACTAACTGTAGAAAATGAGGTGTTTAAAGGATTTTCAAATATTCTCCTCCTTTTCTTGTAGGCAGAAGTTTATGTTAAAAATGGTCTTGAGGGTGACTAATTGATAAAGTTGAATTTAACTTTTTTTTCTTCATCATCATCTTCAATAGTACAATTTAGATCTTCGTTATAGTTTTAAAATTCATTATTTTAGCTTTATTTTTCAAAGTGGAAATTTTAATTTGGTAAATTAAGATTAATTCTATTATTATTTTTTAAAAGATGGTCATAAGAAACAACAGAAACACTCTTAAAGCGTGATTATTCTAAATTTTTATCTTTCAAATTTTATTATTAAATTGCAGAATTCTTGGTAGATTCTGCTTCTTTGTTTTCAGGAATAATTTGCATCAAACTTTTATAATTTTCTTCATTTTTAACACTTTGCACTTAAAATTAAGCTTGCGAATCATTAAAATCGTTTTAACTTTAATTTATATTGCACTCAAACGAGTCGCTTGTATCTTTTCTTATTTTTACTTTGTTTAAATTAGTTAGCTTTTGTATGATTTATTGATTTTATGTCTCACTGAACCTAATAGAATCTTCGTTTTTATCATCATTTAAAGCTATTAATTCTTCTCTGTCATATAGCTTTTTAGTCTTATCATTATTGGTTTGTTAATTTTCAATTCTTTTATCTTAGTAATTATAAGACATAATAGGAGGAGTTATTGGTAATTAAATTGATTCTAATCTATTTCTTCCTATGCTCTCCTCTAATGCATTTTAACTATCTTAAACTAAATAGCCACCAACAGTATTAAATCCACCTGCATTATCCTTTTAATTCTAAATGCTTTATTCAGTCAATAATGTTTTTTAAATGCTTTGATAGCTATTTTATTTACTTCTGGTCTCATTTGTGTTTTTTCTCATTCTCTTTATTTGTTCTATTAAATCTTCCTAAATATTCTCAGGGCTTTCTTCATTTGATTAAAAGCTTGGTTAACTGATTTTGTAATCAATTTATTATTTTTTTTTTTAAAGATTTGCTAGATAAGCACTATTATCATTCTAATTATTATAATCTTATTACATTGTTTTTCTATCTTTCATTTAGTAATTTTGAAAAGTATCAACCAATTACGATTTCTATATTTCTATCTAATCAGAAATATTCTAAATGCTTTCTTAAGAATTATTTTCCTTCAAAGAATTCTTCACATCAAAGCTATTTTGCTGTTTCAGATTTAATTAATTTTCATATTAATTTTAAACATCTTAATTCTATTACATCATCCCTTATATTTCTTAGTTCATTTATTCACATTAAAGCTAATCTTGATTATCATTTTAATTTTGTATATCCTTAAACAGGCTGTTAATTTCTTTGGCAGCATTTTAATATGTGCTATCAAGTTCATTTAGTAATTTCTTGTTAGCCTATTTTAAATCAAATCTAGGAGTTTCGTGCTTCCTTTTGTCATGTGTATTAGAACTCTCTTCTAAGTTTATTTCACTTGAGTTTCTTCTAGAGCTAGTTTCAACTTTATTATCAGGAGCCAAAGTATTTGGAATGTCATCATAAAATTATTCTAAATATGCTTACTCTATATTAGGTAATGCGTATTAGTTGAATTAACCTACTAATTATTAATTTTTTGACAATCCATTATATTAAAATTACTCCTATTCTGTATTAATATTTTTACTTTCATGCAAAGAGTTTTAATACTAACTTCCTAGCATTTCATTTATTTATTAACTCCCCAAAGAATATTCCTTAAATTAATTCTATTGTCTTTGCTAATCATGAGCAGCATTGTTATTTTATATCTAAAAAGATTCATTAATTTTTCCACTTATATGGTTATCATTACTAAAACGGATGCGATTTGAGTCAACAGAGAATTCTTTTCCTGTTTAATTCTTAGCATTGAAAGTCTAAAGCATCTATTAAATCTACATTTACATTTTTTCTTCATCAAGAGCTGTCTCTTCTTCAATATTGTCATTAAGTTGTTCATTTAATTAAAACTAAGAACTCTAAAAAGATTTTTTTTCTCTTTCCTACTATAAAATCTGTTACTTAATCAGCAATTCATCAGAAATAGAAACTGTAGGTTAAAAAAAGGGCATATCTTAGTTATCTGCGAGCTTTGAGCTTTAATTCATAGAAGAATATAAGCTAAATACTTTGCTTTCTTATTTATTTGAATTAACTAAACCATTTTAGTTAGATTGATTACCAAAATTCTAAGAAAAGGCTTAGTTAATATTTTACTCTATTAACTGATTATCATGAGGATTAAGACATTTTGGATTGATATTATCAAACTAATTACTTCCTCTTAATATTTTTTGTTGTAACCTTTAATTCTTTAATTAAGAAATCTGAACTGAGTGTTAAGAAGAATTTGAATTCTACAAACTTTAGTTTGGAATTTATTTGTTAAATTGTTATTCTTAAGGCTAAGTGTCAACACTGCTCTATTAAGTGCCATCTTAAATAAATATGTGATGCTAATTATCTTGATTGCTTAAGTTAGACTCTTTCATTTAGTTACTTTGAGAAGAATTCTTGAGCTTTTTTTGAGTAGATTAAAGCTCACTTTACTGAGTATCAACTGGTTTATTCTTTTTCTTGTCAGTAGAAGTATTGAAAAAGTCTTTCGATTTTGAAGTTTGTTTGTTTTTCATATTATTTATCCTCAAATTAGAAGGAATGTAAGAAGATTATGAAGAGCAAGGACTTATTTTCGAAGAAAACTGATTACTTTAAAAGTTATTTTAATCATCATCATTTAATTACAATTTCTTTCTATGCATGGGAGAAAGGGAGCTATTCTACTTTTAAGCCCTTTAATACTAAGCAGCCTCAAGAACCTCCTGATAAATACTGGTATGAGGACTAATAAAATCTTCACAAAATTTATTTTCAACAAATAAAAGCAAATTCCTTTTCTTAGGGGAGCACTTGTAAATATCAGAGTACCCTACAATATTGCTGCTATGAACATATTAGCTCTTGTAGTTATGCATTACCTCTTATTCCTATTCTTTATCAATTTTTGCATTTGCATACTTGCTTGGGTGTTTATAATATGCTTTTATTATTAATTTAAAAATTAATTCAATTTTTTATTTTAATAAAAATAATGAATTGAAAATTCTAAAGCCATTAAAAAATATTTTTCTTTGAAATAGAAATTACTATTCAATCTTAAATTCTTTTCTAAGTCTAATTAAAAAATACTTTTAAACTGAAATTAAATTTTCCTCCTTTTTCTTAAGAAAATTAATAAATTTTAATTATTTCATCTCTCAAGATTCAAATATTATTTTTAACAATACTAAAAAACATATTAAAAAAAGAGTGAAAATAAATGAATTGATATAATTGAAATATTTTAAAGTGATTTATTCATATTTCTTTGATGAAATTTCAATTATGCAATTTATCTATTTTTATACTTAAGAAACCAAATAAAATTGAATTAATCTAAATCCAACAAAAAATATTTTTAGTTAAAATTCTTATTAACTGACTGATAATTTTTAAATTCGTACTTATTGCTAATTTATTTATTTTTAAAAATTTTTTTAAAGATAAATAGCAAATCTTACTAGAGTATCTATAATTATGATTAGAATTAATATATTTTAATTTAATATATTGCCTAAGTAATAACTTAATCAGTCAGTTTATTAAATAAATTTCATTAAATAATTTTAGACTTTGATTGAAATTGGAAAAGATATAAATAAGTAAATAAATAAATATATTTACCTAATAAATAGCCTGGATATCCTATTCCACTCTTTACAATTTTTTTAATTTAATTACCGTTAAAAAATCCATAGAAAAATTTTTTGTCTCTAATGAAATATTAAGTTCCTGTAATTATTTTAGCCATAAAATAAAATAAGTTTTAAAACAAATTTATTTATTTATTATTGATGTATTTATATTTATTACCATATTTAAACTCTTGCTTTTCAAAGATGCCATCATTTATCATAAATCCTAGGTACTGTCTGCCTACTCCATTTAGTTTTTTGCCCTTGTTTAAGATTAAAAAGATCATTTTAGATTTATTAATAAAATAAAAGGTAAAATAGTAAATTAATTAATTCTATTATGATTTTATTTATTATGAAATTAAGATATTCTAATGATTGATTGAATTTTTCAAGGTAAATTAATTATGGCATTTTCTAATGAAAATTTTATTAAGTTTAATTGTATTTTACTTTGTGATGTCCAACTTATAATACTTTATTATCATAATCGTGAAGAACACCCAAACCAGATGGCTGTTTTCCATTCTCACTTGCTACTCCTAAATAGAAGGTAGTGTCTGGATACTCTATATATTTGATACAACTTCTGCCCTGACATCCATGAAATATTCTTTTGATAACTTCTTTGAGGGTAACTACCTAAGGAATTTATGATTTTGTAGTCAGCTCATAGTCCCTATTTGGCTCAGAACTTTAAGCATCATAACGAAACCATTTATTTGTTAATTTTTCGAACCATACTCCGTTCTCTAATACTCCCTTTTAAAATTAGCCTACTATCATGTTTTCAAAAGGATCTAAAACGCAAGCATACCCATTTAATTTATTTCTTCTAAAATTTCCAAATGCACATCCACCTTCACTAAAATAAACTACACCCTCATCCTCCATGTAGTCTTTGCTCCATTTTCCTATTTTTTGATTTTGATATTTTTATAAATCTTGACAATGAATTGTTAGCATAATAAATATTCATAATAGAATAAATATGTATATTTGATTGGTTTTAACTAAATCATGGAATAAATTTTCCACAGAAAATTTCATTTAAAGTAAAACTGATAATAAATAATAAGAACCTAAGTAAATTTATCCAGAATCCCAGTAGAATACTCCGTATCCCTCTCTTTTCATGTTTAACATTTCGCCTTGATAATATCCATTGTCAAACTCAATCATTTAGAATTCTTTTTAAAAGATAAAAAATGTATATTGAAATATTCGTCAAGCTTTTTTGTTTTTGTTACCCTTGCAATTGCTATTAAACTAATAAGAAGACATCTCTACTTTAGCCCTTTGCGATTTGACAAAACAAATGTTTAATAAAAAGTAGATTTTCTACACTATATTAATAGCTGTTAACTTATTTAATCTAGCTCTAAATTACTTAAAGTATTTCTATTAAAGTGCTTTAAGCACTAAACAATATACGACTATTTCTTTACAAAATTATTATTTAATTAATTTTTTTGGTTGATTAACCAGCATTCATTTTACTTTATAACCAACAAATAAAATTTATACATATATTTATATCAAAACCTATTAAGAAATTTTCATTCAATTTAGTTAAAGGCTAAACAACAAAAAAACAAGCTAACTAAAAAACTTCATTAATAAATTAAAACTATCTTATGTTACTTACATTTTTTAACCTTAAAAATAAAATATTTTATCAAAATTAACTTAAGCATCAAAATTTATTTCTAAAACTAATTCAAAATAAAAAGAAAATAAATTTATTTTTCCAAATTTTTACAAATATTCTTAAATGTTAAAAAATAATCTGAACAAAAATATCAAAAGATAGATTTTTGAAATAAATTAGAATCATTTTTTTTCTTGATCTAATAAAATTAATCTTAAAAAATAATAATTACTTAATTTTTAATTTTCAGTAAAATACAAAATTTAATTTTTAAATTATTTGAATTTTTAATTAAATGTAAATATTTTAATTTGCAAGAATATATTAAAATTAGCATGTTGATTTTATTTATTTAATTTGATATATTAATTAGAATTGATTAATTTAATTATTAAATTTTCTTTACTTTAATTTAATAAATAAACTTGCATTCAAACGAGCTGTATTGAAGTATCTTTAGGAGAAAGCAAATTTTTATTTGAAATGTTAATGGTTTAAACTTTTTAGTAAATGGATTTTTATATGATAGGCTATTTTTTTTATTTTTACTGATACTATTGTTAGCTTGATTGATTACTTTTTTAGCTTTTCATATCGTCTTAGAGGTCTTTAGATTAACTTTGGGCTGATTAAGGAGGTTGAGTTTGATCATAATTTATACAAAACATTTTTTAACTCTTGGTATCGTTATTATTGATCATTTACTGAGTCTAATTTAATGAGCCAGGATCTTGTTTTTCAATTTGCTGGCTCGACTAATTGTTTATACTTTTCTATTTTTTCAATAGCTATGTCCTTTAAGTAAGCTCTAATTAAGAGATGATAAGAGTGTTAATTTTTTTTTTAAGTCTTTTTACTTTATCTAGTTTATCTAAAGATACAACTGATGAGGAGCCTAAAATTTTGAAATCTGATTAATTGACTTCACCTAAATTTTCTTTTTTAAGACTTTTTAGTTCTGCTTTAGATTTCAGTAGTGTAGCAAAAAAGTCTTTAATTAAGTTAAAGGTTCCTTTTAGAAGGTCAATTATAACACTAAAGATGTGAATAGTTAATATTGTAGAAGCTGAAGCAATAATAAACCAACCAACATTGTATCTAAATTATTCATCAGCATCATCGTCGTCTTTAACTAGTAAGCAAACACAAGATTACATAAAAATTAAAATAATCTCACTAATTCCATTCTTGATGTTTGCTGATTTTTCTTCTTGAGGCCTTAAATACAAATAGTAAACACTAAGAGATAAGTTCATTAAGCATATTACTATTACTTAAAGATAAACTAATCCATATAAATATAGCAATATCATAATGTAAAGTATTTTTCTCAAATAAAGAAAGACATTTGTATATTTGCTCCACTTTTATTATAAATATTGCTGTCTACTGAGAACTTTTTGGTTAGATTTTTCCTATGGTTTGTTTATATTTTCTTCCTTTTATTGTTCGCAAACTAAGCTAACATTATTATTCTCATTTTATACCTTTTCTTCTTGATCTTTTGATTGTTCTTCTTCTTCTTCTGCATCAGGTAGTACATAGCCACCAAATATAGAACCAAATTGTTACTATATTTAAGGATCTCTCAAATTTTTACATTTCATGATAAATATAGTCAACATAATAGGATAGATCATGACAAAAGTAAAGCAAAGCGCGAACATTGTATAATTTAGAAAAGCTAGTGATTCATCAAACTAAAAACAATAGAATTACGACAAAGCTGATACAAGCACGTAAACGTAGACGCAACCAACAAGATCAAAAAATCCACAGTATTCCTTTTAAAATTAAAAAATTATTAAATATTGACAAAAAAAACCGATTAATTTTAAATATTTCTAATTCATAATTAAATAATTTTATTTTTTACCCATCCACTTTTTATTTTGCTTTAGATGTAAACTCTGATTTAAGGTATAGGGATAAATGAGAGTATTTTAATCACTGAATATATAGATGCAATTCCTGTAATAATAGTGAAAGATTAGCCAGCTCCATTAAAGAAATATCTATTTTTAGTTTAAGTATTTTAATTAAAAATGAGAAATTTTATTTAATAAATTTTTTTTGTAAATAATATTACGCGTCATATCCATTTTCAATAAATTTTTCAGGAGTGTATGGCTGCTAATAGTCTGGTTCTAGTAAATAGAGTTGAATGGTATTTGGAACAAAAGCAAATTAGAAGTTCTAAAAAATAGAGCAAAAAGATAAAACATTCTCTGGATATCTTACATGGAAGAAAAGCATGAAGTAAATGAATGTCGTTAAGTCTATCGTACTAAACAGGACATAACTGTTACCAAGTATTGTCATTAGGAGGGTTATGATGTACAAAAATATAGATGTTTTAGAAGCTACTTGCTTTGTGTCTTGGGCTTATTAGATTTGGGATTAAGTTAGAACAACATAATCACTTAATTTTACTTATTTTTAGGGCTGCTTTAGATTGTTTACATCTACAAAGAGAGGATCATTCATATTCAAAATTAAATGTTTATTTTTGCAATTGTTTTCCATATTTACTTAGAGAAAGACATTAGTTTATTACATGCCAATATAATTGACTTTAAATGGATTATCATAGTCTTCAATTTAGACACTAAATATGCTGTTAGGGTCTTAGCTAGTCATGACCACTTAGCTTTAAAATGAAATAGTGATATTGTATCCTACATTTTCAACTACAGTTTACTTTACATTAAAGTCGTTTTTTTATTAGACAACACAAAGTTAGTTTGTGCTGGAATATACAAAACCTTCTTAGCAAGTGTCACATATTGAACCATCGTTAGCATTACATGTTTAGCAATAAGGAACAGAGCAAGTGCATTCATTCTTATTTGAATTCAATATATAATTAGTCTAACATTTTTGGCAGATACTCCCATTATTGGGATCACATTATTGGCAGTTTTAAACTCCACATTAGCATTTTTTGTTATTATCCAAAGATATGTAACCATTCACACAATTATCACATATTGCACCATCTTTTTGATTGCATTTTGAGCAATTTTAAACCGAACACTCACATAAAGAATTTTTATTTAAATTATAATTTTGCTAGCACTTTTGACAAATATTACCATTTGAAGGATCGCAAGTTAAACAATTCTAACTATTGCATTAACAAATTTTATTATTATATTATGAGGAAAACCCATCAACACAAGTATCGCAGATAGAACCATCATCTTTATTGCATTTCTAGCAATTAGGAATAGTGCAAATACAAGATTTGTAATCACTGCTTAGTACATAATTAATAACACATTTATTGCATGTTTAAGGATTGTAACACTGAAGACAATTATTTGCACAATTTTAACAATTTCCTTAGTTATCCATAAAATAACCAGGTAAGCACAAGCAAGTACCTATTATTAACAAATTAAAAAATACGTTAATTATTTTATTAATTTTTTATCAAATTTGATATTAATTTGTAAAATCATTTATTTTTATTGAAATTAAAGAATTATTTTTAAATTTATTTGAAATTATTTAATTTGATTTTAAAACTTTTTAGAAAGGATTTACCATTATCTAAGTATTTGACATCTACGCAGCCTGTACAGTTAGTAGCAGTGTTTAAACAGGTTTTACAACTAGGATCGCATTATTTGCAAATATAATTATTATCACAGTAAGTACCTGGAGGAATATCGCTAAAGCATTGATTATTGTAAAAGTATTTGTAGGCAGAATTTATATTGCACGAAGTACATGAAGTTGAATTTCCAGGAGAAACACACTCACCACATGTAACATCGCATTTTTAGCAAATATAATTGCTATCACAGAAAGTAGAACTTGGTTTTGATGTAAGACATTAATTTTTATAATAGTATTTATTTGCAGAACTTATATTGCACTATGTGCAGGAGATTGCGCTTCCAGGAGAAAAGCATTCAGCACAAGTTAAATCGCATTTTTAGCAAATATAATTGCCATCACAGAATGTCGAGCTTGGTTTTGTTTGGAGACATTAATTGTTATAAAAATACTTATTTAAAGAATTTATATTGCAAGATGTGCAAGATGTTGCATTTCCAGGAGAGACACATTCCGCACAAGTTGAATTACAATTTTAGCAAACATAATTACTATCGCAGAATGTAGAGCTTGGTTTAGATGGGAAGCATTGATTATTGTAAAAGTATTTGTAGGAAGAATTTATATTGCAAGATGTGCATGAAGTTGCATTCCCAGGAGAAAAACACTCCCCACAGGTTAAATCGCATGCTTAACAAATGTAATTGCTATCGCAGAAAGTTGAACTTGGTTTTGAAGAGAGACATTAATTATTATAAAAATATTTGTATGCGGAATTTATGTCGCATTATGTACATGCACTAGAATTAGCAGCTGCACTGCATTTTAAACAAGTAGAATCACAATTTTTACAAATAAAATTACTGTCGCAGTATGTTTTACTAGGCTAAGAAGTTAAGCATTAATTATTATAGAAGTATTTATTTAAGGAGCTTGTATTGCAGGAGGTGCATGAAGTCGCATTTCCAGGAGAAATGCATTCCGCGCATGTTGAATTGCAATTTTAACAAACAAAATTACTATCACAATATGTAGAGCTTGGTTTAGATGGGAGGCATTAACTATTGTAAAAGTATTTGTTTGTAGAATTTATATTGCAAGAAGTGCAGGAAGTAGAATTTCCAGGAGAAACGCATTCCTTGCAGGTCAAGTCGCATGTTTAACAAATAAAATTGCTATCACAGTAAGTAGAACTTGGCTTGGAAGAAAAGCATTAATTGTTATAAAAATATTTATATGTAGAATTTATATCGCATTAAGTGCACGCACTGGAATTAGCTGCTGCACTGCATTTTAAACAAGTAGAATCACAATTTTAGCAAATAAAATTACTGTCACAGATTGTTTTACTAGGCTAAGAAATTAAGCATTAATTGTTATAAAAATATTTGTAAGAAGAAGTTATATCGCAGGATGTGCAAGAGGTTGAACTCATAGGACTGCTGCATTACAGACAAGATGGGTGGCAATTTTAGCAGTTATAAAAGCTCTATCCGCTTACTGTTGTTAGCGGACAAATAGTTTTAGAGGGTTGAGATGGATTACATGTTTTTGAGTTAGGATCTAAATATTAATTATTGTAACAATCAGTGCATACAGAAGGACTGCCATTTTAGCAGCCAAAGCAGTTTGAATTGCATTACTAACAATATTATATAGTAGATTTATATAAATTATATGTATTACTTGGATTATTATTGTAATGGTGATCTACTAAATTGCATTATGTTACACAAGCATAATATGTTGAATTAACAAATAAAGTGTAACCTGTTGAACAACTTACTTGAGATAATCCTACCCAAATTCCATTAATCATACTTACATCATATCCATTCCAAGTGAAATAATTTAATTTAACTTAGCTATTTTAAGCCTCAGGACTTTATCCACTCTAAATTTTAATGCCAAAATAGCCATTTGAAGTAATACTAAAGTCCTTTAATCCAAAAAATATATTTGATTATTAAACTACAGAACTGGAAGTCCAAGCGATTGTGTTTGAACCTCCAAGATTTTTGCCTTGGGTATCAAATACGGTTTAGTAGCTATATAATTGCTAGAACATGTCTGATGTGTTCTAATAAACAATAAGAAAATTCATATAAATAGTTTAAATATTTTGATTAGTGAATTTGATTTAGTAATTCATGCTATCAATCTGAGTGAGAGTATATTTTAAACTCAAATAGCTTGAACTACTTCCTTAGAATCCGTAAATAAATCCTGCGATTTATTAAATAGGCTTAGTACCAGTGATTGTGGAAGTAGATCCAGACATTAACTGAACCTATTAAACTTCTACATTAGGATCATCAATAGCCAATATATTAAAGCCTAGTTGATCTAACGTGCTTCCTAAAGATTGTAATCTGTATTTTAAACTAGTTTGGCTTAAGGTAATTGTTGTTATTTTAAATCCTTATTAGTTATCATTATCAGTATTATAAACTGTCAACGCATACATTACTTTAGGTGTAGCCTTGAAGGATCCTGCAGTAAGATCGACTGTATAGTCTGCATATGAATTTATGCTTATAGAATTAGATTACCATACTTATTATTCCTACTTTATCAACACTCTATCTGATTAAAGAACTTTGAACTACTAAAATGTTTTTTAAACCAAGTTAGCAAGAGCGTAAATTAAAAAAAGATAAAGTTTTAAAAACTTCATTTATTTTGTTTGAGGATTTTCTAGTTAATTGATTAATTAATTAGTTTCTCCTTTCAGAGATATATAAATTTTCTTTATTTTTTTCGAATTTTTTTTATTACTGAATTCTTTTTTTACTTTTTATGATTAATCAAAAAGAAGTAAAAAAAATAGAAAGAAGTTAAGTGCTTTGAATAATTGATGTTTTTTTAATTTCGATTTTAAATATGTGGAAGGAAGGAAACAAGCAAGTAATGAAAGGTTAGTTTAAATATTAATTTTAGTATGACTCAATGAATGAATTTATGAATGAATGAAGTGAAAAATTAAAATTCAAATTATTGCCTGAAAAACCTTGAAGACGAATGAAAGAGCCCTAGTTACTGAGAAAGAAAAGGAATATCAATAATTAAATTGTATTATTAATTATTTGTTTACTCTGATTAATAATCATACTAAATCTAGAGAAGGAAAAGTAACAATATCACTAAGACCTTAATTAGATTTTTATAAATTTCTTTTATTACCTAAATAGAAAAAAAAATTTCTGTCAATTTAAATACCATAATCGCTTTGCAAGCAGTCATATAGACTTAATTAATATATTTATATTTAGTGGTAAAAATAGCATCTACTATTTCATCAAATAAATCGATAGACTCTACAATTTAAATTTTATTTTCACGCAAATTCAAAAGGCGATAAATTCTAATCAAATTTACTGCTCAGGTCAAAAATTTACTATGTAAACTGCCTTAACCAGTTTAAAACCAGCCAGCTTTCTTTTTTTAAATATTTCATAAAATTATCCTTTTTACCATTTTAAAAATAATTTTAAAAGATTATCTATCTGCTATTTAGTTTTCTCTTATCTGAATAATAATTATAATACTTTAATATGACACGAATGATGTAATTTATATCATTATAATAAGCAGTTCTACTCTTTTCCTCAAATCCTTGCATCAATGGAAAAATTTAAATTAATTGTTCAATGAGTTAGATATGAATTGAAAAAATAATAATTACAAAAAACTCAATTCAATTTTGGAATAATATTGATTTTCACTTGAAAAAATGAGAAGAAAAATCTATTTTTTAGTTAAAAAGTGTTTAACAAATTGTTGTTTTTTAATATTGCAAGCGATTTTTGATTTTGCATATTATTCTACTTGTATTTGTATGAAGTTAGTTTATTCCACAGAAACAAAATGATTACTTTGAATAAAATTATATACTTAAAATAATTGTAAAGCAATCTTTTTTGGGTGTGAAATGTCTATCTTTGTTTGGTAATATTAATATATAAATTTGTTCACATTGACTATTACTATATGATTATTTTGAATAAATTTTAATTACTTTCTACTCCATTAAATTCATGGAAGTGAAGTATTTTTTATTATTTAGATTCATCTAGCGAACAAAAAATTTTTTGATTCATTAAATAAATTACAAAAATGAAAGATTTTGTAAAGGTAAATCAATTTAGAACGATAGATACTAAATGTCGATTAATTTTTGCAACCTAAATTAATTTTTTACCTAAAAGATTTAAAAATCTAGAATGTTTTTTCATTTATTTTTTTCAACTAAAAGTAAAAATGTAGTAAACTTTTTATTCAATAAGAAATAATTCAAATATCATCATAGGGACAAATAAATCAATGAAATACTTACTTAATATGTAAATAAATAATTGTAAACATAAATTGCGCAATTTTAAATTTTAGTGGTGCTTTACGGAACATTGGCAAAAGAAAATATTCTAAAGATTTCAATCGAACTAAACAATAAAATAATAAATACTTGGTGCTAGATAAATATCTTTGGTGGCGACTTATTAATTAATTTGATTAACCACATATTATGAATGGGCTTAATAATATTATTTATTAATATCCAGATTACATTTATTCACTTTATCTAAAAATAATTAATTGTAAGCAAGCTAAATAAATATATTTTTATAGTTTTTTGAATTATTTCCTCATAAATCTATTATAAACATACTTATTTCTTAAATTTACACTATTTTAACCATTAAATAGACATTTAAGTGATAATAAATATAAAGTTCTATGTTATATTTTCACTCAAATTTACTAATAGTGAAAAGCCTATGGTAAATTTAATAAAGTTACAAATATCTTTTTGCTATTGAAAATTTACACTATTTGAAAGAATTCATTCTAAAAAATTATTCAAATTAAAAGCTATTAATTTATTTATGTTCCTTATAAATACTTTAAAAATAATTAATAACAAAATTAATTATCAACATTTTATAATTTTACGCACTATTTTTGATATAAATTAAAAATAAGAGCTAAAATTATTCACTAAAACATTTAAAAAATAAATTTATTAAGTTATTCATTAACTTCCAAACAAAATTATTTCGTTTATATTTATATCATGTTAAAGCTTTTACTTCACTTGCTTAATATTTAATTGATCTAAACAATATCTCAATATTTGATAATAATTTCTCAAATTCAAATTACTCATCTTCTATAAAATCAAAGTCATAAAATTTTAAAAATATTAATTTCTATTACAATACATTTTTAATAAATATTTTTTATTTGTAAAAATGCTATTTCGTTTCTTAAACAATGCTTCTATATTTTAATTTTGTACATCACCCTAATTTTGTTTTAAAGTTGATAAATAAACCAAATTAATAAGTAAAATGAAATAGGTTTAAAATACTTTTCGATCTTGAGAACAAAAAATAATTTTTTCTTCTAAATTAATTGGTAGCTTTTTTTAATAATATCTTTTATCAATTTTAGTAAATTACATTTAAAATTATTTTGTGTTAGGCTAAATCATTCTTATTTATATTTTTTTGAAGAGGAAATTAAAACCAACAGATTGAATTAAATAAAATCAAAGTTATTCTCTTTCAAAAGAAAATGTTAATTTAATTAAATTAGTATAATTTATATATTTATTTTTTAAAATCTAACCTATTCTAAATCTATCTTTATTCATCCTTTATTAATTTTTGTTTTGATAAACTGGATTTAGGAACAGTTCTTAAATTTTTTAAATAACATAAAATGAACAAAATATATCGAAATTGGAATTTAAGCATACCTTTTTATTACACTGAAAATAAATAAGGAAAGATTTATTAATAAATTAAAATGTAATAATTTTTTTATAAAATAATATTTAATAAATTTTAAAGAATAAATTTGTAATAAATTTTAAAAAATATATTTGTAATAAATCAACAATTTTTTTATTCTAATTTTAATTAAAAATAATCATAAAATTATATTCTATGTTTAATAGAAGCTTGTTTTAAAAAAAAATATAGATAAATACATTTTTTATATTTAGAAATTTAATTTTTGCCCTAATTTATCTATCCTATCTATCTTTATCACTTATTTTTTATCATAAATTTATGTTTTTGACAACTAATTTAGGAGCTTTAAGAAACTTGCTCAATATTTTCAAGTTCTATGACTCATCAATTTAATTATAACTATATTAATGGATATATTATTAGAGATAATTAAAAAAAGAATTAGTATAAATTTTTAGTTTATTTTTAATGAGTAAAATAAGAATAAAAAGAGGAAGTATTTTAAATCAAATTTTGATAAATAAATAAATAAACTATAATCAAAATAATAAAAAAATAAATAAAAACCATTAAATACAAATAATGTTTTTATTTTAAATCAATTTTATTTAACTTTAAATATTAGAATCAAAAAGAAACAATATTTTTACTATAAATAAAGAGACAAGTTTGAGAGATTAGGGCAGCTAAATAATCCATAGCCTAAGCTTTAGGCACCAATTGCATAAATTTAATTGAATCTTTTTAAATATTGAAGAAAATATAGTTATTTAGTTATAAAGAAAAGCAAAAAAAATGAATTAAAGCAAATGTTGAAAATGAAAAAGGAATTTAAGTTTAAAAAATATAATTACAATAAAAAAAACATTTAAAATAAATAAATAAATTGTTTGTTTAAAATCTATTTACAGCTTAAAAAATATATTATTATAAAAGTATTAAGGGGGTTTTTACGTTAAATCAAGTGTCAAATTTGAGAGTTTAGTGCAGTTTACAAATGCAGAAGCTAAGACTGAAGCACCTTCATTGCTAATTTAATTTATACTTTTTAATTATTGAAGAAAGTATAATTAACATGTTTGTTACAGAGAAAGGAGCATGAAGAAAAAATAATCACTAAAGCAAATGTCAAAAATTAAAAATGGCTTAAATTAAAATGCATAATTATTGGCAAAAATTATATAAGTTATATAAATAAAGAGGTAAATAAATAAAAGAGTATTTTTGTTTTAAATCCGTTTTGGTATTAAAAATATCATAATCTAAAAGAAATAAAAATCTTTTACTCTAAATAAAGAGTCAAATTTTAGAGATTAGTGAAGTTTGATAGTGCTGAACCTAAGCCTTAGGCATCTTAATCACCAATTTAGTTTGATCTTTTAATAATTGAAGAAAATAAAATTAGTTTAGACTTTATTAGAAGGAAAAATGAAGAAAAAATATGAAATAAAAATAGATTAATAAATAATTTAAGAAGAAGGTCAAAATAAAATTTAAATTATAAAAAACATAATCAAAATCAAAAGCAAATAAATCAAATAAAAATATAATTTTTGTTTTAAATTAATTTAGATATTAAAAAATATCAAATGCCAAAAAAATAAGTTCTTTTTACCCTAAATAAAGTTTTAAATTTGAGAGATTAGAGCAGTTTGCTAATCCTGAAACTAATCTTGAGACGCCTTTAGCTCCTATTTAATTGTGACTTTTTAAATATTGAAGAAAATATTTTTAGTTAGTTATTTTGTTGAAGGTTGAGTGAATAAAAAATATGAAATGATCAGTAAAAACTAATAAAAAATGACTTAAATTAAAAAATACTATAATATAAGTCATACAAAAATTTATAAATAAAAATAAAATCTAATTTCATATTCAAAAATATCATAATATAAAAGAAATAAGTTGTTTATACTAAAGATCAAGTGTCAAATTTGAGAGATTAGTACAGCTCGCTATTCCAAGACCTAAGCCTGAGGCACCTTCATAGCTAATTAAATTTTAACTTTTTAAATATTGAAGAAAATGTTAGTAAATTGAAGTAATAAAAAATTATTAAATTAAAAAAAAATAAATAAATAAACATTTTGATGCTAAAAAATATCAAAATCCAAATGAAATAAGCTTTTTTACTATAATTAAAGTTTCAAATGTGAGAGATTCGAGCAATTTGCTAATGCAGAACTTATACCTGAGGCACCTTCGTCATCAATTTAATTGTTACTTTATTAAATATTGGATAAAAGATAATTAGTTCATCATTTAGTTTGAATGATAATATGAAATAATAAAAAACTAAAAATCAATAAAGGTAAAATTTGAAAATATAAAAAACCTTATCAGAACCAGAAGCAAATAAATAAATATAAATAAATAAAAAGAATATTTTTTAGATTTTATTTGATTTTCATAACTACCAAAATCTAAAATAAATAAGCTGTATGTATTTACGCCAACAAAAGTGTCAAGTCTGAGAGTTTAGTACAGTATTATAATGTAGAAATCATACCTTAGGCACCTTTATCACCAATTTAATTGTTACTTTTTATATATTGAAGAAAATATTGTTAATTTATTAGTTAGTTAGTGGAAATTCCATATAGCAACCACATTATAGCTAGTTAGAAGAAAATAAATGAAACAATAAAAAACTTGTTATTAATAAAAGCAAATGTTGAAGAGTATTTTTGTTTTAAATCCATATTGATATCAAAAAATAAATATCAAGATTCAAAAAAATTAAGATGCTTTTACCTTAAATTAAGTGTTAAATTTGAGAGATTAGTACAGTTTATTAATGCAGAACCTAAGCCTGAGGCACTATTTGCACCAATTTAATTTGACCTTTTTAAACAGTGTAAAAAATTAAATTAGTTTTTTAAAAGCTAATTAAAAGGCAAATAAAGAAAAAAATATTTAATATTAAAAAGATAAAATTAGATAAAGTAAATATTGAAAATGAAAAATGATTAAATAAATAAAATTAAAAAAATGTTTTTATTTTAAATCCATTTTGGTATTGAAAAAATATCACAATCTAAATGAAATAAGATGTTTTTACTCTAAATAAAGTGTTAAATTTGAGAGATTAGTGCTATTTTTTAACGCAGAGCATATAGCTGAAGCACCTTCATCACCAATTTAATTGTTACTTTTTAAATATTTAAAAAATGTAATAAGTTTTTAGTTAAATAGAACGAACAAAAATCTAGAAAAAATATGAAATAATAAATAAAAAAATAAATAAGTAAATAAAGAATTATTTGAAAATTAAAAATCTAAAAAAATAGAATCAAACAAAAATCCTTTAAAACAAATAAAAATCAATAAATTTTTGATTTAAATGTATTTTTCAAAATTAAAAAATATAGTAATCCAAAAGAAATAAGCTGTTTTTACTTTAATTCAAGTGTCAAATTTGAGAGATTAGTACAGTCTCCTAGTGCTGAACCTAACAATTAGGCACCATTTCCACTAATTTAATTATTCCTTTTTAAAAATTAAAAATATTTATAACAAGATTTATAGTTGATTAGAACGAAGCATAAAAAAAAGTTTAATAGGAAAAAAGTATTAAATAATTAAAGCAAATTGAAGATTAGAAATGACTTAAATTAAAAAATAATAATCAAAATCAAAAAACAAATAAATTAAATAAAAAGATTTATTTTAAATGAATTTTGATATTAAAAGAAATCACAATCTAAATAATAACTGGTTTACTATAGAGAAATTTTCAAATTTGATAGATTAGCGCAGTTTTTTAGTGCAGAGCCTAAACCTGAAGCACCATTTGAGTCAATTTAATTGGACCTTTTTTAATGTTAAAGAAAATATAAAAAGTTTATTAGTTATTAAGAACAGAAAAATGAAGAAAAAATATTGAATAATTAATATTCAAAGCAAAATTTTAAAATTAAAGATGGTTTAATTAAAAATACATTGTCATAATAAAAAAATAAATGAATTAAATAAAAAGTTAATAAATGTTTCAAATCCATTTTGATATATTTAAAGATATCCCAGTCCAAAATAAGTAAGCTCTTTTTACCAGAGATAAAGTTCTAAATTTGAGAGATTAGAGCAGTTTGCTAATGCAGAACCTAAATCTGAGGCACCAGTTGAACCAATTTAATTGTCTCTTTTTTAATATTAAAGAAAATATAATTATTTTAAACGAAAATTGTAGAAAAAATATGAAATAATAAAAAAAATAATGTAAATGCTGAAAATTATAAATGATTTAAATACAAAAAACAAAATCGCGATCAAATAATTTGAATAAAAGGTTATAAATAAAGGCAGTATTTTTCTATTAAATCCATTTTGATATTTAAAAAATCGCAATTAAAAAAAAATGTGCTAATTTTACCCTAAATCAAGTGTCAAATTTGAGAGATTAGTACATTTTGCTAATGCAGACGCTACACATGAAGCACCTTCTTGACCAATTTAATTGAACCTTTTTAAATATTTAATAGAATATAAATATTTATTAGTTAGTTAAAAGAGAAAATAAATCAAAATACTAATCAATCAAATACTAATAAATAATTAAACAAATATATTTAATATTCAAAATAAAGTAAATTTAAAAACACACAATCAGAATCAAAGAGCAAATAGATGAGATAATAATAAATAAAATGAGTATTTATTTAATTGTGTTTTAAATCCATTTTGATAATAAAAAATATCTCAATTCAAAAGAAATAATTTGTTTTTACCTTAAATTAAGTGTCAGATTTGAAAGGTTAGTGTAGTTTGCTAATACAGAACATAAGTATGAGGTACCATCTGAACCAATTTAATTAGACCTTTTTAAATTGAAGAAAATGTAATTAATTAGATAAGAAGTTATTCAGAAAGAAAAAATGAAGGATTATTTAAAGTAATAAAAAATTATTAAAAAAAAAAGAAATCATGAAAATTAAATTTGATTTAAATTAAAAAAAATAATCAGATTTAACGAAAAATACATTAAATAAAATAAATATAGTGGATAATTATATTTTATCAATTTACAGGCATCAACTTTAGATACTTTCATACTTGTTTAAAAATTGATAAAAATATTGAGTAAAAAAAATAAAATCTTAAATTCATTATCTTATTTATATAAAATTCATTTGTAAATTAAAAAATAACATAATTCAAATTAAACAAGCTTTCTTACTCTAAACAAAGTGTCAAATTTGAGATATTAATGCACTTTGCTAATGCAGTAGCTATATCTGAGGCACCGTTTGCACTAATTTAAACATTACTTTTAGAATATCGAAGAAAATGTTAGTTTATTTTTTCACTAATTAAAAGGAAAAATGAAGAAAAAATATAAATAAAATAAGAAGAAACTAATTAATAGTTTAAACAAATTTTCAAAATTAAAAAAATAATTAGATTCAAAAAACTATTATATTAAATAAAAAGAGGATTTTTTTATAAACCTATTTTGATTTTAAAAGTGATAATCCAATAGAAATAAGCTGTTTTTACTAGAGAGAAAGTACCAAATTTAAGAGATCGGTGCAGCTCGCTAAAGCTGAACTTAAGCGTGAGACAGCTTCATCTCCAAATAATATGTTTCTTTTAAATATCGAAGAAGAAATAATTAGTAAATTTGTTAGTTAAAAAGAAAATGATGAAGAATAAGAAACTAATAAGTATTTATATGAAAATTAGAATAATGTGAATTAGTTCAAAAAATATTTTTTTTGTAAGTGAAATGAAAATAAATGGGTATATTTCAAAAATCAAAAAATTTAAGTAGATAGTAATTATAAAATAAATATGATTGATTAAAAGAAATAAACTTTAAATTTACGCTATATCAAACTAGAGATCAGTATGAGATTAAAGCTCAGAGTTTAAAAACTATTTTAATTATAAAAACAATATCAAAGAGTGAGTATTTAAAAAATAAATAATTACATCTTCAAGATTATTAAAATATTTTTTCTAATACATAATTTATTTTTTCTTATGTTTGATAAATTACTAATTCTTCTATCTAAATTTAATTAATTATTTACTTATTATTAATAATAATTAATTTCGATAAAAAGTACAAATAAATCTTAGAGATATTATAATAAATATAGAAAATGTATGTAAATAATATAAATATATTCAGATTATAATTTATTAATTTTCTATTTAAAAAATTAACAGAAATTAAAAAATAGTATTTAAATTTACAACCTTTATTGACTAAAAATATCTTTAATTTCTTTTTCTTAAATTTATTTTTGAGTTTAATTAATTTTAAAATTATGTCAATCCATCTATTAAATACAATAAATGCCAGTTCACTATATATTAATATCTAGATTAGCAATATTTATTTATTTATTTATTTATTTATTTATTTATTTATTTATTTCTTAAGAGGATTAATTTCTTAAAAAATTGTTTTTGGCAAACCCCTTAAACTCAAGAAAAGATGATAATTTCATAAATTCAAATAATTTATCCTTTATTAAATAAAAAGGTTTCTTTTAAATGTTTATTAAACTAGTTGCTACTTTTGATATAATGGGCTTAGAAACAGTTCTTTATTATGTGTAATAAAATACTATAAAAAATTTAACTAAATTTAATGATAAACGCTTTTATTACATTAATAAAAATAGGTATATTAAATTTAGATTTATTTTTAAATATGAAATGATTTGTTTCTAATAACAAAAATTAATGAAATATTTCATCAAGCTAATAAAATTTTTTAATTATTTATTTTTGAAATTAATGTTTGGTTGATTGACCATAGATATTATTAAAATATATGGGTTAAAATTTTAAGTTCTCTCAGTAAATATTGTTACTGCTGTTTAATACTTATTTCTCACTTTTAATCTCCTTCCTTACTAATTATTATTTGAAAGATATATAAATGAGAAAACTAATGTTTTAATCATTCCATATCACTTACCACCATTTTAATTTGTTCAAAACTAATAAATCAAAAATCTCTTAGCATTAAATTATATATTAAAAGTTAACAGTTTTTAATTCTTCGAATAAAAAGAACAAGATTTGGTGATTTATATAAATTATATTAAAAGATTAACTAATTATAATATTTGATTATTTAGAATATTTACATTTTTAAATAAACCTGTTAAATTCATAAATTATTTAGATTTAAAAAAGTAGATCTCGTTCGTATATTTAACATATTTTCATTATTTACTTAAAAAAAATAAATTCAAGAAACTATTTTTAAAACCTTTTTTTAAAATTAAAAAGTTTGCAAATTTATTTTATTTTTATGATTGGAAATAATTGTTTACAAATCATAAAAATATACTGAATGTAATAAATATTTTTATCAATATATGAGTGTAGTAGATTTTAGTGAATAGAATGAAGTCTACTATAACAATTGACTCTATTTAAAAAAAAAATAATTTTCCTTATTACTTTTTCTTAAATATTTGCTTTTTTTCTATAATAAACTTACAAATAATTTTAAAAATATATTACTTTTCTTTGTAAAACTATAAATAACTAGTAAAATATTTAGTATTTATCAATATTATACAAATTAATTGCTAAAATGATTAACTAAAGTTCTTCAAATAAGGTTATTTACTTTTTACTTTTCAAATAAAAAATTTTATCCATATTTATTTTATGATAAATATTTGACTTGTTTAGAATTTAATTGAATATATTAAGAAACCGTAAAATAATTTTAAGCAACTTCTTATATTCTAACACTTCATATTTTATTAAATAAATTGTATTCTTAAAATTATATTTTAACTCAAAATCATTATTTTAACTGAAGCTGATTGCAGTTATTTTTATGTAGCAGTTAATTTAAATGCAATATCAGCATTAAAAGCTAATTCAAAATATAATGTCTAATTCAACACTATTTTTTTAAAGTATTGATCTAAACATTTTATAATCATTTTTTTAAAGTACAATTGTTTCTTAAAAAATATTTGTTAATTTTAATTTTCTAAAATATTCTATTTATTATTAAGAAGTTATTAAAAAATAAAATAAATAAATAATTTATTTTACTTTAAAATATATTTTTATCTTAAAATAAAAAAAATTTTTTTTTTTCTAAACTAATATGACTTAAATAATTTCTTTTTATTTAATTCTTGTGAATTTTATTTTGAATAACTTTTGAGTAAAGCAAAATGATTTTTATCTATGTTATTTTAAAAAATAAATTAAATACAACTAACTTATTTATTTCGAATAAAATTATAGCTCCAATTTTTAAAAAAATATTGATTATATTTATAAAAAAGAATAATAAAAATAAATAAATACCAAACATTATAATTTATATATTTTTTTTAAAAAATAAATACAAGTCTTTCCTATATGATTGATTTTTTATTCTGAGCTAAATTTTGTTTTTAATATATTGGATTAATTGAGAAAGAGTTCTTATTTTCTGTATCATAAAATATTGTTAATAATTTATTTAAACTTAGTGAATAAGATCCAATTAATTAAATTAATAATAAATAGTAGATATAAATTATTATTTATTTTATTTTTATATAAAATTAATAAACAAAAAAAGATAAAAAAATTTGTTAAAAAACTAAAGCATTCATACATAGATAGATCAGCTTTAATATTATTTGCTAACTTCTAATATTAAAAAATAATTTTTTTAAAACACAAAACGATTTTTTTTTAATTATTAATTAAATAATTAGTAAATTAAAATATAAAAGAATAAGTGTTTGATAGTGTTGAATTTTTTACAAATGTATTTGATTTTGTTATTCAAACCTCTTAAATTCATAAATTATTTAGATTTAATTAAAGTGGTATAATATATAATTGACATATTCTAATTATTAATATAAAAAAACAATTTCAAAATATTATTTTTATATGTATTCTTAATATTAAAATTACATTAACTTTTAAAAATATTTAAAATCTTTTAAAGAGATTAAATTGTATTATTTTCATTTTATAAATTAAAATGTCGAATTATTCGAATATATATTTTTAATTTTTTGATTTAGTTTGAAAGTGTATATATACATACATGCTTACATTATTAGTTTTAAAATTATATAAATTACAAATTTTAATTAATTATTTTTTATTTATTTTATTACTATGTAGTGGGTAGGCAAATAAATCATCCTTGTTGACCAGGTTTTTTCTTTTCTGGTACGAGTTCTTTTTGAATATCTAGAGCTTTTTCTATATCACCAATTTTATAAGACTGTTGCATTAATGCTCTCTTGGCTTCAGTTTCTTGAATTTCAGATGCCTATTAAAGAAGAAAATTTTAATAAGTTAATATTATTTTTTTATGCTTTGATTTCTTTTATGATTAAAATTAAATGATTTTACCATATTTCCTTGAGTATAAATCTGATTGAGGGCAGCTGCTGTAGCTTGAGTTTCATATGCTTGTCTTTGCTTTTCTCTTTCAAGTCTTTTTAATAACAAAGTAATTTTAAAAAATCAAAGGAAATTATTATTAAAAGAAATTAATTACTTTTTTAATGCTTCATCATCAAGTCCTACTTCTTCGTTAGTTTTAATTTTCTTACCTATTTGTTTTGATTACAAGTATTACTCCCATAGCACCAAATCATAATATTTTTATTCGGGCATGGATGCTGTGTTATAATCTTCAATGAAATCATCAAACAATCTTCTTTCTTCATTTTAAGTCAAAGCTTCTATGTTTAATTTTTTGACATCTGCTAACCACTGCTAAAACTCATCTCTTTTTTCATAAGCATGCTCCTTACTTCAATTAAATTAAATTTAATTAAATTTGCTAATAAATAGAAATTTTTACTTTATAATTCCATATTTTCCAAATCTCTTGGAAGCCTTGCTAGTTGGTTATTAAACTTGCTTTTTGGACTCCTTTTTACTCTTTTTTTCTTTTTTTTCCTTTTTGCTTTTTTTATCTTTGCCTGATTTGTGCTTCTTTTTTTTGTCTTTTTTCTACAAAATATTAAGTAAATTTTGATATTCAATATTCAAATAAATGGTTAATTAATTTGTTTTTACATCTTCTTTTGAAATTTTCTTTTTGCTTTTCTTGCTCTTTTCTTCTTTCTTTTTCTCCTTCTGTTTATCCTTTTTGGATTCCTTAGAGCTTTTACTTTTTTTATCCTTTTTTGATTTATTTCTATCATCTGAAGACAATGATTCAGATGATGACCTAAATATTAAATTAACTGATTGACAGCCAAAAAAAGCAAATTTTTACCTTTGCTTGCTATTTCTATCGTTTTTGTTATCTTATCTTTCCTCAGAAGAACTCAATGAATCGCTCTTGCTTAAAGAGTCATCAGAGGAGAGAGAGTCTTTTCTATCTCTACCCATAAAAATGCCTATATTTTTTACTTAATTAGTAACTTTGTAATTAATTAATTTATTTAATTTTGATTAAATATAATTTAGTAGAAAGTACTGTCTACAAAGACACTCTCTTTGTTTATTAAACAAATCAATCACTTTATTATTTCTTGTTTAAGCCAACAAATTTCAGTCAAAATATCTTTAAGATAAAATCTTTATTATCCTATTTTAACAGCTCAAATTCTACCTCTAAATCAATTTTTAATTTTTAAAATTAAATCCACCTATTTAACTCAAATAAAGCTTTATTGAAATCCTATTAAAAAATTTATATTTTTAAACAATACAAAAAATATTTTATGAAAAAAACGATAGAAAATAAATAAAATATATCAAACAATTATTTCTTTATAATAAAGAATTAATAAGATAAAGATATTCTATATTAAATTTTAAAATATATTGGTTGATTTTATTTATTTTATGTTTATTGTTGTTTTTTATTCATTTCATTAAAAATTTGAATTCATTGATAGATGAATGTATGATAAATATGATCAACGATAAATGAATTGAATTATGCTGAGGCTTGATAATAATAAAAAATTTGTGAGCGTACTACTTTTGAAATTTAAATAAACTTAATTAACTTTTCAAAAAAAAATAATAATTATAATAAATCAATAATTTAATTCCGAATTTGTATTTTACAACAATAATCATAAATAAATAAATAAGCAAGAATTAAGCAAATGTCTGAAAGTTTTGAAGATTCATAGTAAATAAACGCACCTTAGACATCACAGTACAACTGGCTAGGTGTCTTAAAATTTTTACAAGACTAATATAAGGAATAAAATTTCAAAGAGACTGAATAAATGTTAGAAAAGCAATAATTACAGGAGAAAATATCATAGATAGAAGCTGATTTAAAGGCTCAAGAAAACATAAACAAAGATCTAATTAAAAGAATAAAGATGCTTGAATTCGCATTAAGATAGGAAAGGTAAATCATAAATAAATAAATAAAATTATTATTGAATAACCAAGCATAAAGTAGATTTCTTACTTTTATAAATACAGAATTAGATATACAAAGTTGCTTCAAGGATAGAATATTTCTTAAGATGTTATTAAATCTGTCATGTAAGACGAAAATACAGCAAACATTATTAAGCAAAATCAAAGTGTTCCCTAAGTACCTCAAAGAAAAGCCAAGTAACATAGACCACTCCTGTTAAAGTAATGAATGAATATTAACAAATATGAATGTCAAGTTGCTAACTATTTAAAAATAGAATACTAGAAGAAGTCGGACTTGATGATATATTTGATGAAGAAAATGAATTGGATAAGGCAAATTAAAATTTGAAAGTTTAAGATTTAAAGTTCCAATAAAAGGATTAAACAGCGTTGTTAAAGTAAATAATTTATCTCTACAAGCAAATGCAAATTATCTATCTTTAAAAAATTAATTTACAGGGAAAATGATTTATCTTCGTTTTAGGCAAACAATGCTGCAGATAGTTCCTTCATAGATCTTAGCAAGAGCACCTCACAACCTAATAATTAAAACTCCGTAAATGTTGCTTAGCAAGAATAGTAACAATCATAGTAATAGTCCCAATTAGAAAAATCTAATTCAGGTCAACAAATTCCTAACACTGTGAGAAGTAATAAACAAAATTGATTGATTGATTAAATTGTACTCTCATAGCAAATGATACCAAGCAAGCAAGAAATCAATAAAAATAATACAAATAAATATATATAATTAATTATATAAATAAATCATTTTATTATTCATCGAATCAATACCTACCACCAATATTAAATTTCCTCCCTGATATGATTTCAAGCATACCTAGCTAAATTAAAATTAACAACAAAATAAATGAATAAATTTATAAGAATTAATGCCTTAAAAATAGTAAATAAAAGAAAAATAATAATAAAATAAACAAATAAACTACAAAGAAATAAAAATAATGATAAAATGATTTATTGATTGATAGATTGATTGATTGAAAAAGAGAAATTAGATGAAAAATGATGAAATATTTAAAATATAATTTAATAATATTAAAGTATTGATTATAAGTTTATTAATGAATATTTAATAATTTATAGACAATTTGTAGTCATAGTAAGAGAATGTAAATAATAATAAACAATTTGATAAAATGGATGAAACTATTGAAGTAATTTATTTATTTTCATATTCTTATATAACAGTTTTGCAATCACACTTATTGCATTTATTCATTCATTCATTTGTTCTTTTTATTTCATTTCCTTTCACTTCATATTTATTTGTTAATTGAATCATTTTTATTTAATTGATTAATTTATTTGAGATTAAAAATTATTTATATTTATTTAATTATTTTATTATTTAATTTAAGTCATACAAAAACAACAGACAAAATATTGTTTAATTAAAATGGTAAATTAATTCTTTCAGTTTATTATTCAAAGTATTTTATTAAAATAATTATTTAATTCTATCTAAAGTTAACTTAAGAGTCACTTAGATGGAGTTAGAGACACATTTTTTGCTGGAAATAATATTTTGGTTACTGTTTCAGAAGATTGTATGATTAAGTTATGGGATACCACTTTCTTTTTCTAAGCTAACGCAGAAACTCAAATTGATCCTTACTATACCCTAAGAGGTACTTATATATTTTTTCTAATTAATAAGACACTGAATCTTATCAATTCTTTTAACATTTTTAATATTTCAAAATAAGAATAAACACTTGATTAAGCTAAATCAAAATATTTAAAATAATTTAAATAAATTAAATAATAAAATGTTAATAATATCTTCAAAAATAATTTAGAACACACTGGTTGTCTTTACACTGTTACTGGTTTCTCATAAGAAATATGTTCTGATTAAAACTATCAAACTGTGTTTGCCTCTGGTTCAGAAGTAAATATAAAAACTTAATTTATTATAAAATATCTTATCAAATTTAAAAGGGTTTAATTAAAGCTTGGAGCATATAATCAAGTGATAAAGTAGATACTTTTGGGACAACAGAGAATAAAAACTATAGCTCTGGGTCATGGCAAGTAAGTGAAGAACCTGTCTGGTAGATCATAGCCCATCCTTTTGAAGTAAGTTTTAATATATAAGATTTTGTTTAAAATATGAAGAAAAAGCATTCACTAAATATATTTTTATTATCATTTAACAGAAAAAATTGTTATCAGCTAGTGCAGATGGAAAAGTACATATGTGGAGTGTTAGTGAAGAGTATGGAAAGACTTATGAAGGCAAAATGTTGTAATAGTATATTTATAAACCTCAAGGAGATAAATTAGATATTCCAACATCTTGTGCATGGGTTTATTCTAATCTTAATTTTATTGCAGCTTCTTATGCAAACTCAAACTCATTAGTATTATTTGACAAAGAATCTGTAATATTTTTTTAAAAATAAACAAACAAAAAAAATAAAAATATTTATTAATTATTTCATTTTTAAGATTTCTAGTTAATTTAAAATTTGAATTATAATTTTACTTAATATGAATTTAAATTTAAATAGGCAAAAGCTCAAAATGTGATTAAGTATCAAAGTGATTTACAAAACGATTAGATATACAGATTTGTTGCCCATCCATAATTAAGAATGTTGATATCAGGTCATGAGGATAGCTATATACGTTTCTTTGATATAAATTAAAGTATATTAATTAATTTTTGATGTTTATTTTCAATTTACTAAATAATCATTAATGAATAATAATATCAAGATAAACCTGTTTACTCCTTGAAAGGACACAATGATACAGTAACAGGAATTTCTTTCCATTAAGATAAAAACTATATAAGTACAGTCGGGCATGATGGGTTCATCAAAACTTGGGATTTAAGATAGTATAAATGCTTAAATGAAATCAAAGTAAATAAAATAAAATATTAATTAAGAAAATAATTAATTTTTAAACATCAATCTAGGCTCACTAATCTAAATATGACGAAGCAATTCATAGTGTAAACTGCAGCTAAACTTCAGACTATATAGCAACAGGTAAAAAATTTATAGATATTTCAATCTTTTGCTCAAATATTTTAACTATTAAAAAGCTGGTGCTGATGGAGTTGTTAACATTTATCAAACAAATGTATGAGTAAAAGAGTAATTTTAAGAATAAATATGCACAAAAAACACCCAAAAACAAATAACAAACAATATAATTAAATTATTTTGAAACATTTTGTAAATATTTTTATACAAATTAATTAATATATATATTATATTTTATGTTCCTCTTATAATATAAATTTATCATACAGTTGTAGATATTAATTAAATTAAATTAAGGCCCTGATAATTTATTTATTTAATTATTTAATTAATTATTATTTATTTACTTCAATTAAAGCTTTAAATTGTATTAATTTCGCTTAATTATAAATTTAAGATAACTTACCTAAATATTTTTATTTCTTTCTAAAATTAAATTAAATAGAATAGAATAGAATTTTTTTGATTATTTTCATATTTTTTGAAACCATTTTTAAGGAATGAAATATCATATCTTAATTTTCTTAATGAACTATACTTTTTCCTCATAAAAATACATCTAAGAATATTATCATTAAAGCTTCTTTAATTAGAACTATTTAGAGAGTAAAAATATTGAAAACATCACAAAATATATGCTAAATGTATTTAATCTTAAGCAATGTTTTATATTTTTTATATTTAAATAATAATTTTTTATTAATTTTACAATTCTAAAAAATAAGAAAAACCTATTTCGAAGTATCAAAATATTATTCATGTTAAAAAGTTTAAAAATAAAATTAAGCAAAATCCAAAGGTGTAATTTAAAAATAGATAATTTACAAATATACTTTTTAATAGCATAAATAAAAGAAAATATATCATTACAAAATTAAAAGTGGAAGATTTAATTTTGTAATAGTTCATTCAAATATTACCATCTAAATTTATGCTTTATGTATCTTTTATTATTATTTAATTATTTATGATTTGCTTTAGAAATTATCTAAATTTTTTTCAGTGATAAAATGATTTATGAATTAAATTTGATTTGATTTTATTTATTTTTTTAAAATTAAGTTCAAATATTCATTATAAAAATCAAGCTTGTATTTTTTTTTAATTGATTTAAAATAAAAATATTTGATGATATTTTGATTAAATTTTATATTAAATGGATTCATGATTAGAATAAATAATTATCTGAGCGATTGAGATTGTTTCCAGTAATAAATGCATTTTGATTAGACATTAAGTACATTCTTAATTTATTTATTTTTTAATATTTTTTAATTATTACAATTTTTGAATATTAAAACGAAAAAGATTTATTTATTTGTATTCATATTTCAATAGAAAATTGTGATTAATTCTTTGATAATGAGTTTATTTGCATACTTGCCTATTTGGAATATTTGGATAAATGTTTGTTTGTTTGTGTACTTAGTATTATTAATAATGAGTGTGAGATTATAAAAAGAAAAGAGGATATTGATATAATTAATTAATTGACTGAATGAATGAATGTATTAGATAGTAATCAAACAAAGCGCATATAAATAATAAAAAAGAAAACAAAATATCTCTCATAATTAATTAAAATATAAATAAATAAATTAATTTATTGAATCCTTCTTTATTGTTTTTCACTAAGTAATTTAGCATCAAAAAAAGGAGTAGTTAGTATTTTAATGAACACAGGAGGAGGTACTTAAAGTTAAATGTTGTCTTCCTATTTTAATGTAGCAAGACCCAATGAATCACCAAGGTAAATAAGCCTTCATTATATTGTTATGATATTCTTTTAAATGGCTCAAAATACCGCTTGAAAAGCATGTTCACATTTTAAAATTTGAAAAATGCTTTGTAGTTTTTAAAAATTTTAACTCCGAATGATAAATTTTGCAAGAAGAGCTTTTAAAATGAGAACAAAACGAAATAAATTATGGATTAAAAAAGGTTGAAAACAAATTCAGTTGGCGATAGCAAAAAAATTGAGAGCAGCAACAGCATTATAGGACGTAAAATAGATTATAATATGAGCGATAACGTGGTTGACAGCAGACGCTCCACTAACATCAGTAATAATCAATTCATTAATAAATCTGCTTTGCAATATTTTATTGTTTAAAAATATAACATTTTCCAAAACTAAAATTAAATTAAATGAATGATGTTTTTGTCTTTACAATATGCTTGGAGAAAGCCCTTCATAAAGCAAACATGACTAAACTCTTTTTCATTTCTAAAAATAAAATTTAGAGAAATTTCCTTTTGTTATTGAGACTGCAGAAAAGAGAATAAACCGCTAGAATTAGAACAAATATTATGCTGGATCTGTCAAAAATTAGATGGGAACAACTCCTTTCGATGAAGGCAATAAATTTGAATCATTTTCGCATCAGATTTATATTGTAGATAGCGCACCTTCAAGCACTATTAGAAAATCTAGAATGAATACATAGTAAATTGAATCCGCCTACCAAACAACTCAAAAATATTAGCACTAGGCAGGTTTGTATTAGAGTGAAACTCACTAAAATAGTTAAACTAATTTTAGGTCAAATGAAAACAACATAAATTCTAACAATTTAAAGGAATTTGCTAGTCCTTCTTCAAATAAGCAGAAGAATGGATAAGCATAGGCATCCGCTCAACTAAGTAGTTCAGCCAAGCCCCTTTCAGCTTCAAATAGTCAGCATTTAAAAAACATAAATCAAATTTAAAACACTCCAAAGCAAACTTTAAACACACATTCCCAAACCCTTTCCCACAGCAAGAAGAACTCCAAAAAGAAAATAATACTGACAAAGAAATCAATCAAGTAATTTCATTTTAAAATTGAAAATGATATGCAAATTACCATTTAAAACAATTGAAATAAATCTATAGATCAATCAATCAATATATTATTTTATTTAGCTATGCTCAGTTTTCAAAATTATATTAGATATTATTTAAAAGTTATTCAACCCAATTAATTACTAATCCACAATATAAAATATATCTTTATTTCAGACTGTTTGCCATTCAAATTATTTAAAATTTAAACCAATTTGTTTGCACAGACAAAAAACAAGCTTTTATAAATTAGAAAATTACCAAAGTAATGGAATGGATATGCATCAATCGTTTTTATGAAATAATATTTCTAAAAGAAAAAGATATCCATGAAATTCAAGAGTAAAATTTAAACTTAAAAAGAAAAAGGAGCACATAATAAATAGGAAAATTAGCATAGACGTTAATGAAACTAATCTCCTAGAAAAAAAAAAGAAATTTTTAAAAAGTATATAGAAAAGAATCACATAACATAATTAATAAGAAAATCAACAAAGAAAATAGTCTTCTAAATAACCAGTATTTTTTAGATGAGAATATTAAATTATAACAACTAGGAAATTATGTTAAAGAGATAGAAAATTAGTTTTAAAAATAATATATTCGCTGTATTTTTACAATCAATCTAAGACAGATTCATCTATAAAATCAAAAATGAAATTTTAGCAAATTATCTAAAAGAAGATGGTTTATTATATGGCATATCATATATAGAAAAAAATAACGAAAAGAAGATTTTAAAAAAATTTTTAAATACAAATGAAAAAAATGAATAAAATATATTTTTTTAATGATTTTAGTGATGAAAATAAGAGAAGATAGGAAAAGAACATTTCTGATTAGAATGAATATTAGCTTAATGCTATTAGAAAGAAAAGTACAGAAAATTCTCACTCTCCTAATAGCAAGAAAAGCCTTACAAAGAAGAAAGTTAAATAAGGAAATTTTAATTCACATTCTTAAGATCAAAATGGCACTCTTCACAAGAGCTAATAAGGATAAGGCTAATAACCGAATTAATAGCCTCAGTTGCAGAATTATATTAATATTGAATAGAATGGCTAATTATCAAATTCTTAGTCACTTTAAAAGCTGAACTAACTTTAAAATAGCTAAAAGGGAGGAGGACAATCTTCTAAGAACACTTAGAGAAGCAGTCACTCTCCTATTGATTCACCTAAAAATTAAAAATCAAAATAGCTATCTTAAACAGTTGGAAATGGGTCTTTATCTAATTTGAAAAAGAGAAACACAAACAGTTAACTCTCAAAACGCAGAGATTCTGAAGCTTTCAAAGAACAAAGTAGTGTTAAAGAAAACACAGAACACTTAGATGAAAAGATGAAGGAAAAAATGGATAAAATTAATTAACTGGTTAATGAAAACATTAAAAAGGCTTTGCAAGAAAAACAAAGAAAATTAGAAGAGAAAAATTAAGAAAGTGAATTAAAAAAATAAAAATAGTCTCAAATGCTTGCAAAAAATTAAGACATTAGAATGGCAAATGCTTCTAGATTCTCTAGAAACAAAATGAGCTCAAATGACTTAAGCAGGAGACTTCCCTGGGGTATCAACTAAGAAAAGCTCCGTAATTATGCAATTTAGGTACTTATACAATATAGAAATCAAGAATTAAAGAGTTAGTCTGATAATATTAAGTAATTTATTTATTTATATTTTATCATTAATCCTAATTGATATCTAATTTACATAGATATGATGATTCATAAAGGAGAAAGCAAATTGGTTTAGACAATTTAACTGAAGAAGATATTCAAAGACTTGTTTAAAGTAATATATAAATAAATTTATTTTTTAATCTTTAATAAAGAGGAAGAATGGCAATAGATTTTATTTTTAATAATTCTTTATTTAAATTTCATTTTTTTAAAATAATAGTAAATTAAAAGAAACTGAAAGAGAGTTAATAGGAAGAAGATTACTCATTGTATCAATAATATTTATAAAGTAAACAAACACATTTAAATTACTTTGAGTTTATGAAAAAATTTATTTGTTTTGCAAAATTAGTGTAAAGAAGAGAATAAATGGATCTGAAAAAAGAAGAGGTGAAAAGCTACATGGAAATCAAAAAATAGAGAATGGAATAGGAAGAATATCTTAAAAAGTAGCAAAAACTGATTGAAGAGAAACATAAAATGGAAAAGAAACTCAATTTGCAAGAAAGCATTAAAAGTATTTTTAAGAGAATGAAGAAAGCTAAGAGATCTAGCCAATCCAAGCATAAAAGTTAATAAAATTAACTCTAGCTTTAATTGCAACAAAACTCTTTGATGAATTAGTAGCACTAAGTTAGTCTTAACAGACAATCTAGTTCTAAAAATATATAGATGAATTCTAAGTTCTAATCCCCTTCTACAAAGACATAAGATTTTTAGAAATATTAGCTAAAGACCGAGTTCAACACTCATAACAATGAATCCGATTCAAATATCAAATCAAGATAGCTTAAAACAGAAGAACAATCTATTTATAACAATAATTTACCTTTTAACAATAACTTATACATTCCACAATAATACATCAACAATCCATTATAATAGGCTTTGTTTGCTTAACAATATTCTACTTAGATGTCATAATAAAACCCTTACACTTATTAAGATTAAACAACACCTGAGGAAGACGACTATAGCGCTCTCTATGAAGAGTACAAGCAGCTTATTACAGGACACGACGAATACTACTTTAATTCTCCACAGTAGTTTTCATAGTCATTAAATAATCAAAAAAATCCTTCTTTTTACAGGACAGGTGCTTCATCATAAAAAAATCTCAACACTTAGCCTTCAGCAACTGCTTCAAAAATCTTAGTAATTTTATATTCTACTTTTAAAACAGATAAAAATTTCAAACATTCACAAAATAAATACAAAATTTTTTGTTTTAAATTCTAAAAACGATATAAAAATGAATAATCATATTCTATTTATCTTTTTAAGCAGCAAATAATTTAAAATGATAGTTTTTTTAATTATTAAAATTTTCTAAACAACAACAAAACTTTTTATAAATTACTTTTATTTAGCTTTTTTGTTACATAAAATTTATCAATTTATTTATGATGCTCTTTTAAAAAAGAATAAGAAGAAGAAAACTCCTTCCAAATCTGGCAAAAAGAAATAAAAGAAGACTTCTGATAGCAGCGGAAAAAAGAAGAAGAAACAAAAATTAAGCTAATAGCAAGAAAGTGATATTCATACTGTTAACGAAATTAATGGTTCTGATTTGACTTAAACTTCTAAAGTTGTGCTTAAATAAAAATACGATGATTTAGCTAAGAGATACAACTAAATAAAATTAAATACTAGCAAGAATGACTCTACTACTAATAACAACTTAACAAGTTATTAATTTTAAAACTCTTTTTGCTATTTTTTATTAAAATTTCAATTTATTGATAGAAACAAATAAGTAATTGTTGATGAATGGAGAAATAGAAGAGAAAATTGAAAGTGAAGACTTTGAATCTTCCAGAAAAGAATATGAAAATAATCACTTACATCAAGTTCATTAACCTCATATGCAATTTTAATTTGACTAATCAGCTAATAGTGGAGCTAATCTTCCTTATAATTAAGCTATTGGATAGATGATAGATCCATTTGGTAATAACTAGACTGAGTTAAACCAAAGTAATAAATAATTTATTCAATTTTAAATGAAACATAATTATTTTATTTTTAATACTCAGCTGAAAATAGCAGATTAACTTAATAGAGAAATGATAATATAATTGATTAATATGTTGACTCTCCTTAAAAGGGATTTGCTGAATCTATTAATGGAAAATAAACTAACTAATAAGAATAATCTAGTGGTTCTGTTATTATTAAAGATAGTGATATTAAGCCTGATTAAATGCTTGAAAATAACTTGCTTAAGTCTAATGAAGCATTTTATAAGCAGCTAGAAATGTAACACAAACAATTTGAATAAGAGGACAGTTACCACTAAAACCCACAATAGAAAAGATTATCTGATGGATTGCCAAAAGACTCTCAGAATTAACAATTTTAATAATAGCCCGTTTCTTCTTTGGTTTAGCAATATTAAAGAAATGATACAAACAAAGAATACGACAGCTTGAAAGTTAATGAAAATGAGAACTAGCATGATAATATGTTTACACTTCATAACTAGCAAACTGAGTTAAGCTTCAATGTTCCAGATGAGGAATTAGATTAGCATAATTAGGATAAGTAAATAAGCAATTAGTAGCAATAGATGTACGAAGATGAATAAAATCAAGATTATGAGGAACCTGAGATGAATGAATAGTAGTTAGAACTTCTTGCCACAGAAATATTCAACAATGCTGCTACTTATATCTAAAAAATATGGAGAGGCTTTTTCACTCGTAAGATTCTTACTTATTATTTAGAGATATTAGAAAACGGTGAAGTCGATGAAAATGGCAATTTCCGTGATCCTAACTAAATGATGGAAGGAGAATATTAAAACGGAGAGTATGTTGAGGAAGTAAACGAGGAAGAATATAATAAGTACATGATGATGATGTAGTAATAATAATAGGAATAGGAGTTACAAAATCAAATGAATATCTACCCAGATCAGGTGCAACATTCTCCTCAATCAGGAAGATCTATCAAAGTGAAGGCATAAAGTTTAGAATCATAAAAATCCCCTCAGCTCAATACCAATTAGATGGAATAACCTGTCTAAGTTAAACAAAATGTTCCTGCTGAAAATCTAAAGAATCAAAATTAAAATTAACAATAAAATTAAAATAAGCAATATTAAGGAAAGGAAGACACTTTGAATAAATAGTGGTTTATGAAACAAGAAAAAGAAGATCTGCTATAGCATGATAACTTAGCAGAAGACGAAGATGAGTAATATGACTTCTAAGGAGATCAAGAAAACAATGAAAAGTTTGTACATATATCAACTATAAAAAGCTCTGTCATTAGTAATGATGAGGCTTAATTCCAAAAGATAGACACTATCTTAAATTCTCAAACTCAACTCCAAAATTAAGACCAAAGTGAATCAGGTATTGCTTAACTCCTTTAAAAAAATTAAAGAATCTAAAAATTTTTTATTAATTTATTTTTGATTAAAATGAAGGTGGTAAATACTTGAACCAAAGTAAGTCTGAAAAGAAAGGACAAGCTTTGCCAATCAACACTGAAGAAGATTATGAGCATATGGATTAAGAAGAATTCGATTAATTTTAGGCTTAATAATAGTTTGAGTATTTAATGAATGTAATGTCAGAGGAGGATTTAGAGAACTGGAACACTGTTCAGTAGAAAATAAATGCTTTGACATCTTCTAATGCTCCAAACTAAAGAGACTTGATTATTTAGATCCTTCAAGAGCTTACACCACTCAATAGAGACAGGCTATTACTCTGCATAGACGATAATGAAGATGATAGCCAAAATTTCTCTATTGAGCAAATCGAAGCTGTATTTAGAAATTTCCCTCAACCTTAGTACGACCCTATGGAATGTACTTTATTTTGTTCTTAAACATTTATTCATTTTATTAACATTTTTTTGTCTCTTTTTATTTTAAAATTTTTCTGTAATGTATTTTTCAAAAGAAAAGGACCTAAATTATCATGATTAACTTGAAGAAGTAGATACTCAATATTAACAACACGTTGAGGATTAAGCATAATAATAGCTTGAAGAAGATGAATAACATCATGAATTATAATAGCAATAAATATAATAACTAGAACAAGTATAACAATAATAGTAATAATAATAATAACAACAACAATAATAATAATAATAATAACAACAATAATAATAGTCACCATAATAATAAGCAATATAAAACCCTTAATTAGACCAATCAAAAAAAAACATTAAGAATAGCAATTAGTTATAAATAGATATTTAAGTAATTGAAGAAGAAGAATAGAAGAAGTAAAATTAAGCTGAAAATAAAAAAAAGACAGATAGCAACAACAATAATGATAATAAAAATAATGAAAGTAATTCAAATAAGAACTAAGAGGAAAACAAAAATTAGTAAGTCGATACTCCCAATGCAAACAACAATTTGAATATCGAGTAAATAAACTATTTTCCCATCCAAGAATTATCAAATTAAATTTTTTATTTTTTTTAGCCTTACTGATGACTATCAAACAAAAACTCGTTTAAATCTCACCAAGAGTGTTGAAAGGCCATCTGCTGGATCAAAAAATAATTCAGCTGCCAAAAGAGAAAAATCTCATTCATTTAACTCTGAAGCTCAATCAGAAAGATCATTTAATCAAATGAGAAGAACTAAAGTAATTAAAAAAGCAATATAAATCAATTTATCTAAAATATTACTTTAAATTAAAGCAATTCCACTCTCCAAAAGACTAAAGATTAGGGTTAAGAAATACACTCTCAGTACAAAGCGATGAAAATAAGAGTTTGGAAGCCGTTTCTCCTAAAGAAGAGGAATTAAATAAGCTCTATACATATGCTCTATTGTTGCAAGAATAAATATAAGAAAAAAAAGATAAAATAAATTCTAAGAATCTTAGCTCAAAGGGAAGCAGCCGTAAAGGATCTTCCAGAAATATCAATAAAGAGTTATAGTAAGAAATGAAGAATGAATACTTCGAGTCTTCCCAAGGACACCCTCATTCCAACGTCAATGATAAAATAAATAACAACAGTACCAGTTCTATTTTCGACAAAGATTCATTTAAAGAGTTTACTGATAAGAAGCTAAAATAAATCATGAGCGAAGACAACATAGATGAAATTCTCAAGCTTAGAGAATAAGCTTTGGAAATGAGACACAAATCTTAGGTAATTTTTGAATAAAAAACTTCATAAACCAATATAAATAAATTTTATCAAAACATTATTTTGTTTTATTGAAAAATTATTATTAATTTTTAAAAAATATTTTTATAATTTTTTTAAATTTTATGAATAATGTAAATGAAATAGATGCATGCCATGAATTAAATGCTTAGTGAGAATCACGTCTCTCCTAGAACTTATGACAGTAAGAAGATTGAACTTGAGACTTGGGTCAAGAAGGAGAAGGAAGAAATTCATTAGACTCGTAAAGCTCTTGAGAGAGGATTGTTAAAGGCTATGGAGAGTATCAAAAAAACACAAAGAGATATCCAATTAGCTTAAAGATTTAAAAGCAATCCAACCAAATTCGATTCTAGAAGCAGCTTTGCTTCTGAAGAGGAACACCTTTTCAGGAGAAAATTTGAACAAGAAGGAGCTTCGAATAGATCAGATTCTGACACCTATAGTGATAATCTCTCTAGTTGCTAAGCATTGAAATGCTTCTTAAAGGAGGTTGCTACACCCACAAGCAAAAATAACATTAAAATTATTGATAAATTTGAAGTTAAAGAGAAGGCTGAAGCAGAAAACGAAGAATCTAAGTCAGCATAGGATAAAAAGTCTAAAAAGAGCTAGATCTCTAAAAAATACAACAAGAGATATGCTGATGGTGATAATGATGATAATGAAGAGGATGATAATAACAACGAAGATGATGAATATGTTAGCACTGAGGGAGTTGTTGATAAAGATAAAAAAATGCGTTACAAAGATGTTTCTCCTAGCTAAGCAAAATAGACAGAGTCTTAAGGAGAAACTCCTCATAAAAAATCTCCTTCTTCTCAAAAAGAAGTATTGCCTGGTTAAGGTGTCAAATTGGTTCTTGATTATAACGATCTTGAAAGTTCACACAACAACACTAATGGCGAGTCTTAGAATTTAAAAATCCCTACTCTCAGTAGCTCTAATGAATCATTGGGACATTAGCAACAAAACTTTGATCGTTTAATTAATGAAAAAATTGTCTTCCCCAAAAGAGATGGAAGTCAAAGTGGTAAAGGTTTAAAAACCTCTCCAAGATTTGAAGATGCTTCTTTCCCCTTCTCTCCTCTTTCAGACACATCAAAAGAACACCACTAATTCCAATCAGCAGGAGCTGCACAAAAAGATGATTAAATATCATCAGAAGATTAAAATAAAGGTTCACCCTCCAAGAAATCACCAAGAGATGCAACTAGCTCAGTAAAAGAGTCTAACAGTGAAGGTGATGAAATGGATGAACTAAGGTTCAATGAAGACAGTGAAAAGCATACCGCCTTGCAATAATTCTATTCCCCAACAGCTGAGTTCATGGTAAATAAAATTTAATTTATAAAAATTTTTAAGAAAAACCACAATTCATTTATTATTTATTCCTCAAATCTGTCTATTTTTCATTCTTCAATCAAATAAAAAAAAATATTTATCTTATTCATAAGCAGCTAGTTTTAAAAATATTTTAAATTGGATTTAATTTATTCTCGATTTACACCATACCAATTTCAAGGCTTAAAAAATATTTAATTAATAAAAGTTAGAGGATTTTATATTTATTTAACAGCTTTAAACTTTTTATTTTTGATAAAAATTCTTCATTTCTATTTTAAATATGAAATATGTTTAGAATATTAAAATTAAAATTAAAAAATAATATTTTAGGAACGCAATGAGATGTTAGCTGAAATGCAAGATAGATGGAGAACATTTAATTAAATAGATTCTAGAATACAGGAGCAACTTTAGAAGCTATTAGCCTAAGATAAAAGCGATAGCTTTGGTATACCCACTAACCTAAAAATAATAACTGATTACATAGATAGACTATTCAATTATGTTACAGGTAAAAAATTACTAATTTATAATTAATCTATTTACCATATTTAATAAATAAAATCAAAAGAGAGATATATGGACGATTTCTTAGATAACTTGAACACTCCTTTTGGATTCGCACCTTCAAAGCGTCTAAAGTTGATTCATGGTTATGATTCATTTGTAGATAGCTCTTGTTCTGATGAAGGAAACAACAATAATACTGATGATTATAACACACTTCCCTTCGTCCTTAGCGAAGAGCTTTTCATAGAATTTGAACAAAACATTATTGTAAGAATTAATTAAATTTTTTGCTTTTAAATTTAAAAAAATTGGGTTTTAGGGAAATGGAGAAACAGAGAAAGAACAAATCATTAAGGAATTTGAACATATCCATAACAAAGCTATTTTTGACACTTTTAATGAAGCTTTGAATATTTTCAGACCTTACTATACTTTGGGTGGCCCTCCTTACTCATGGACAAAGTCTGAGAAAAATCTCATCTTAGGAAAAGCTACATCCAAAAACTTAAATTTCATCTTAGAAAAATCAAAAGCAAGAGTTTTGGAATGGGGTTCTTACTTATGTGGTTTAGTAAATGAAGACGAAGTGCAAAGATACATTCCTTTAGAAGATGAAAAAGGAAATCCTCCACCTCTAAGTGTGCTTCTTGAAAATTTAACTCCTCAAAACGAATATCTAGCTTAAGTAAGAGAAGAAAGATTGTCTAAAATGCTGTTAACAGAGGTAATTTTATTTAAATGTCTAGCCAATTAATAATAAATCTTATTTTTTTTAGATTTTCGAAAACGAATACAAATGGCAACTTTATGAAGACGAAAAAGCAGAAGTCGTGATGGAACTTGCTGATCTAGTTTTCGAGGAGCTCGTTGAAGAAATTGTTAATAACATGCTAGAAAAATGAAAAAATAAAAATAATAAAACTTTTAAATAATAACTCACACATGTCAATAATTAATTATCCAACTAGAAAATTAAAATAAATTTTGAACAATTTAATATTTAAATATGAAAATATCTGTCTGCTCCAGCAAGTAAAAATAGAAAATTAAATAAAATAATTTGAAGCAAACCTTCATATTTTTTTATGAATTGCTAACAGATTTTGATTTTTAAATAATCATAATTTTTAATTAAGACACAATAATAAATTAATAAATCTCAAACAAAAACAAACAAATAAATAAATAAAATAAATAAATATATAAAGAAAAATTTTATAGTAATGATTAAAATCCACTTTAATTATAATCCTACTCTTTATGAGTATTTTTGATCTACCCTTATTAATTAATTGATTATATTTATCTTTTTTATAGCGAATAATCATGTACCTATTTATATTTATATAAATTGCTAGTTCTATTTTAAAGAATTACTTTTTCATAAATTTCAATTATTCTTTCAAATTTTTCAATTCACTTAAGATCTCAAAAGCTTAAATAAATGAAACAGAGTAAGGAGAGCCATTGATTCATTAAAATAATATTAAAATTGAATTTATTGTTTTATGTCTGTTTCAATTCTTAACAATCAGGATTAAAATTTTATAGGAATAATGTGGTCTGCGACCCATGAATATATATATGGTTTATAAATTCATTTTTTTAATATAAAATTAAATAAAATATTTTTAAATACTTTATGTTTTAATTAAGAAAAGCAAAAATATATCATTTAATTAAATGATCTATATTTATTTCTTGACTTTTTCTACATTGTTAAAGTCGATTTTAAATTTTGAAGTAAACTAGGAATCCACCCTTTCACACATAAAAATAAAATATGATTATATTTCCAAGAAAGAAAATTAAAATTTCTTACTCTTTTTTTGAATAAAATACTTTAAATTAAATAAATACTCTATATTTTCTATTCAAAATACCTATAAATTTACAAATTATTTATTGTTTAAATTATTTTTATTAAGTTGATATTTTTAAAAATTATTTTTTTTAGAGGAGAAATTACAACATATAACGTATGATATATTTAATTACATATCAATAACTCTAATTCATTTTTTAAAAAAATGTTTTTTCTTAACTGTAACATAAAATATTTAAAAATTAAAATATTAATCTATCACCAAAAAGTTACATTTCATAAATCATTAAATAAAATGTTTAAATAAATATGATAACAATAATTATCGTTGACAATTTTATTTCTTTTTATATTTAAAAACAAAAAAGTCATTAAATACTTTTTCTATCAACACCACATTGAATATTATACTAATCTCTTTATTTTAAAAAGTTTTTTATAAAACTTATACTCATCAAACGAGCTTTTACTTTATATAAAATAATAATTAATTAATTTATTTACTTTATTTTAAGAATTAAAAACAAAAAATCAAAAATTTATCTTTAAAAATAAAAATAATAAATAAATTTTTACGAAAAATTCAGATTTAAAGCAGTAAGACTAGAACATATCATCAAAGAAGACATAAATTATGAAATTCCTTCATTTTATAATAAGTTATCACTTTTACAAATTAAAAAAATAAATTAGATATTTATGAGCTATAATTATCCATCATATTTAAATCAAAACCAACTAACTAACTATATAGAATGTTTAAGAAAATTTTAATTGCTTAAAAATAATTTTACCCTACATCAAAATAGAAAATTGATAAATTAACACATTTAGCTAAGCCAGAGCCTAATTCAGATAGCCAATTATCTCCTATTTAATTATGGCTATTATTCATAAAGTAAGTATTTAATCTTTAAAAATTGATTTATTGAAAAAGATAAGTTATTAAAAATGTAAGTAGGATATTTAAACTAGTAAATACCTCAAGAGGAATTAAATAATTAAAAGAAAATATTTATTTAAAAATTTAATAATTACAAAAGTTAAAGCTTAAGATTTTCAAGGCTTTTGTAGTCTGCTAGAGCTGAACCCAAGCTCGATCTCCCCTATACACCAATTTCATTCATACTTTTATTAATTTATGTGACTTAAAAACAAAAAAACAACAAAGTAGTAAAATTTATAGATATATATCAATTATTTTTTTTTTTTCGAGCAGTCAAATTGATTCCTTAAATAAAGTTTTTTGTTTTAATTTTTGATGCTAGTAAAAAAAAACATTAAAAAACTTAAATTTTTATTTTATTTTTATATTAATTAACACATAAAATAATTTTTTTTACCTGAGAGATAGATTTAATTTACTTAATTTAGAACAATTAATTAAAGAATTGCTTAAATCTGATAATCCTTAATCATGAATTTTATTAGATCTATTGATATTTTAAAACAAAGCTTCATTAAAATCAAAAATAGATAAACATAATATAAATTTTAGGTTTGTATAAATTATTTTTTTGAAAATCTTATTAAAACAAGTAAGTATTTATTTATTAATAAACAAAAAAAGCAATATTGAAATAAAAAATAGAAAACCTTAATGTAGATTTTAAGTTTATATTAATAAAATAAATTATTTTTTTAGAAAATTTTTTAAAAGTAAGTAAGTAATCGTTAATAAATAAATAATTTACTTTTACTTAATTAATCATAATTTGATAGAATAAACAAGATAATTTTTACATAATAAAATAAAAAAAATATACTTACTTAAGTTAAAGGTCTAAATTTTAGAGTTTAATGCACTTAGCTAAACCTAATCCTAAACCCTTAACCCCTTCATTTCCTATTTAGTTTATACTTTTTTTAAATAGTAAGTAAATTTAATATTTTTAAACTCTAAGAAACATTCAAGTTTAACTAATAAAATTATTCAAAATAAGAAAAGCTTTATGAATAAAATAAAAAATAAAAACCTTAAATCAAGTTTTAAGTTTTAAAGACTCTCACAATTCTCTAAAATTGAACCTATAATTAAAGAATCCTGATCATTAATTTGATTTTAACTTTTAATTTTTATTTAAATTAAAGTTAAATATTAGAAAAGAAATTCTATTAAAATAGCTGGAAGATATTAATTAGGTAGATAGCTTATTGAAATAATAATAGATACTTGCTTTAGTTAATTTGATTTGTATCTTTTACATTTTTAACTTTTAATAAATAAACTTAAAATATTAACAGATCATTAAATTTTACATGAGTTAAAGTTCTAAAGTTGAGAGGTTTTTACATTTTATTAATGCAGAAACTAACCCTTCTATACCTTTGAAGCCAATAGAATTCTTGCTTTATATTTTAAAAGAAAATGAGTTTATTTATTATTTCTATCTAAAAATTTTTCAAATTTTGTAGAATAAATTTAGCAAAAATGTTAAATTAATTTCTATTAATTTATTAAAGAATTTAATTTGATATTTTTATTTAATAAAATAACATATTCTAGCAATTTAAATATTATTTTTTACCTTAGTAAGAGGGCTATGTAAGATAAATTAGCACACTTTATCATAGATTATCCTAATTCTGATGAACCACTTGATCCAATTTAACTATCTCTTTAATTGAAATAAATATTTTAGATAATTAATTTCCAAGCAGAATTTTAAACAACTAAGTTTAGATGAAATGCTCAAAAAATTTAAATCAAATATTGTGAGTCTTATTAGATCAAGCAGTTTCAATTTTTTATGATCAAACAATTTATTGTAATTAAATTAAAATTTACATAAGTTCTAGTCTTAAAGTTGAAAGATTGTGATAATTTGGTAAAACTGAAGCTAGCTATGAAGCATCTTAATCTTAAATTCTTTGATAACTTTTATAAAATTAAGAAAAACTTGAATTAATTCTTACTGAAATAACTAAAAAATTAATTTTTTAGAAATAAAAATATTTTTTTATGAAGATAGAGGTTTATCAAAATTTACCTTAAATTAATGGTTATAGAAGATTGATTTTGTGGAGTTGAAGAAGAAGATGAAACAAACTTTATTTATAAGATAAGACATTTTCAAAATAAATAAGAAAACAATTAAAATTTTACATTTTCTAATTTATTAAAATATTTTTTGTAATTTTCTGTATTCTTTTTATTGTTCTTTGTATCCATTTAAATATTATTTTTTGATTATAATCACTTTAATCTTAAATCTTAATTAGTATATACTTTTTAATTTATACCTTAGATAATTAAATTGTTCTGATCAAAAAAGTTTTTATCACTTTATCATCAAAAATTAAATAAAATATAAAAGATTACAATTACACATATTGGAAATAGTAAAGAATAAATTTTAAGTAGTTCTTTTTGCTGCTAAATATTTAAAAAATAGTCAAATAGCTTTATCTTAGATTTAATTACACTATTATGAAAAATAAAATTATAAAATACAGAAAAGTAATTCTATTTTATGATTAAAAGTTTTTTTTATTAATTTATTTTTTCTCCAAGACATATCGATTATAAATCATTCATAAATTTATTTTTATTTAAACTAATCTCTTTGTTTTAAGAAGTTTATTCTTTAATTACAAGATTTAGGACTCATCCAAATATCTATTAATATTATTAATGATACAATTTATTTAAACAATAATTATTCTGTTTAATTAACATAATTAATAGATAGATATCTAACACCAGCATATAAATCTTAAAAAAGAGAATAAAAAGATATTTAATGTTTTAAACTCATTTTTATATTCATAATTTTACCTAAAATTTACTGTCAAACTTAAAAGTTTAGTGAATTTGGCTATAGAAGAATATAAGGATAAATCACCTTCATCATCAATTTAATTTTGACTTATAATATATATAAAAAAATATCAATAGACTATTTAGAAGTTTAATTAAAAAATTAATTGATGATCAAAGTAAAATTGATAAACACAAAATAAAACACATAGCTATTGTCAAAAATATAATAAATCAAACCAAAATATTTTTTAAAATTAAATCAATTTTTTTTATTAAAAATATAATTAAAAAATAGAAAAACGGCTTTTACCTTAAATCAAGAGTTAAATTTGAGAGATTAGTGCACTTTTTTTTAAAAAATATACCTATATCTGATGCCCCTTAATTACCAATTTTATTGTAACAAGAGTCAAATTTTAGAGAATAATACATTTTGCTGAAGCAGGACCCAAGCTTAAGGCACTTCCATCATCTATTTGATTGTAACTTTTTAATATCGAAGAAAATGTAATTAGTTAGTGAATTAAAATGTAGAAAGATAAAAAATTAATTTTTAATTTAGCAAAAGGTATTTTAAAATAAAGAAAAAACATATTTAAATAAATAAAAAAGAAGTCAGATAAGTAGATTTACTAAAAAAATTATATGTTAACTAAATTTATAAGCAATTTCGAAAGTAATAAATACAATTTACTTCAAATTAATTTGGAGATAAGTATGTCTAAAGTGAAGAGCTTAAGAACTTTTTGATTATAAAATCAAAAAGAATAGATATTAAAGAATTAAATAAATAATTACATCCACTAGATTGTAGAAATATTATTACTATTATGACATTTTTTTGTTCAAAAATTTAAAATTTATATAAATTTAATTAATTATTAAACTGCTAAGAAATTTATTTCGTTTTAAAAAGTTCTTATTCAGTTATTCGGTTACAACTAAATAAATTTTATTTACACAGACCAAAAATAAATTTAGAAAATTTAATTACTTTTAATAAAAATAAATCAATTATTGTGTTGTAAAATTGATTATAAAATTTTAATAATACCGCTAAATCAGTTTTGGTACAAAGAAATATATAGTATAATCATAATAATTTTAAATATTCCTAAATTATGGAATCCTTTCTTGAAACCTCTATTGTTTTAACATAAACTTAATCCCAAATAATGGTAATAAATAACCATATTAATTTTATCAGCAACTTCAAGTAATATTATCAATTTAAATTGAAATAACTTCATAATATGATTAAGAAATTTTCTTTGCATCAGGAAGTTTTATTTCTACTTAAATAGAAGCTGATTTATTTTATCTCTTTACTAGGTAAATAAATGATGAATTTAACAAATAGTAATTCATTAGATTGAATTTTTTTATTAATTTTTATGATTGTTAGATAGGAATAATCAATTTTATAGTCGTTAAGAAATTGTTTGATTGATTTTGTTTATTACTGGTTTTTAATTAAAGTAAAAAATATTCAGCAATTAATTTTTATTGATAAGAGGTATTTCATTTGATTAATCGAATTATTGATAATAACTATCAATTTACTTGAATTAATCAAAAATAAATTAAAAAATAGCATTTAGATCGATTTAAGCAATTATCAAATGTAAAGGTACAATTAAGACAATGTTCCTGAGGAAGTTTTGAACCGTTTTCCCACTTTGAGAAATCGCCCTCCTTCAATTTCAAGAGTGTAACCCTCTGTTTCATAGCAAAACACAGTTTAATAAAGCTAAAGCAAATAAGAATAAAGTGATTGTTCACATGGCGCATCTTAATGTTAAGATTAAAAGAATATTTTGGAAGAACTTCATAAGAAATTTCCTCAATTCAACACCATTAAAAACTAGGTTGTTTTAGAAAGATCTTAAGTAGGAGTTCCTCCTTTACAATAATCTTCAATATTATTAGTGAGCTAATTAAAATCTTTAAATAAAGAATTTGCTCCTGAAACTCTTCCACTAAAAGAATAAATAGCAATTAACAAGGCAACTTGCTCTCTTTGTCCAAATCATAAAAAAACGCAAAGCGGACTGTTCAAAGATCTGCCAATCAGCCATGAGAGCCCTACAAAAAAGAAATATTGAATTTTTATGAGAAAAATATAAATAATAAATATATATTGATGAAGTATTTTAATAATTCAAATAATCTGAAAATAAAATGTTTGAACTTTAAGTTAATATTCATGTACATATTTTATTTAGTCAATTTTTTTTACAAAATGGGCATGTTTAACTTATACAAAGTGTGTAATAAATATTTTATTTGATTATATAAATATATTTTATTCTTTTTATTTAATTATTCATGTTATGTTTAGGAAAATTTATTCTGCTAGCTTGCTAAAGCTGTGCACAGATGATGAAGTTGCTAAAATAGTTTCTTATATTAAATTAAGGCACTTTTATAGCTCCATGCGCTGCTAGTGAGTTTAGGGCTCTTTGCTTGCAAGTTTTTTATTTGTTTTAGAAGATATTTATTTCTATTCTTAAGTTTGAGTTGAGTTTTTGGCTTTATTGGATTGCTTTGAAGAATCATTGGATATAAAGCAATTTTTTAAGAATATCTTTCTAAGCAAAGTTAAAATGATTGAATACAAGACATCAAAAAATGGAGTGTTATCTTTCATATTTTTTTGAACAATTTTTGTGGGTGATACAAATAGGTTGAAGGTAAGATTGTTTATTATTATATATGGATGTAAATAAAACTAGTTGTAGTTTTTATTATCAATATACTTATTGTTGTGGATTGACATGCTTAAAATTGAAATTTCAACAATGTCATAAAATATATTTTCCAGTTGCTGCTTTTTTCTATTGTTTTCTTTGCACAATTCAATCGTTTGTTATTTTGCTAAAAAAAAGCCATACAAATCTTCAATTTTAGGGATAAATTTGATTATATCCTCATCAACTTCTGAAATCAGCTTGATTGTTTCCAAAAAGTTATCAAATTAATCTATTTCCATATCATAATTTGTTATTTCTAGCTTGAAGCTATCTTCAAGAGTCTCACCTTCTTCTTAGAAAGTATTATCGCTAAAACCTAATTTATTGAAAAATTAATTAATTTAGATAAAAGATTTTATTAGAAATTATTTGTTTGTAGCAAAATATTGCATTTGAAATTTTATTAGCAAACTGTCTATCAAATTTATAAAAATAAATAAAGAGATATTAAGCCAGATAGATTATAAATTGAATAATTTGTCAATTTAATTTACTTTCGTAGAAATAAATGATGTAGTCAATATGAGAAATGGAAGCAATATCAATTAACTTAGGCTGTGAATTAAACATCTCGTTAGTCAAGTAGATCTTTTTGTGTTTGTGTAAGAAATAATAATAAATGTAGAGGACTATATGACTAATAGCAATAACAAATTTGAGACTATCATATTCGTAAGCAGTTTAATCTGAATTATTATTTTGTGTCTACAACACTTAATTTTAAAGTGAAGAGTTTGTCTCGTAGAAATATTCAATATCAGGTAGATATTTAAGATCTTTAATGAATATTGTATAAAACGAGCATTTAAAGTCTTTTATAAAATTTGAGTACTGGTTGAAGATGTTCTCTTTTAGGTTCATGTGTTGTTGAATTTTATCGTCGTCATTTAAGCAAAATCCATCAAAAAACTGTTTAAACCACTTTTGTTATACTTATAAATTTATTTTTGTTTCCAATGTAAGTAAAGTAGGATCGCTAAGCAGGTCTTGGAAGTATTTTAAAATTGAGTCTCTTTGCTTGTACAAAGCTTTGATGTAGTAGACAGATTGTTTTATTTAACTATTAAACTTGTCTGATATTGACTATGGTTGAGGAAATTTGTCGTTCTCCAGTTCCATTTAGATATTCTTTTATAAACAATCTGTGAGTTCTAAATTTAAAATATTATAAAAATTTAAAATTTTCTTTTATTGTTTTTACAATTAAATTTTTTTTACAAATTTATTTTATAATTGAAAAGACTTTTTTAAAATAGGCATTGAATTCTTGCTAAGAAATTAATAAGAAGGTTTTAAAATTAAATTGAATTTGAGCTTGATAGTAGATTAATTAATTAGAAAATGAATACTTAATAGTAGATTAATTAATTAGAACAGGAGATTTTTAAATTATTTAGTTACCTACTTAATTAGCAAGCTAATTATAAGGTTATTGCATTAATTAATTAAACAAGCTAAATATATTAATTAGATAATAAGCAAACAAATTAATAACTAAGATACTAATAAAAAGTAATTAAAAATAAGTAATTTGTAGCTAGTAGATGCTATAAATATTCTAATTAATGAGGCAGAGGAATAACCTTCAGAGGACAAGAATTTATTATAACCGAGTTAGTTTTCAAAAGTAGTATCATTTAACCTAAAGCGTCTTCCTTTGAAACTATAAAAATCACTTAAATTCTCGCAGTATTTTAGTGCCTAATAAAATCCTAACTTGATCAGAGCTCACTTTTCTATATTCTTGAAAGGAATTTAGAGCTATTTTTGGAATTAAACGTTTTAAACTCTATTTAACATCAAAAACAAAAAATAAGATGGATTTTACTAATTGAATACAATTAATTAGTGTAGATAGGGTCTTTTGTTTTATATGAAAGGTGTTAGATTAAAAATTTACTTATGGTTCACAGGCCTTCTGATTCATTTTATAATCTGGATATTTAAAAAAAAAGTGATAGATAAAAAATATTAAAAAACTAGCTATAAGAATTGCGTAGATACTTAGATTATTTAGCTGATGATGATGATAATTAAAATAAACATGATTTTAATATTTTAATTAATGGCTAAACAAGATAAAAATAGGCAAGAGGAGATCAAATAATTTAAATACCAGCCAAATATAAATGTTTTTGATAAACGTCAAAAATGAGAAAAAAAAGTAATGAAGGTTATTCATTTATTTTAAAAAATATTTATAAACTACGAGCAGAAAAAAATAAAAGGATTGAGCTATTTTGAGAAAACTAATTTATTTTATTATTTATTTATCTTTTATTTTTCTTTTTTTTTTGTATTTGTGTTTGGGTGACTGAGTCAGTATAGATATTTACATTTTACATATAAGTTGACTTGAGTGGGGAGTGGGGAGAGAAACAATTAGAGATAGATGAATTTGAATTTAAGAATAAATAAAAGCAATAAATAAATAAAATAAATAAAATAAATAAATAGATAGATAGATTTGTTAGTGTGAATGATTGATAGAATGAATAGATTTGTGAGATTTAATAGAAGCTATTACTTTTTAACAAGCTATTTTATTTATTTACTTATTTATTGATTCAATTGTCTATATGATCATTTGAACATAATTAAAGATGCAATCAAACATTTTTTGATTGTTACGGTTATTGCTCAATCAAAAAAGTATTATGCTTATTTTATTTTTAACAATAAAAATAATTATAAATTCTCGAACTTACTATTTAGTAAATAAATAAATTTAATTACCTACCCCAACAAATCAATAACCTAATTTACTAATTTCAAACACTAATTTACTCAAACAATAAATATTAATTAAATAACATTTTACACCTTAATTTTTTAGTTCTCTCTTAACTCCTATATATTTGAGTTGATAAAAGCTATGAGTTTTTGTTTAATTATTATGCATTTATGCATTGCTGTTTGTAATACTTCATTCAATAGATAATTTATTAAGTAAATTTTAATTGTTTCAGTAAATTAATTTATAAAAAGAATGCTAAGTAATTACATTTTTAATTACGAGTAGACTTCTATGCATATTACTTTATTAATATTGTTTATTAATTTTTTAAAAGTCATCAAATTAATTTTTCATCTTTATTCTAATGAATATAAATCAATTGATAAATGTACAAACTAAAGGATAAATGAACAAATTTCAATCTATGCTGCTTCAATCTTTTCGGACAGTAAGAACATTATTTGTGTTGTTTAATAATTATAATCAGAATAACTAAATAAGCTCTAGAAGGTATCAAAGAAGTTTAAATACTCTTTAGATTAATTATTTGTGTATTTTTAAGTGAACTAATTTAGGGTCGTTATTAAAAGTGATTTCTATTCAAATTACTTGACACTTCATATTAACTTTACAAATTTCTAAATGCTTTTTTATACACAGCAATTAATCAATAAATAAATAAATCAACCAATGAATGAATGAATCAATCTATTAATCTATCTTTCTCTTTTTCTTTTTTTTCTGGCAAGTTTTAAATAATTAAAATTTGAGTGGGTTTATCTAGAATGTAGAATGGAGATTAATAGTGTGGAACAAACAAAAAAAAAAAAGAGATATTAATAATGCAAAAATATACCCAAGCAAATATGCAAATGAATGAATTTGTATTATTTTAATGTTTTTCTAACTTTTTTACACGGTAATATAGCAGGTATATCAATTTATCTATTAGTAAGTACTCCTCATTTAAATTAAAAATTTAAGAAATTTTTTGGACTTGCTTTTTTTTGTTTGCTTGATGATCTTTAAAAACAAGAAAAGGTAAAACTAATATAATAAAAAAATACGTAAAACATAATAATCAACAAAGGATTCAACCTTAATAAACAAATTTTGCAAAAAAGAGTAATATAAACTACTCAAACCCATCTCTCTTTCTCAGCAGCGCGAGCTTTTCGCACCCAAAAACTAACTCTCTATTAAATTTTCTTTAATTTTCAAACTAGTCCCAAAAAATTATCTTTCATGAAAAAGAAATCTAAGAGGTAGTCACCGAGTGATTCATATTTGAATGTTTTAGACACAATAAATGGTAAAAACTAAGAGTCGCGAGTTTATCCCTCGTTCCTTTACTAAAATCCTTCCTTCTCAATGAGCTTATTACAGCAATTTGAAACAAGAGATGTTTCTAAGCCGTATAAGAAATCAAAGAAGAACAATCAGTCGTAAGAGGACGGGGAGATGAGCTGTGGGAGACATAAAACTAGCTGCGATATTTAGAAATTTAATTAATTGAAAAACAATAATAATTATATTTCGAGTATCAAAAGCAAATCTTAGAATTCAAGTAGTAATGTGAACAAAAAAAATATTACTACTAACAAAAATAATAAAACGATTCCTGACGTGAGTAACATCGCTATTATTGAAAATAGCTAAAATAACAACATTAATTCAATTAATATCACAAATAATATCAATTCTACTACCAACAACAATAACTACATTCACTACAATTACTCAACACTATCTAACTAAAACTTTATTAATTTCTCTAATAATAGCCATGAGTTTATTATTCCTTAGTCATGCGCTAATATCCCAAATTCTTTAAATCTTAACTACGATCATATTAATTCATATATTGAATTCCCCCCCTAAAACACCAACAAGCCACTCCATTTTTCCTTTGAAAAAAGTAAGATGATTGGCAGAACTAATTCCTCTTATGTTTACTCCTTACATGATGAAAACAATTAAATTCTTCATCGTGCTTTAAAATTGTAACTCCATCCTAAATTAAAATAAACTTACCAAATTAATTAAATTGATTAAGATCTAAATTCGTCTTACATTTCTCACAATCACAATTGTGATTAATTTGTCTAAAAGTGCATGTGTGAAATGCTTAAAGATGAATGGAATGTCCTACAAAAAATGGATCACCCCCATATCCTCAAGGCATACCAACTTTATGAAAATATTGAAATCGAGCCCAACAGCTTTTGCTGTGCCATCGAAATGGAATTAGCTGAGTGTAATCTCCATCAATTATTAGTTAAGGTTTCTTAGCACAAGCAATTCTGCTTGAAATTCGCCAAAAGAATACTTTTCGAAGTAACATCTGCCCTCCACTATCTCCACAACAACGCTAACTACACTCATAACGATATCAAAGCCGACAACGTTTTCATATTCTGTGATAATACTACCGGTTAATATTTTACAAAGCTTGCCGATCTTGGAACAGCAAGAGAGTATACACCTGAAAACCACAATAGTTCAACTTTGTATTAAAACTGGAAGATTCGTAACCCCGATTACCAACCCCCAGAGATCGTAACTTTCCTCAATGAAGCCAAAAACAAAGATTAAGTTGATAATATTCTTGGCTTTGATGAGAAGAAAGCTGACATTTTTAACTTAGGCACCCTCTTTTTTGCTGTTTTATTCTAACTTCGACCTTTCAGCTGCAGGGGGGCTACACAGAACGACCCTCTTTACAAACTCATTTTTGAAAAGAGATACCAAGAATTCTGGAATTAAGAAAAATTCTAAAGAATGCTGAACCATTGGGCAACAGAATAAAATGAATAAGACATGTATTTGATGATCTAGCTCATCACCAACATGATTTAGCAAAATTCTTCTGAAAGACCAAGCATTCAAGAAATCCTTCAAAACCCCTGGTTTTCTTAAGACTAAAGCTTACAACAAAAAATCTGAAATAAAAAAGCATATTTAAATTATTACCCAAATATCGTCAAAATAAGACACAAATACCCTTAAAATATAATAAATATATCCTTAAAATGTAATTTAAATATCTGAAAAACATCTCAGATGTTTGAAAAGAAATATTTAAAGAATATAAATAAGAAGGAATATTCATTAACTAATATTGCTTCTAAATGAATGATAAATTCAAATCATCATTAGCATAAAAAACAATTTACTTAAATAAAAAACAAACTCTAAACAATAAATCTATACAATTCAATTAACTATCTTATTTCAATCAAAAATTAGAAAAAGCAACAACAAGAAGAACAAAAAAAAAAACAAACAAACAAAAAGCAAATACAAAAATGTACCCATTAGAAATTATTACAAGAAGTAGTTTAATAAAAAAATCGATCACCTCCAATAATATATTCAAATATTAATTAATTTAATAAATAAAACACACTTATTCACACTATAATTTTATAATTAAACCTGCAAAAATAAATTATTATGTACTATAAAAACAGCAACCTTCATTTAATTACATATGTATATGAAATTTTAAATAAAATATTTAACCAAGAGTACCTATCTATCTATCAATCAATCACTATCTGACCAATTTATTATTTTTATTTACTTACAAGTTCCTACTAAATTTTTATTTATCTTTGTCTAAAAGCTTAGATTACATCTGCTAACTATTCAATATCTATTACATTTTTATCTATTCTAGCTTTTATTTAAAACATTATTATATCCTATCTATTTATTTGACCATACCCCTTCAGCCAGCCAGTCAGTCAATTAATAAATTAATTGATTTGATTTGCTTTTTTAAAAATTTAATTTAATTTGTTTTAAATAATACTTGCTGCGTTAAAACCATATTTTATTAAAGGTTCAATTACTTTTTCTTTCATTTTAAAATTAAGAAATAAATTAAATTGCATCCATTTTATCTATTTCAAACAACACTTAGAAATGATATGATTCTGCGGTATTCGTCATTGGGTGATCAGAAAATAATTACTTATCGAATTTATCTAACTTTTAAAAAAGTTTCCCCCATTTTGAATATTTTGTATGACACTTAAATGACTAATTTATTGATAACAGATATTAAATTTTTTACTATTTCTTGGTTGAAATCATTTTTGTTTTCTATTTCAAGTTTAAATTTATTATTGATTAAGTAAATTCGTTGCCAAACATGATTTTTAGCTCGAACACTTTTATTTTATTGAGAATCGATCAATCGATTGATCAATCATTTTAATTTTGCGAACAAAAAATAAAGTAAATTCTTTGGATGAATTGAAAACAAACGAATAGATAAGCAGATAGATTATATTTTAATCTATCTATCATTTGAATTTTCTAGAATAAATATTTGATTGGTGAATAAAAATAAAGAAATAAGAAAATTAAATACTTAATATTCTATGAAACGCTTCTAAAAATCCAAAACAAAAAATTAAAAGTTCTTTTGAATTTGGTATATATATAGCTTTTATAATTAAAAATTATCTATTCCAACATGATTAATAATTATAAAAAGTAATATCTTACATTAATCATATTGTTGTCATATTTGTTATGAGATAGATAGATTGTTTGATGATGAAAAAATAAGTGTATTATCTTTAAAATATAAATAAATTTTAAATCAAATTATGTTGAAAGAGCCACTTTATAAATTATCTTAAATTTTAGTTATTTTAAAAACAATTTTCATTTTTCGATCAATCTTATCCACAATTTATTCCTCTCATCAAAATTTAAATTTTACTCATCTAATTTTGATTAATTTTTTTGTTTTGGGATTCTTTCTTTTGATCAAACAACTCTCTCCTATTAAAAATTGAAATATCAATTTAGCTTGTTTTCCCACTAGATATTCAATCAAACTATTTTAAGTATTTTTGATTCATAAAAATGAAATTGTTTTAGATCAATTTCATAATCTATTTATCTATTTTAATCATAGTTTGTCAAAAATAAAAATAGATCTACACATTTAAATAAAAATATTGTTTGATAGATCGAAATTCAAATATTTTCTTTATAAATAATGATTTCGCTTTTCCTAAATAAAAAACATGTTAAAATAAACACTTTTTTAAGTAATATTAGCTATATATATAATTTGCTTCTTTAATCTATCAGCATCATTTAAATTTAGATGTGTAAAAAAAATTCTATTCTCTTGAATATAAAAATGAATGCTTCAAAAGGAAAACTCCACGTATTTTATTCTCAAAATTAAGATAATTTAATTGCAAATGCAATATTTTTTTGTCAATAAAATTTATTCTCAAGTGATAAAAATAAAGACAAGTTTCCATATTACCTCAATAGAATGTTTAACTTAATAACTAAGATTTTAAACATACAACAAGATAATTTATTTTATTTAAAATATAAATTACCATAAATATTCTCACCAAATTAAAAGATAGAAAAGCTAAATTTAGCTATAAATTTTGGTATTTTAACTCCAAAAATAATTTTTCTAAATCTAATGCGAAAAAATAAAAATTTATTAAAATACTCTGGTTTTAAAAAATATGTTTTTCTAAATCTAATTTAATGATAGATTTAATATTTACCTATAAAGGTTTTTAAAACTGTTTTGTTCTTGAAATACAATAAGTAACTTTTTATTGAAAAAATATTAGTTTTCAAAAATTTTTAATGTAATGAAAAATAAAAGATTTTTGGAAATATTCCAATTATTACAATTAGATAACCAATTCAAGCTATGAAATATAATTAAATAAGATATGTTATAAGAACTATTTTAATTTTCGGCTGTTTATAATTAAAATGAAAAGTTTCTATTTTAATTTTTTAAAATTGATTTCTTTAATAAAAATCTTTCAAAAATTAAATTAATTTAAATTAGACTATTAAAATTATAAAGATAATTCTAGGTTATTTAAAAAAATATGCAATTGCATATCAAATATTTATTTATTATTGATATTGTCCAAAAATTTAAAAGAATGAGACATTCAAAAAACCAATTTTTTTAATTGTAAAAAAAATCAAATATTCTACCAATAAAAAAATAATCAGGTTAAAAATATAATCATTCTAATTTTTATTAATTCAAATAATGAGTATATTTATTATCTTAGTTTTTTTAGGAAAATGAATCTTATCGATAGGTATTCAAAAAAAAAAATATGAACAATAAGATTATAATGAATAATTATTTCATGGACCATAATTAGATTAGTATATCTTTTCAATGTAAAATCATTTTTAGTAATAAGTTCACTTTATTAATCCATCTTCTAATCACTAAAACAATATCCATATATAAATTTCACTTTAAATTTAGATTTTTTTTATAATTTTTTAAAGATATCTTAAATTTTTTAACAATTTATTCGAAAGATTTAATAAATTTCATTTAAATATATTTAGAATCATTAAATCTTCACTATTTATAAAATTAAAAAGTGGATTCAACGTACTTTAAGCCATAATTTAATAAAATTGTACAAATTTTTTTTACTCAAATTTGAGTCTTAAATAAGAAATGTGTTTTTTAGAATATTAAGGTGATTGGTATTTTCAAATTGAAAGAAATTTAGTAGATTGTTTCAGGAGTTAAATTGATTTTTACAGAACATAGACTATAAAGTAATTATTTTGATAACATAATAGCTTTTATGACTAGAATTAAAAAATCTTTGAGTAGTAAAATTTTATTTATTTGCATAAATCATATTTTTTTTATAAAATTACTTATTTATTACAAATATAATTATATCATTAAACACATAGAACAATGGGATTTACTTTGTATTTATTTAATATGGTATGAATTTTTCTCATAATATTATTTCTTATTTAACATAAACAACATATTAAAATTATTGTATAATATCTAATTTACTTTTTTTAAATTTTAGTTGATATAATTAGATGTAATTTCTACAATATAGATTAAAAATTATAAATTATTTTTTCGCCTTTTATGTCATAATTTTGGTTAAGTTTCAGATTAGAAGTAAAATTTTAAAGATCTATTACAAATATAATTACATCATTAACATACATAAATAGAATGATTTATGCTCATACTATTATTTATTACTTGATATAAACAACATATTAAGATTATTGTATGATATCTGATTTACTTTTTATTAAAATATTATGCTTTAATTTAAACTAAAATATTTGTTTTTTTAATTTTGTTGATATAATTAGGTGTAATTTCTACAAAAAAGATTAATAATTATAAATTATTTTTTCGCTTTTTAATGTCATAATTTTGGCTATGTTTCTATTTAAGAAGCAAAATTTTTAAAATCTAAAGATCTTATTAGGCTAAAAGTAGATAGGAAATCACATTTAATGTCTGCTTGCAATTCAGTTTAGAAGTCTGAAACCATTTGCATTTTTTATCCCTTATTTACCCTAACACTCTTATAAGCAAGAGATAACTCCTATTTGAAAGGAGATTCTTCTTCTTTTTCAAGAACAGCTTACATTGGATAATCTTCATCTCCACACATAATCAATTTAGATTTTTTCTAATTTCTTTGAATTTCTAAAATTATTGGAAAGGTCAAAGGATATCTTCTTAAATAATCTACTTGGTTTTCATTTTAGTGTTTTTTGCTCTATTCATCTATTTAACTATAAAAGGCCCTAATCTATTCAGTATTTTGGAAAGATAGCATGAGGTTGCAAATCAGTTATTGAGGAATGGGCAATTTTATTTTATTCTAAAAGTGCTTTTTTTATTTTGAATAAAATCAATTTAACATTATATAACAGTTAGTCTTTAGTGTATTATTTTTATCTACACTTTAATAAATAAAATATAAAAAATTACTTTATATAAAGCTGTTTTAGGGTTTTCCCAGCTAAATTCATCAGACTCATCTTGGCCTAGAACTAAATCATTTGTATCATATAAATCCTCAATCTTTTTAGTCTTTTAGAACTTTAGAATATTAAATAAACAATAACAATCTCCACTCAAATTTTAACCATTTTCTTCTACTTCAATTAAGAAAAATTAAGTATCCCATCTTCTTGGCATGGATTAAATAGTGATTATTCTCATAAAAGGCTTGCAAATTTTTCTTAAATCGGGCTAAGTTGCTTGATATATGTCTTCAAATTGTAGCTTTTCTGCCTAGGCTAATTCTACAAGTTTTTGCTACTAATTTCTTTATGCTAAAATAACTCCAATCTCCTCAAATAGCTCTCTTACTCCAGTATAAATGAGGGTATCTTACCAATCATACACTATTTAGCTTGACTTGTAAGAATTTTATTTCCTATTTTATGTAAAAACGCTATCTTCTTTATCCATATTGCCACCTGGATAAGAATACATCCCTCCAAAAGGTAGCTTAGGATTTCTTCTTAGCATTAAGAACTCATAATTGAATTAAGTCTTTTATTAAGTAGTTTTTCTGCAAACTATGACTGAAGAAGACTTTTTTGGGATAGGAGCTTTTTAATTCTGCTATCTCTAACTATTTTTCTATGACTTTGATTAAGATTCGCTCATTTTTTTGAATTTCTTAAATGATATACTTTAACTGTATTACAAATGATTAATTTACAAATAAATTATCTTAGATATAAACTGACAAAATTTACTTACAAAAACATCAACTAAGTGACGCAAAATGCGTACAAGTTAAAATTTAAAAATTTGTATTAACTATTAATAATTAAAAATAAGTAACTAGCTAGAATTAAAAATTGAAACGAAATGATGTTTTCCACCAAAAAAGGTAATATTAATCTAAATCACTAATTATTGCTTGTTTACATTTTTAGCTTTATATTTATGCTTTGACAATATTAACATATTTTATTATTGGTAAGTTGTATTAATACATTCTATTTAAATATTTTTTTTTATGATTTATGATTATCATATTAATGTTAACTATAGAAACAAAATATCCTTAAATTAAATAAATTATTTTCTTAATTATTAAAAATATTTTTTTATAATATTATTTAAATATAATCAAAAAAATTTCCATAAAAAATATGATCTTCGAACTGCCTTTTTATTTTTAGAATAATTTCTATACGAAACTAGCATATGAATTTTGATAAGGCTATTAAAACATAGATTCAAAAAGAGTTTACTTCATGTTTTCATGTTGAATATTAAAAATGTACTCTAAACTTTCTCTAATATGACCCCCTTTAGTAAGTTAAATTTTGGAAAAATATTCCAATCAAGTAAAATGAATTTAAATTCTTATTAAATTAATTTTGGCAGAACTATTTAGAGTTTTTATGGTATTTTTTACTATTTTGAATGTATCAAATTATTGTTTAGTGATAATTATTAATATTTATTTAATTCAGCTATTTACAAATATATAAATAAGATATTTAATTTCTATTATATTTATATGAAAATATATTTATTTATTGGATTTAAGGTTAAAATATTTTTTAGATTAAGAATTGATTTATATGTTTTAGTTAGATAGTTATTTTATTAGTTAGTAAGTCGTTCGATTACAGAATAATCAAGTAAGTAATTTAGTTAGTTAGTAAGTTGATTACTATTATTTAAAAAATTTAATCAGACCTATTTTTCTTCTTATTACTTTAATTTGACTTTAAGTATTTTATACTCCTTTAGTAAAATTTAATATTCTCTGGTAATTTTCTCATTTTCGACTGTGAGATCTTTTGTTCTATGCTCTAGTTCTAATTTTAAGTTAATATTATCTTCTTTGAGCTTTGAAATATCTCCAATTTTATGTTTGAGTTCATAGTATTTTCTTTCTATATCAGATTTAGATGACTTTAAATTGTCAATTTCTTGTTATACTAGCTAGTTTGTTGTTCCGTATTCCTCAATTTTCTTTAATTCTTTCATCCTCTTAGCCATTTTTCTATTTTATTCTAATTATTAGCTATTCTATTGCTAAGCTTCCCTTAATTTTGATTAATAAGAGTAAACATCTTTAGACAAAGCTTAAACTTCTGAATCTGACACTTTCAAAGCTTTATGTAACTCTTAAATGACCTTTTCCTTTTCAAGCATTTTTAGCTGGAAGCCTTCTTTTTCTTTCTAAATTTCCAAAATTGCTTGCTAACTTTTTTGCTAATTAACAAATAAAATGAAATATTTTTTATAAATTTAAAATAAACCAATAAAAATTGATGATAAAATAGTTAAAAATTATTAAATATTTCTTAATTTAATGAATCATTTTTAGTTTTTTTTATAAAAACAAGAAACACATCTTAATTATTTTAAAAAGTTTGCTTTTGTAAATTTAGAAATATGATTTGGCATACTCTTATTTTTAATGAAAATAATACTACTATTTTTACCTTTTCTTGCTACAATATTTTATTTTCTACTTCTTTCATGGATTAATTTATGTCTTAGCTTTTTTATAGATCATGCTGGATGCATAGCTCAAGAGCACAATATTCCTTATCAAAAGAATTTTTGGCATTCTCATTAGGACTTAAATTTTAGTTTAAATAATAAATATATTTTATAAAAGTTATTAAATTATTTTATTTACTCTATAAAATAAGCCTCGCTTTCTCCAAAGTATTTAATTCTAAGTTCTTTTATTTTTTAAATGCACCCTAAAAAAATTAATCTTTCTTTTTCTAATTACTCATTTCTTTCCTCGAGTATATCCCTCAATTTCTCATATCTAGCTCTAATTGATGTTCCCATAGTCTTCTTTTTTACAGATCCTTTTTTCTATCAATAAAACCAATTTATATAATATAAAGAAAAAATTTAAATAATACAGTTGTTCCTCCAGGAGAACTAGATTGAGTTCTAATTTCTTTCTTTGCAGTAGAATAGTTATCTAAATACTTTATATTTTAAATTATACTATGGTATTAAATTTTTATATCAAAATTACCATCACTGAGTTTCCTCTTTCAGGTGTTATGTCCTACTATTTTTTTAATTTATAATATTTAATAAAACCTCAAATAATAAATTAAATTTATCAAATAAAAAAGGCAAAATAAACATGAGTCTTATTCACAAAAAGTATATATTTGTTTCAATTAATCCTAAAATATCATCAATAAATATATTGAAATTATATTCTCATAATCAAAACATCAAACTGCAAATAAATTTTCTTTAAAAAAATTCTCATTTTTAGTTAAATTTATCTTAAAATGAGTTCTGATTTTTTAATCTGATAATGCAAATTCATATTAATAACTAATTTACATGAGTATTGTACTTAATAACACTTGACTATTCCAAATCTTCATTGTTTGTGTAGTTAAATTAATTATTTCCTAGTGACATATTCTTATGCCTAAAAATAAAATTTATTGAATCTCATTTCAGAGGAATTTATTTATGTAATTTGTTTTACATGAGTAAATAATCTTTTTCTTCTTTTCGTTTAGGTCTATTATATTTAATATAAATTGTTTTAATTATTGCTTTATAGCATTAAGTAGTAATAATAATAGAAGGATAAGTGCTTTATAATAAATTTACTCATGATTGTAATGAGGTTCAAACGGTAGTTTTGGGACTTGCTATCTAGCTAAATTGCTTTTTGCTCTTGTTTATTTCCTTTAATTAAATATTGACTAATCAGATATCATAAATATTATGAATTTCTACTATAATGAATTGCATTAAATTATGAATCTTATTAAAATTAAAAACATTTTGATTACAATCCCAAAACTTAGTTGTGCTTATCAGTAATAAAGCTTTCATATTTATTGACTAAATCTTGCTTTCTTATATTATCATGTATTAAATACATGTAAGGACTTAATCTCTTTTTGTGATTCTTGCGAGGAGTTAAAGGTTCAACCTAAATTTAAAATAATAAATTTTCTACTATTTTAATTTCAATGCTAAAATGTAAATTCATCAAAAAATATATTTTATTTAAGCATCTTAAAATAAATTTAAATTACCCTGGACTTGTTATAAACTGCACTCATAATTTATTTATCAAATTTAAGAATATACGACTTAAAAACTATTCTAAATGAGTATTATTTATTGACTTTCTTTTATATTAGTATGTATTTGCAAATGAACTATAAACTAATTAATTGCTTTTATAAATCTCTTTGTATTTTTATTTCTATGCTTATGAAGACTTTTTATATAAATAATTTAATTAATTTTTTAATGTTTGTGCAAATTATTAATTAATTTATTACAAATATTAATAATAAATACTTATTTGGTATCCAACCAACCAAATTTCTATTTTTGTGTATGCTTACTTAACATATCCATCCAAATAAAAATAATTAATTTTAATTGATTTACTTGCAATAACTATTATTTCTTTATTAATTTCATCTATCAATTTATATTTTTTTGAAAGGTTTTTGCTTTATTTTATTAAAATTTTTGTTTCTATTACTTACTTTATGAACATTATTTAGAAACCATATTCCAAAAACTTTATTTTATATTTGACTTTACATTTGAATTGTATTTTATCCACTTAAAATTATTTTAATAAATATTTAGCAATAATAAAATTAGGATCACAGTTTTATTTTTTTTAGTTTGAAAAAAAAAAAATTAATAAGGTTTAAATACATTTTTAATATTTATTACAATCAATATTATTTTAAATCATCAAATTGAATTTAAATACAATTTTTATTTAATCATATTTTAAAAGAAAACAATTTAAATAAAATTGATAGCATATAAACCAATCAATCAATATCTTTTATTTGCAAAAGATAATATTCAAAAAAAGAAAGGGCCAGTGATTTAACTAAATGAAAAATGAAAAAAATTTTTTTGTAATTTAATTTAAATTAAGTTAATAAACAATGAAAAATTACAAAAAAATAATTTGAGATAGAATTTAAATTTAATATTTTTATTTTTTTTAAACTTTTCTATTTATTTAAATTATTCTTTATTTTATTTCTAATTCTTAGAAGAAAATGTAAATTTATTTTTTTTATTTCTTATTGATAGGATTTTGTTTTTTTTAACTATTTCAATAGCTTTAAATTTATTTAATAAATTCTTAAATAAAAAAATTTAATTAAAATCAATCAATCTCCGTATAAAATAAAACAAAAATTTAGAAAATTATTTTATTTAATATTAAAAAATAAATATTCTAAAATTATTGAAGTAAGTTTTAATCTTAAGATTTAAAATTAATTCATAATTAGAAATACATTTCGTATGAGATAATATATTAAATTCAAATCAATAAGGTCTATTTTTATCTTAGAATATTAATAAAGCTAAAAGATTAACTATTTTAAAGCATTTTGGTTTCTAAAATTATTTAAAATTAAGATTTTATGTTAAAAGGATTATTGAATGTAAATTTAAATTAGTAACAAATTTATGCAGTGTTAGATGATTTATTTAATTCAAATCTATAAGGTTGATTTTTATCATAGTTCATTAGCAAAGCTTTTTGATTAATTCAAATTGCTTTCTAAAATTGTTTAAAAATGTTTAGTTTTATTTGACAATTAGAATTAAATATTAAGATTTCATTTGTTTATTTTGGTGGTGGTAGAAAAATGAATTCGTCATATAAGATAAGAAATGTAAAAGAATGATGAAAATCTGATGCAAGCATTTATTTATTTATTTATTTAGAATTTAAGAGAAAGATAATTTATTATTATACAATTCATTGTGATCCAAATAAGATATATAAGGAAGATTGTTCTATCTGTATCTTTTTATTATTCAAATCGATATAATAAATTAATAAATTATTTGAATATCTAAACTATAAAAATAAATAAATAAATATTAGGTTGATTAAAATGCTTTCAAAGAGCCTCAAGACCGTTTCTAGCTTATTAGTTCCTCGTTACAGCTTTTCTGCTGTAAAATATTTATTTGGATACTAAAACAATTAAGGGGTTTATTGATACTCATAGATGTTAATATGTCGTTTTTGTCTATGAGTATCTTATCATTGTTCACCTTAATTTTTCTACCATTTTGCCCGTTTTGGGTTATCCATTTATTTAATGTCTCCTTATTAAAATTTAGAATTTCAGAATTGAACACGATACTTTCGGTGAAATTAAAGTCCCAGCTGAAAAGTTATGGGGTGCTTAAACCTAAAGATCCATCCAAAACTTTGAAATCTGTTAAGATGTTGACAAGATGCCTAAGTCCGTCATCAGAGCTTTTGGTATTCTTAAGAAGAGTGCTGCTAAGGTCAACCAAAGATACGCTCTTGATGTTAAGAAGGCTAGCGCTATCATGGAAGCTGCTGACGAAGTTATTAAGGGTATTTGATTAGATGATATTTAAATAAATGCATTTTGAAGTCGATAGATCTAATCACAATGTTATATAAATACATAAAGCTATATAGCCAACCATATCTATTCAAACATAATTCAACAAATAAACAATAAATGAATATAGATATTCCTAAAATGTTTCATTTACAAAGATAAATATTAAATGAAATGGCTTAATAAAATACGAAATAACTGCAAAAATGAAATTTAACATATTGTATAAATGCATTTTGAGGGAGATCTATACGATTTTACTAATAAGCTTTCAAGAAATGCTGAATTTTTAAAATTGAAATTATTAAAAATAGGTAAGTGGGATGACTAATTCCCATTGGTTATCTGGTAAACTGGTTCTGGTACTCAAAGCAACATGAATGCCAACGAAGTTATTGCCAACAGAGCTATGGAAATCTTAGGTCAACCTTTCTCTAAGGCTGTTCACCCTAATGATCACGTTAACATGTCCTAATCTTCCAACGATACTTTCCCCTCCGTCATGCACATTGCTGCTGTTATGGAAGTTCATCACACCTTACTTCCTGGTTTGAGAGCTCTCTTAAAGGCCCTTGAAGACAAGCAAGAAGAATTCAAGCACATTATTAAGATTGGTCGTACCCACACTCAAGATGCTACTCCTCTCACTCTTGGTCAAGAATTCTCTGGTTATGTTACCCAAATTAGAAATGCTATCCACAGAATCGAATCCAAGTTACCTTAAATCTCCGAACTCGCTCAAGGTGGTACTGCCGTCGGTACTGGTCTTAACACCTACACTGTAATTATTGAATAATATTTTAATAAGCAATATCTTTTAGACAAATTTTCAAGCAATCTTTAAAGTTAGCAAAGCAATAAAAGGAAGGATCAACGAATAATTAGTTTATTTCTATTTATTTATGATAAACCTTAGAAAAATCTAACAATTTTGATAAATCTTCTTTGGAAATTTCCTTTTTTCTAAAATTGATAAACAAACTTTGAGTTCTATTAAATTACATTAATTAAACACATAGAAATAATGAATCTAATATGTTGTTTATTTTATTTAAATAGGGATTCGCTGAAGCTATTGCTGAAGAAGTTAGCAGAGAAACTGGTTTCAAATTCACCACTGCTCCTAACAAATTCGAAGCTTTACAATGTAACGATGCTCTCGTCGAATTCTCTGGTGCTCTTAACACCACTGCTTGCGCTCTTATGAAGGTAAAATATATTTTAAAATAGATAAAAGACAAATATAAGTCTTAATTTACAAAACTAAATATCAATTAAAAACAAATAAGCATAAAAATCTTATTCTTTGATAATTATTTTAGCGATATTAATTTTATTTTTTATCATAAATAGATTGCTAACGATATCAGATTCTTGGGTTCTGGTCCTAGATCTGGTTTGGGTGAATTATTATTACCCGAAAATGAACCTGGTAGCTCCATTATGCCTGGTAAGGTTAATCCCACTCAATGTGAATCTTTGACTATGTGCTGCGCTCAAGTCATGGGTAACCACGTTGCTGTATCAGTTGGTGGTTCCAATGGTCACTTCGAATTGAACGTTTTCAGACCCATGATTATCAGAAACATCATCCACTCCGTTAGATTATTGGGTGAAGGTTCTTTATCTTTCACTAAGAACTGTGTTGTTGGTATCAAGGCTGACACCAAGAGAATTGACCATCTTATGCAATAATCTCTCATGCTTGTTACCGCTCTTAACCCTTACATTGGTTACGAAAAGGCTGCTAAGATTGCCAAGAATGCCCACAAGAAGAACCTCACTTTATTACAATCTGGTCTTGAACTTGGTTTCCTCACTGAAGAACAATTCAAGCAATGGGTTAAGCCTGAATAAATGCTTGGTCCTTCTGAATATGTCAAGAAAAATTGAAAGGCAATTAATTATTCAATGAATGAATATATTTTCATTAATAAATAGGAATTAATTAATAGTTTTATATTTATTAATTATGCAAATAAAATTATTTTTTATTTTAAATGTATTTGTTGTAGTTTAATAGATATTCAAAACTAAATTAAGTTAATTACTTACTTACTTACTTCTAGGTCACTTTTTTTCAAAATTATCTTTCAAATATTATTTTAAACAACAGTTATTAACTATCTTTTTCAATTAATCTTAGTACATTGATACATCATTCATAACTCAAAAATTTGCTGTCTTTTTAAATTTTGTATTTTTCTTGAAGGTTTTAACTCCTTTTTCTATATATGTTTGGAGGAATTAAGGAGCATAAGCTATATCTTTGCTAATTTTATATAATTTTCATAATAACCACTTAATTGGTTTGTTGATTATTTAATTGACAAAATTTTTTGATACTGTTTTATTTAATTCGTTAAAAAATAAATTTGTTAAGATATAAAACTACTTAAATATTTAAAGAATGCAAAACTGAATGATTTAACAAAAAAATAACTAATAAACAATTTAAAATGAATAAAATTTTTAATTTGCAGATGTTGTTTTTCATTAAAAAATTAAAAAATAGATGTATTTAAAATTTTAAATAATTATCAAATAAAATAAGAATTAAAAGCTAAAAAATCTAAAAAAAATAACAAAAAAAAAAAAAATGATTGAATAAAGAAAATATTTTTAAAAATTTGAAGATGTATGATTAAATGCTTAAAGAATTTTCAAGGATTAATTTAATTTTTTTTATTTAAAAGTTGCTTATTAGTAGCTCATAGTTATCAGACCATACAAATCTCTATATTGATTTTAAGTAAAATTGCTTTAGTTACTTTTTTTATTTTATTTTAAATGTTTTATATTAAAAACCTAAAGAAGAAGTAAAATTGGAGATGTGGGAGCGATCAAGCTGAGCTCTATTATAGCTGATTGTAATAATATCAAGACTCTTGTTCTTTTATTAGAGTAATAAATTTTAATTTTAATTTAAACTTATCAAAACATAATTTCTAAAAGTAACTAAAACATCACCAGTTAAGCAGCATTAAAAATAGGCCTGGCTTTATAAAATTGCAAAAATCTTTAAACTTTATATCTTAAGTTAGAGTAAAAATTCTTTTCATATTTTTATTTTTCTAAACAAAACAAAACAAAATAATTTATTTTCAATAAAATTTTATTAAAAAAATTGCTTATTTTTTTCTTCAAGATTTCGTTTTATTTTAATAAAAAATGTATGAATTATGAATTAACTTTTTTAATTAAGTTTAAGAAAAAACACATTTATTATTATTATTATATCAAAAAATATCAGCAATAACAAAATTTGTCAAAGTGGATTTTCTGATGTATTTACTGGAATTTTAAAATGTACTAATCTCTATAATTTATCACTAAATTTCAAGTATATTTTCTGATTTGCTTTATTTTTAAAAAATTAAATTAAATAATTAAAAGTAATAACAAAATAATTGATGTTAATTCATCAAATCTAGAATTAACATTTAGCAATTGCTCAAAATTAGAATCTCTAACTCTAAATTTTAGGTAAAAAATTATCATGGAGGATGTTAAGACTAACTAACTAAAATGAGCTAAAATAATACTTATCCATATATTTTTTTTTAAATATGAAGAATAATTTAGTCATACCCTCCTTATTCATTCACTCATATTATATTAAAGATATATTTAATATCTAAAGCAATAACTAAATCGGTGATGAATTTGTATCAAAGTTAGGCTAAGCTTTATAATAATGTTTATACTTATCATCTATATCTCTTGATTTCGAGTAAATTTGATTTTTTCAAAATTAAAAATGGCTTATTTAAACATTTTTTTTTCTGTTATTGATAAAATAAAATAATCTTTCTGTATTTAAAAAAAATTATTTATCAAGTTTATTATAATAATGATTCTTCTCTTCTTCTTTATATTTTCTAAAATATTTATTTAATTAAAAGAAAAAATAAAATTGGGGATGATGGTTTATCCAGTTTATGCTTTGGTATAGCAAGTTGTCCTAAACTATCCGCTTTAAAGTTAAGCTTAAAGTAAATAATTTTAAGATGCTATTATTAGCAATACATAAATTAGTTAAATAAAATTATTTCTATACTTATAAAAAAGTGAGATTAACATTTCCTAACATAATACTTAATATTTTGGTGTCCTCATTTCTTGCTGCAATAATCTTACTGTTTTAGACCTAAATTTATGGTAAAAATTCATTTTCCATTTTACTAATAATTTTAATATTAATAAAAACATATCTTTTACTTGAATCTAATTTTTGATATGCTGCTTTATTTGTTAAAAAAGTCGGACAAACATAAGTTCGCAGGGTGCTTAAGATTTATGGACAGCTCTATCTAGATGCTCTTAGCTGACAAACTTACATCTCAACTTAGGGTAAAAATGAGAAATTTTTTACAATATTTTATTAAGCAACTTTTACAAAAATATGATTAATAGTGTACACTTCAATAGAATTTATATTTAGATTTAAATAAAAAAGCGCTTTTAAATAAATTAATAAAAGCCATTTTAAACATTTTACATAATAAAAGTTATAATTAGATTGATAATTTAGGAATTTCTGGCATATGTTCAAGTTTAAAAAGCTGCCCCTAGCTCTCTATTTTGAGTCTTAATCTCTCGTAAAATCTTATATATACATTTTTAAATGAAATTTTTTAACATATTCTAAAAATCTGCTAATTATATATTTTAATTATTATTTAGAACTAATTATTTGTTTATAAATAAAGTAATAATTGTTTCGAAAACCAAGCTTTTCATGCTATTAGTTAAGGTTTAGAAAGTTGTTAAAATCTTAAAAATTTAGTGCTAAATTTAGAGTAAAAATAATAAATTAATTTTATTAAACATTTCAACATTTTATTTTGATTTTAAAAGAGGAATTTACAATTTTTCTAGAGATTCTGCATCTTAGTTAGGAATTGGATTATCTAAATGTTCTAATCTTTCAATTCTTAGAATAATTTTAATGTATACATTTATTATTGTAATTATCTTTATAATATTAAAATAGTTAAGACAAATTAAAAAAATATTTGTAATATTTGGTTTTTAAAAAATTTATAAAAGGAGAAATGGTATTGGATTTAAAGGCCTTTCACTTTTAATTTAAGCTTTAAAACATTGTAGTAAACTCTATGATATTGAAATTTGGTCTCGGTAATCACAGCTTTTAATATGCTTGACTAATTATTAAATTATTTTATTTATTAAAAGTGATAATGAAGTTTATCAAAAGGGTAAAAAGGAGATTTTGAAGCAATTGTAGAAGTTTAAAAAGTTAGTTAAGTTATTAGTTTTTGTTTATGATTCATTTTGAAACAATAAACACTTTACTTATTATGAATTAATTTAATAAATTGTTGAATAAAAATAATATATTAACTATGTACTTCAATTTTATTTAATTTCATATCAAAGTTTGGCTTTTAAAAATTTAATTCAATTAAAATTTGCATTTTCCTCTATTTATGTAAAAAATAAAAATTTGGATAAGGAAACAATAAATTATGGAATATAAATTATTTTAAATGTTAACTATTTTAAAAATATTAAAATAAATATTGCTTTTTTGTATCTAAACTCTTACTTCTTTTGTTTTAATACCTTGCTTACTGATGAAATGCGCAAAATTAAAAATAAAAGTAATCCTAAGAAAAAGAATAAGAATAATTATGCAATATAAATAAATTATTTATTTTTGATATGAAATAGAATTTGATTTATTAATTTATATTAAAAATTATTATATAATTTGTTAAAGTTATTATTATTATTATATATAATCTTGATCAAATATTATTGATGAAAAGTTTTTAAATAAAGTAGAATGCAAATTAAATGTCTACTGATCTAAATTAGTAATCATTATAGTTCTTGTTAGGATACGTTTTGATTTTGTAATCATTATAGAGATACGGTATCAGCTAACAATCAACAAATTATCCAAAAAATTACTTGAAGATTTACTTTGACTGGTTGATAATTTCTAAAATTTCAAGAACACATTTATTTTTTAATTTTGCTTTCACTATTTCTAATTCTTCCACGCAATATTTTTCTTCTATTTATTCCTATTAGAACTCTTGAAATAGATATCTAACATTTTTATATTTGTAGTTGAATCTGTTTTCATTATATAGTTAGACAAAAGCAATCAAAACTGATCTCTTTTCATATTTATTAATAGGATATAATTAATCATAAATGTTATTTATTCTACTGTAAATATTAAATATTTATTAATCAAATATGAGACCATTTAAATAGTATTGTAGCTATTTATCATTAATATTTTTATTACATCTTTATAGGACAGTTCTTATAATATTTTTTTTTACATTATTTTTCAATTTTCTTAGCAATTCAAATTTGATATTCAAATTAAATTTTTGTCTTACTTCTTCTATAATAGCATCTGCATTTGCTTTTCTTTTTTTTTAGGAATTACTATCTCTACTAGCTGTAGTTGCTGTTGTTGTTTCTTTTTCGCTTTCTTCTTGATAATTTCTTTAATTAGATATAGATTAATTATCACTAAGCTCATATTAAGTATTAGAATCCTCAATTTAACCACCATATTCTACATTATTGATAGAAGAAGAATACTAATCTATTTATTCGTTTAGGTTTTAGTCTTACTCAGGTTAAATTTAGTCTTACTCAGGTTAAATTTAGTCTTACTCAGGTTAAATATAAGAATACTAATCTATTTATTCGTTTAGGTTTTAGTCTTACTCAGGTTAAATTTAGTCTTACTCAGGTTAAATATAGCCTTACTCAGGCTAAATTTAGTCCTCACTCATATAAATAAAATTTATACCAAAACTTGGTTCAATATTTTAGTCTTACTATTGATTTTAGAATTAGTTTTCTTATTTTTCTTCAAAATCCTCTTTAAATAAAGTATCCAGATGCCATAAATCTTTAGCATAATAATCGGTACACACAACAGTCTTTTCATCGTAAGCTTCTTATGGTTACAGTTGATTTTTTACTACTTAATTAGGTTATTAATTTACATCACTAGTTGATGCAGTTGAGATATTTGATTCAAATGTAAAATTATCTTAGCAATTTTTTATCATTTATTTTTTAGTTATTTTTTAATTTATTATTATTTATAATTGATATTTATTATGTACAAATTGAGTTTTTAATAGCATAAATTAGTTTATATGTATGAAGATAATTAATAAATAATCGTATTTTGAAAAAGAGAATTTATAAGTCATAGTCACTCACATACATTCAAACAAGGAAAAAGTTTCTTTAAATGAAATATAAAGAATCAGTCACCGTAAATGCAAATAAAAGGAAAATATTATTTTCTGAATAATCAAATGGTAAAATGTATTTTTTTAGTAATAGTTTATTTTTTAAAAGTAAAAATTAAGAAGAAGAAAATTGTATTTTAGGTATGAATATTTGATAGAAGATTACTAACACAGTTTTTAAAAATCGTGATTGATTATATTTTTCTGTATCAGAGAGTGAATTTCCGATCAAAAATTTTTATTGAAAAAATAATCTACTCATTTTTACTTTAGTTAAAATACAGTTTTGTTAACTAGTTAGTTAAATAAAAATAAAATGTTTCTTAAATGAATTGATAAAAAAAGAAAATTAAAAAAAGGCTGTCTTATGTCTGTATTGCAAACAGGATATAAAAATAGATTATGGAGATAGTTAGCCATAGTAAAATTCAAGTTTTATTTTTTAAAAAAATGTTTTTTAATATAGACACTGCCTATCAGATTATATTAAATTTTCATTATTCTTTTATAGCCGATAATAAATAAAAACTATTTATTATGTATTACTTTTATTTTTTTAATAGATACAATTTGAAATAATAAAAGATTGATTGACTTTTAAAGATGACGTCACACCTTGAGAAAATAATTATCCTTTGGAGAAAATTGAGTTTTAAAAATAGATTATATTAATAGAATCTGATATTAATAAATAATTAATAAAACCCTTTTATTTAAATGTTAATTTCATTCAATAAAATTAAAAAAATTCATAAAATTTAGAACTTAAATTTATTGGTTTAAAAAAATATATTGATAGATATAATCCCAACTTAAGAAATTTTCTTTCCTTTCATTTTTCATTTATTTTATTCCATCTTCTTGCTTTTTTTTGTCTGTCTATCTTTTAATAAAATTGTATGAACATTTAAATTTGAATAATGAAATCAATTACTAATTGTGCCAAATAAAAAGTAGCTCATTTTATTTTAATTTTGAAAGATTCTTAATACTTTTATTGCTTATCTAAATAACATAGAGTTTTTCATTTTTAAACAGAATATTTTTCTAATTTAGAATCCTTTATTGAAAATATTTATTCACAATAATTTAGCGATTGCCTTTATTGTTTATCTTTGATAGTAATTAAAACAATACTCATTTTAAATAAAAGCTATAAATGAGCAAAAGATAGTTTTCTACTAATTCATTTTATGAAGTTTTTCCTATATTTAAATAAAGTAAATAAACTATTACATAATGATTCAAGTTTGTCTATTTTCTTTTAAACATCATTAAATATGTCACTTTGTTTGAGTTTTATTCAGTTTATTTTGTATTGTTTTAATCTAGCTCTCTTTCTCTGTCTTAAGTCATTACATTATAACTTATAACTATGATTATAGTAATAATAATTATTATATTCGTGGAAAAGTGATAATTATAAATTGAAACTTAAAAAAATATTTTAAAACCAAATTCTTTCGAAACTAATTTTAGCAAGTTTCTAGTGTTTATATTTGATCACATTTCTTCTTTGAAATAATCATATTTCTCTTTCATTATTTATTTTTGGTTCTTATTAAGAATCCATAAAAAATGCAGTATTAATTATCAATATGAAGCGCGTACTGCTTTAATAAAGCGTAAATGAATATTTACATTTCATTTAGTTAACAATTTCCTCATATTTGATAGTTTTTGACATCTTTAATAATTCACTTTAAAAATATTATAAAGTAAACATTTTTTAGTTTTCATTGATGCAATTCAGATCAATAATTTTATCAACTATGATTAATAAAATATGAATGAATATCTAAAAAATGATAACTCATTTTAATTCTTAAATAAATTATGTAAAAATATGAAATTAATTTTAGAAAAATATATTGTTTTTTAGACACTTGATTTATTAAAAGGTATATCTGCCTTTTCTCCTATAAACTTATTTATAAAAACTCATTTCCTTATTTTCTCTTTTAAATATTTTAATTTGCAACAAAGAGACAATATATGATTACAATTAACTTAAAAATTTTTAAAAGAAATAGAACAGCTTCAATTTAAAAATAGATAATAACAATTGATTTATTTTACACTGGCTTCAATACAATTATTATTTTATGAAAACAATTAGATTAGCAAATATTTTCTTTTTACTTTAAAATGAATAAATTAGATAATTCAACTCATTATAGTTAGTTTAATTAAATAGATTTCTTAATTTACTTAACATGTAAATATTATTCTATCAAAATCATCAGAAATTCATTAAGCTAAATTCTGTTTAGTGCTTCAGTAAAATGAATTAAATATCTTACCTATTATATATTTTTAAAAATAGCTAACCATCACATTTAAAAAAATTAATTAAATGCATTTCTTAATTTACTTAACATGTAAGTATTATTCTATCAAAATTATCAGAAATTGATTCTGTTTAGTGCTTAAGAAAAATCAATTAAATAATGTACCTATTATATATTTTAAAAACAATTAACCATCAAATTTTAAAATATGAAAAAAAACTTGAAAAATAAATAATTAAATGATAAAACAAATTAATTTGACAACTACACTCTCGCATTTATTGTAACTACTATAATTATTTTAACAATAAGTTTAGAAGTTAATTAATTACTAACTTAAAGAATATTAAACTTTAAAAAATCAAAAACTATTTTTAAAAATAAGACATATCCTTTTGAAAGTTTGAATAAAAGATTCAAAGATTTTAATTTTAATATGTTTGATGATTTATTTGTGAGCATATTTTTATATTTAAAAACTATTTTAATCTTTTAATTTATTTAACCTAAATCCTCTTTTATTTGGAATTAAAAAAATATTTATAGAGTCCCCATCAAAATTTTAAATTAAATAGTATTTAAATAAAAAAATTTTATTCTTTCTAATCTAAATATAGAAAATTTCTAGTAAATATTTTATCACTCATATTTTCTAAAATAATCGCCTCTATTTTTCATTTTTTTTGTTTTATTCCTATCAATAATTAAAAAAGAGAAACCACTAAACAATCCTAAAACAATAATCAAGATACATTTTTATTCTATTTTATTATAATACCAGTGATCTATTAAAATTCAAATTATTATACTTACTCTTATTTTGTTATATTTAAAAGGGATTAAATATTAAAAACAATCATTTTTATGAGTAAATTGGTGTATCAATTAATTTTAGCAATGAAAGACTATAAATAAGTGATAGTTAAGCTTTCTTTATTTTGTTACCACTTAAATTTTATTCTTTAAAGATTAGATAAAGTCAATTGTATTTATTTATTTCTGCTTCAGGTCTATGAAAAATAGTAAATAAATCTATTAGAATTTTTTTCACATGCTAAATGTTTTTTTTTTATTATTTAAAAAATATCATTTAACTTTGAAAATATAAACTATTATTTAAAAAATATAATTTGATTCTATTAATTATGCTATTTTATATATTGTATTTATAATATTTACTTAGAAAATTTGCTTAGAAGTCAATTACTAATTTAAAAAAAATCAAAACCTCACAACCTGAACCAATTTATTTTCCTAAAATAAATAAATAAATATTATATTATGCTAATTTAAAATAGTTTATTTTTGATAAATACCATTTAAATGTTGAAAAAATGCATTAGGACAAAGAAATTTATTTAAGTATGCTGTATAGTTGTTTGCAAACATTTATTTTAAAAAAATATTAGTTAATAAGTTTGTTTAATTTTAAATCCTTTTTTATTCAGAAATAAATAAAATATTTTAGTTAATACCCTAAAAGATTACTTAATGAATTTTTAAATATTTTGCTATTTTTATAAAACTTATATAATGTAAAAATACTTCATTAAATTTAAATGTAATATGATTTACTTTTTAATTTACAAACTCTTTTATCTTAAGAACATCAATAAATTTTTAAGAGAAAGTGTGTATTAATTTTGTCTATTCGATTTAATTAATTGAAGATATCTCACCTAAATTAGATTTAATTAGGAAGAAAAAATTGTCTTAACTATTTTGATCGCTCTAGCTGTACTTCTTTGCTGCTTAAGTAGGTTTGTATAATATACAAATCCTTTTAAAATAAAAATTCTCAAGATATTAATTCTTTTAATTAAGTATGTATTCTTTTAATAACTTATTAAATTTAGAAGAGTTTAAAAGTAATATCAAATATATTAATTATTAAATCAAATATTAATAACTTTTTCTTAAAAAACAATAATAATTAAATAACAAAAACAAAATTAAAAACAAAAATGGAATCAAAACTTGAAAATTATTTGACCTAAAATATACACAAATTCTTTTTTCAAGAAGATTTTAATGATAATAAGGAGATTTAAATCTTTTAAAAAAAAATAGACACTTTGAAAGATGAAATTTTTTAATCCTATTTAGACTATGTTACTGCTTTTATCTTTTCTTGTCAAAAATGTAAAGAAGATAATTCGAAAACTATTTAAGTTATAATAGAGGTCACTGATAGTACTTGCTTTGAGTTTGTTAAAAACAAATTTAATGTAGTTATGAGAGAATTTTTTTTTGAGTTTCCATAAACCAAAGAAAAAACTTAGGTTGTGGAACACTAATAATAAAGTATTTCTAAACTATAGAAGGAGGTATAAGAACCAAGCTCTGATCAAAAATAAGATGAGATTAAATAACAAGGTCTTCCTGAATAAAATAAAGTATTTTTAACATAAAAACTATAACCTATGATTTCTATTGATTAATTAATAATATTAATATTTAAACTCTTTTTTTTTCTTAGTCAGATAGCTAAGATTAAGAACAAAAATCTGAAGGTGAAGAGAAGGAAGAAAAAGTAGAAAGACATGAAAAATAATAAGATGAAGAAGAAAAAAATGCAGAAGGGCAAGCTGGAGAAGTATAACCTGGAGTAGCGCAAGCAGGAGAAGAGCAAGATGAAGAACAGCAAAATCAATAAGATCCTTAATAATAATAAGATGAAGAACAGCAAAATCAATAAGATCCTTAATAATAATAAAATTATTAATATTTAATAACTATAGCTTGGGCTAAGGTTCGTATACCTTATGAAAATTAAAAGTATTGGCAAAATTTTTTGTTAAATTTTTTAAATAATTAACAAAATTTAAGTTTAGTTTAGCCAATCACAAATCGAAATATTGCAGATGAAGCTTATCTTTTTTGGGGTTCTATTTAACAATATGAAGCAATTTCAACTTTACCATAGAATTAATTTGAACAATAATTAGCTTAGATACTAAATAACTGCGAATACTACTCAAGATAAAAATATATTCGTAATCTCGAAGTTGTTTAGATTTGAAAAAAATAGATCAAATGAAACATTTGTTCAAAAAGCAATCAATCATCTAAAAAATAATCTATAAAAATAAATATTTTTGTTTTAAATACATATATTTTAGTTTTTGTATATTTTTTTTACTTTTAAAATTAAATTATATTAACTAAAAAAATTAACATAAAACAAACATATATTTAATAAATATAAAGTGATAAATTTTGTTTTAAAGTGCTAACATGATATTTTTATAAGATATTTACCCAACAATACAAATAATTAATCTTATTTTTTCTTTACATTCGATATTAATTTTTTTTTCCCACATTTTATTAAAAATAGCATTTTAAGAGTAATGAAATAAATATTGAAAATTTTACAAATTTAAAATAAATTTATTATTTAAGAGATTATTTTTATAAATCCAAAATAGTCCATTCAAGAATAATCAAACAAATATTTTAAGTGAATGTTAATTAATCTAAAAAGTATATACTATGTTTTATATTTTTAAATAAATTTTTATTTTTTAAATTAAATGGTTTTTTATTTTTACTTTAAATAAAGATTTATAAATTTAATTAAAATTAAAAATTTATAAAATAATTATATTTACATTTTATTTATTTAAGTTATTAAATTTAATTAAAATTATTATAATTATTTATTTACAATCATTTTATATAAAATTCTAATTAATATTGACACCAATTCCAATTAAATTTTAAAAACTAGATAAATAATTTGAATTAAATTAAAAAATAATAAAAATTAAAATAATAAAATGAATGAGGTGAGTAGATTTTTTAATTTAATTAATTGATATGATTAAAGAATATGGAATAAAAAAGCATTTATAATGAAAGTTAGAAAAAGTTAGATAATTTAATTATTCATTTATTGCTTTTGTTAATATAAAAATCAAATAATTATTAGTGAATGCTATTTGGTAGATTCAAAGATTTAGATTTTAGCTTTAATATGATTTATTAATCATCAAAAAAAATTTGAAATTTTCATAAAATATGAGGATGAATAACAATATAATTAATTGCTTTGTTAGATTGATAATAAATAAATGGATTTTTTGTTTGATAGCAAGATATATTTTCAATTAGTTAGTATTCGTGCTTTGAATAATTATTAATTATTGAATTTAAATTCTGAAAGAAAATAAATAAAGCAAAAGAGTTTTAATTAAGTATTAAAGCCTTTATAAATATATAGAGATAGAGATATAAACAAACAAAGAAATACATACAAATATTAAATTAAAAATACAACTTAGAAATGAAGAAAACAACAATTACATCATCAGCAGCAGCAACTCATAAATAGACTTCAAGTAAACTTGGAAACTCTTCTAATAAAGTTACTGAATAATAAACAACCCATGATCCAGCTTTGTCTAGATCATTCAGAGGTCATGAAGATATCATCACTGGTGTTGATTTTGATCCTAAAATGTAATTTACAATAAGAAAAAATATTGATTTTATTTAAACTAATTAGATTAAAACCATTTTAAACAGTTTTATATATTTTTTGAGATATTTTAAGGGTTTTTTTTAATTAGGCGTCAAGTTGCTTCATGTTCTAAGGACTCTATTGTTTATGTTTGGAATTTTAAGCCATAGCAAAGACCTTTTAAATTTGTAGGACATAAAGGAGCTGTTTATTGCGTTAAATACAGTCCTGATGGTGAAACTATAGCAAGTTGCGGCTAGGACAGATAAATCCGTCTTTGGTAGAATACAGTGTAAATAAGAAATTTTGTTTTTTGAAAGAATACAGAATAATTCAGTTAAATAAATTCAAAAATATAATGATGAATCAAATAAAAAATATATAACTTCAATCAAAAATAAAAGCAGCTTTAATAAAATGAAAAATCAGTAAAATGTCCTAAAAAGCTTGAAGCTTTTCTATCATTTAGCGAAACAAAACAAAAACTAATTCGCAATTTAAAATAGAAAATAAAAGATTGTGCTGATTTATTTAAATTTTATTTTTAAAATAAAATAATGCTAAACTGAAAATCTAAGTGCAAATCAATAAGTTAAAAAATAAACCAACAACCCCAAAAAAGATTTGAATTTTTATAATTAATTGCTTCACAAACAAATAAAAGAAAGTACTGATAAATTTTAAATTTATTTGGTCAATATACCAAATTTATTTTGAAGTAGGTAGAGTAGTTAATATATTTAATTTCTTACTCAATCTCCAACTGAATTTCACAAAAGTGAATTGAAAAAAAGTTATTCTTAGACCATACCCCCGAATCATTATATTTCTTTTTCATGGTAGTTTGATTCTTAAATGTCTTTCCATATTGAGCTTGAATTTTATTCTAAGTAAAATATAATATCTTTGTAAGCAAGTGAGCATATTAGTTTATTTTAAATATATTAAACTAGTTAAAACTTGAATTGATCTACTATAGTAATTAAAAAAATAGAAAATATTAAAAATGATTCAAATTTTAATCAATTTGTTAACATTTTATTTGAAATAATAGCAAACATTTTTATTTCTTCTTATTCTTCTCCACTAAATTTTTCAAATAAAAGCAATTTAGTAAATGATAATAATTCCTTAACAAAATAAGTTATTTATGAAATACTTTTAAGCAATATAAAATATATTTTTTAAAATGATTTGAAATGTTTTTTAATTGTTTTATTAAAATTTCATAAATTTTAAATAATTATTAACTAATTTTATTAAAAATTAGACAATCTAAGTGCTCTATCATTAAGGCTCACTGCGGCTCTATTAGAAGTATGTCTTTCTCTGCAGATGGTGGTTATTTGCTTTCTTCCTCTGATGATAAGACTTTGAAGCTTTGGAGATTGTAAGATAAGAAATTTATGTGCTCCTTTGCTGGACATAAAAACTGGGTTCGTTCTGGTGTAATTTCTCCAGACATGAGATTGGTTGCATCTGCTTCCGATGATAAATCAGTTATGTTATGGGATTTAAATTTCTAAAAAATAGTTAGCAAATATAGTACTCAAGATGATAATGTAAAAATTAGTTAAATTAACACATATAGTGATCATATGGATACTGTTAGTTAAGTTCTTTTCCATCCTGATGGAACCTGTTTGATTTCTTCTTCCTTTGATCACAAAATCAAGATTACTGATATCCGTTCTAATAAATTAATTTAACATTACAATGCCCACGATGCTCAAGTTAACAGCATTTCTATTCATCCAACTGGTTACTTCCTTGCTTCTGCTGGTTCTGATTCAAAAATTAAGATTTGGGATCTCCGTCAAGGCAGACAAATCTATACTCTTTATTCTAATGATAAAGAGATCACAACCGTATCATTCAACCAATCTGGTGACTACTTCGCTACTGGAGGATCTCAAAATCTTTGCATGGTTTGGAAGACCAACTTCGATCAAAACATACAAAGTAAATATAATCCTTGAAAATATTTTCACATAATCATTTAAATGGAGATTGAATTTTAGAAAATATAAAGCAACAACAGACAAAAACTTGAAAAAAATAAAATTATTTCATTTTTTAACTTTAAGTTTACTAACTTTAATAAAATTAAAAAAATAAACAAATATTGTAATATCTTGAAGCAAAATAAATTTACTATAAAATTATGCTTAAATAGAATATCATCAAATAAATTATGATAAAAAATAATTTTTAAAAATAAGATTAAAAAATTTAGAATAAAAAGAACCATTTATTTTCTATTAAAGTAATTAAATTATTTTATTTAAAAGATATCGAGTAAGTCTAAAGATCTACTGTCAGATAAAACGATGTTGAATATAGCAGTGGTGGATTGTATGCTTAGACCCTTTTCAAGACAAACAAAACAGCTTCACTTTCTCCTGCCAGAAAAAATATTTCAATCATTCCTCCTCAATAGTTGTAAGATACTTTCAATAACAGAGGCGACGACGAATTAAATATTGGAAGAGTGCACGAAAATAAATAATCTAATTCACCTACCTTCTCTTAATAATAGTAATAACTCCATTTATCTGAAAATTAATATCCTGGACTCGAAATAGTTGGAAATCAGTTCAATTTATAATAATCTACTCTTTCTAATAACAACAATCAAAACAATCTTATTAAATCTCAAAATGATTCTATTGCCTCAAATAAAAACGCAATTCCTTTCCACCCTTCTTCTGAATTCTAACAATCCAACGTCTAATAATAATTTTCATAATAACCTAAAGTAGTAGTTAACAACGGTACTGCCACTTATCCCTCAAATTTTATTCCTAAAGTTGAAGAAGAAAATGTAATTTTTTTAATACTCTTAACATTTTTTAATTTTTTGTTTAAATTTATATAGATCATGACTGAAGCCATAGCAGCAAGCATGTAATAAATTTATAGCAGATTAGATACCATGTTCTAATATATGACAAACTTAGAAAACAGAGTTGTCCAATCTGAATAATTACAAAAGAGCTTCGTTAGCTAAAACCACTAAAACACTTTAGATCCTAAACAATAAACTATGAACTTTGGATATTCCAACATCCAAGATCAATCTCTCTCTGCTAGCTTAAACGACAGAAATGTTGTTAACATTTTCCAAACCGGAGCCCTTGCTAACACTGGATCAATTGAAGCTTCATTAATTACTAAGTAACAAGAAGAATGAAAGATTGATTTATTGAAAAATTAATTAACAGAGGACTGACTCAGCAGCCCATGTTTAAATATTTTTTCAGTAAGTCTGAAATAATTTTGATTAAACCTTGGGAATTATGCTGATTTTTATACTTTTTGGTCTGATATACTATAAATAAAAACAAATTAATTAACTAACAAATTAATATGTATCCAAGTAAAATCTATATAAATATCTTGATGTTCTTATTTTTTTTTACCTTTTTCATTTTTCCATTATTTAATTTCTCTAATTATATTTATTCATTATTTTATTATAAAAAATCTTCTATCATTTTTTTTAATTCTCATTCAATCTTTTAATAAAACCTGCTCTCTTTTTCTTCTTTTTATCTCACAAGCTCAGGTAGCTCAATGGTTAGAGCAACGGTCTTATCAACCGGAGGTTGTGGGTTCGAGTCCCATCCTGTGTAATTTTTTTATTTTTTACAATAATATTTATTTATTTAAATCTCCAATTTATATGTTCGATCAAAAAATTTTTCTTCTAACTTTAAAAATTGTATTTATTTATGCAATATTATTTAAAAATATTCTATATGTAAAGAGAATAAAATAATTATTATATCTAAATAAAAGGCTTTTAATTTACCTTATTTTTAATTGATTTTATATTAGTTTCAAGCTAATTTTTTATAGAATTTTTATGAAAATTTTATCTCATCAGATTAAGATAGAATATTTTCAAATAAGTTTTTGATAAAACCTTGTCTTTTTTTATTCATTTTATCTCACAAGCTCAGGTAGCTCAACGGTTAGAGCAACGGTCTTATCAACCGGAGGTTGTGGGTTCAAGTCCCATCCTGTGTAAAATTTTTGAAGATTATAAAAATATTTGTAATAAAAATAATAAAAAAAATCAAAAAGTAAATTTATTTTAATTTAAATACCCAAATTGTAAACTAAAAAGATTTAAATTTAAGTAAATTTATGAAAAAAGTAAGAAATTTATTTTTATAATAATTCATTAAATTTTAAGTAAATAATTATGTAATAAATTATTAATTAATATCAATCTAAAATTAATATTTTAATAATATCAATATAAAATTAATATTTTAATAGTTATCTAATTTAAAAATTATTTAATTACTTTCTTTCTTAAAAATTAAGATAAATAAGTTAAAATATATATATAATTTAATTGTACATAAGAATGGAATTTATACTTAATATTTATAAACATTCATAAGTTATTTTATAAGCTTTTTATTAAGAGAGAAAAATTATTTTAAAATAGTTTCTTGGAATAAATTATGATGATTATTTTAGATTTTTTAGATATTTTTAATTTGTTTAAATTTCTTTTTGATCAAAAGCGACTTACTTTACTCTGTCTTTAAAAAAGTTTAAGCCCTGAGTGGTATTCGTGTTAAGGAATGTCAGATTGAATTCCCCTGATTGAATCTATGTTATCATTTTTTTAGTATTTAGACATTTCTTTATCATAGCTGAGGCTAATTAATTCTAGCTAACTTTTAATGTTAGATTTTTCTTGGATGTACACATTATGTTCTTCATCAATTTCTTATATAATTTATTCTATTTTATTTTGTTCTTCTTCTGTTTGGATCTGCTAGAATAATGGCGATCTTTATGAAAATTGTATTGAGTTTTTCTTCTTTGTTGGGCTGTCTTATTGATTGGCTTTAAAGTTTGTTGAGGCACTATTTCTCTTACTTAAAATAGATGGCGGAGTTTGTCCGTTAATAGATTTTTAAATTGATAGGACTTAAGGAGGTAAACTATTATTGTTATTCTTATCAAATATACTCTGTTTATTAGTTTAAATTTTTAGCTCGTTTTATTTAAATTTATTTGGAGAAAGCATATGAGAGGAGTGTAGATTTTTAGTGCTGTGGATAAGCGGTAAATTTAAACTATTGTTGCTGTTGTTAATTTTTTCTTGAATAGTTTTCAATTTATTATCATGACTAAACTCTTTAATCCTTTAGCTCATAGAACTTGGTGTACTTTTAATTAGAGGCTGTTGAGAATGCATTTCAATAGGAGCAGTTAAATAAATGTTTTAATCATCACCTGATTAAATATCATGGTTCTAGTTCTTATTTTTATAGCTGTCATGAGAATTTTAATTATATTAATCTACTGATAGATCATTTAAAGAGTTGTGGCTTTGTTAAGCTCTACTTTAACCTTAAGAAATTGCATCATTCTAATTCATTTTTTTTCTGAGCAATTTTTCATTCATTCTTTTTGAAGGGTTCAGTAACTCATCACTGTTTATTTTGTTATTCTTAAATTAAGATAGCAATTGGTTTCTTTCCCTTTGTCTCTGCATTTATCTTTTTATTTAAGCATTTGCCCATTTCTTCTAAAAGAGCTATTGATTCACTTTATGTAAAGTGCTTCTGACTTGCTCTGCTTTGAGACGGAATCTAAAAATTTATAAATGAATAATTTAAAAAATTTATAAATTCATTGAATAAAAATTTAGCAAATTATTTTTAAGAAAAATAAATTCAAATTTGTCAACTTAAATAAAAATTTTTCTCAATTAAAAAAGTAACCAGCGATCAATTAATATAGATTTTTTTTAAATTCAAATAAGAAATTTATAATTTTATCTTATAAGCAAGTGAGTGTTATTTTTACAAAAAAACTCTAAAAAAGATAATAATAAATTCTCATTATTTACCTTTCATAATACTCCTTTAGTTAAACATCTCTATCCCCTTCCAGTAAATTCTAAGGATTAAGCTTTCCTCCCAAGAATCTCTTAATTTGCTCTTACTTTGCTTCTTCTATTTTTCTTTGGTTTTCTTAAATTACTTAGGCATATGTGTTTTACTCAGTTTCTAATTCCAGTTTTAAGTTTATATCTTTTTAGGCTTTGTTGAGATAATTTTTAAGGTTTATGAAAAATTAATTGTCATCAGTTGTTAAGTCGCCTAATTGTAGACTGGGCTTGCGCTTTATTTTAGGTAGCTCGTTTATTTAATCACTTTTTTATTACTCCTTTTCAGCATACTTTGAGTATTTTCTAGCAGGATTGGTATCTTTATTTGTACTTTAATCGTTCAGCTATTAATTAGATTCTTTGTCATCAGACACACTTTCTTTTTACTACTGCAAATCTGATGAAGATACATTAGGATCAAAGTATCCTAGCTCTTCCATAAGCTTCTAAATAATACTATTTTGAAGGAATTTATAAGATTATAAGTTATTTGAATGGACTATGTAAGACTAAGCTTTAGCCAATAAATCCTCAAACTTTCTCATTGATTATTCTTCATTTCTTTTTGGAGTATTTGCATAGAATTTTTGATAAAATTCAGAGTTACTGTTTCTAAATAAATCATCCTCTTATTAATATTCTTACGCTTGTTTGATGTTATTTTCGTATCTAGCAATTTGCTGAATGAATTTTGAGTGGTTAACTTTGTTAAGCTGCTCTAAAAATGGTTTTATTTCTATGTATGTGTCTGTGTTTTTAAACACTTACATTTGATCCTCAAAGCGTTCTTGTTTGCTTTTGGCCTAAATTTTCAGCTTTTTATTTATTTCTAACATAATTTTTTTAGTCTAATCCTTATGTTTTTGCACTTTTGCTTGATATTCTTACTTCATCGCATCTTCCAAATCATTTTATTCTGTTTTATTGTTATTATTATTATTGTTGTTATTGCTGTTACTGTTTGCTGTTAGAGGTATATTTGTCTAAGTTTTCTTCGCACTATAATCACTAAATACTAATGACTGCAACTATGATTTCTACTAAGTTTTTTTTTGCTGTCTGTACTCTATGTACTTCTTAAAGTCATCTAAAAATGCTTTAGAAAACTATGGCTTTTTAGATTATTATGGTGCTGGTTAACTCTTATTAGTCTTAGGAGAAGTTAGCTCTGAAATATCTTCATCTTAAGGAAAATTTCTTGACTTAATTTTGGTCATGCTTTCGAGCTAGCTTTTTTTTTTACTTAGCTTATTTCCAAGCCCATAATCTTCATATGCACTAAAGTTAAGAAGGGAATCCTATTACTAGTAATCAGGATAATCCTTTATTTTAGTTTAGCTGCTTAGTTTGTTATTATCAAAAATAGCAGACCTTGAATTTACTTATGTGGTTTTACCTTTCATTAATATCTCTTAGATCTAAATATAAATAATTTACTTTTTTCAAGAGTTATTTTTTTTTTTGCAAAGATTAATAAATATTAGCATAAAAACGAATTATGAATGAATGACCTCAAATAATCTTATCTTAGATCTCTCTGTGCACTTTTATATTGAAAACTTAACTAGTTTACTATCCTTTATCTGTTTATTTATGAGAAAATTAAAAATTTTACTTTACTTAATTTAAAACTAACAATCAAACATAATGTTACCTATCATTTCAAAACTATAAATTTATTAAAATTAAAACACCATTTAAAAAAACATTAAAAAAACCAAACAAAAAATAAATTACTTTTTAATTTTCTTCTTAATTAACAATTTATGATATTGTAATCTTTAATTTTCTTACAAAACTCTACTCATAAATTAAGTAATAACAATCAATATTTACCAGCTAAACTCACCTAAATTTTTTGGCTTCAGTAACATTTAGAAATTAATAAATGAATACATAAAACAACATTTAAAAAGTAGATTATCAAAGTTTAAATTAAAAAAAGATATAAGGATCTAATAAAACCAAAGAATACAATACTATTTTTTTAGTAAATTATTAATTTTTTTTTACAGAATTAAATTATCAAATTAATTATTATTGTTAATAATGCCTTTTAGTAGCTTAAAGTTTTAACTTATTTCAGAATTAAATTATAATAAATACTTTAATTTTTCATTTTTTTATTTTGAAAAAGGAAATCCAAAATCTAAATTTTGAATTGTAAAAATTAATAAAATTAAAAAATTCAATAAATCTATGAGATGATGAATGAGTAATTAATTACATTATATAAATATAAACATATATAATTTACTAGTTTTCATTACTAATAGACGATATCAAAGTAAATTAATTGGACTTTTTCTTCAGGTTGGTAAAAATCAAAACCGAATCTATACTTGGTGTCTTAATTTGTATTCAAATTGACATTTTCAATGGTGAGTATGAAATTATAGTTAGGATAGTCCATGACTTAAATGAGATTATTTTTAATATGAACTCTAAATTCAAGAATTTCAGCATTTTCAATTAATTATTTGATGCATTTATTCTAGTTTAACTTGACAACTTTTTTAAAGCAGTTATCTTGTAAATTGCTAATAAAGTATTTATCAGATTTGAGACCGTTGCTTATATTTTATTCTGAAATTAAACCAGCATATATACAATGATTGTTATTTTTTCCTTTAGTTGATTTGTATCTAAAGATATACATAAACTCTTTGTCGATTTCAAATGTAGTCACAGCAGTTGCAAATATATTTTCATAATTTTCTATAAGATGTTGGTTATTAAGTATTTATCCAACCCTTTCAATTTAAGTGCTGCTGCCATTTGTGCTGATAGCCAGGAATTTTTTAGCTTATTATTCTTCTACTGCTTAAAATAAATTCTTAGGAATATTCAATTTAGAATCAATAAAGATGTTGAGTAAGAAAGACTATTGAATTTTTTACTACATAGTATTAGATGTATTTTAATTAGGCTATTCAACTATCTCTTTTAAAGCTATCAATGAAACTTTAGAAAAGTCAATAGGCTTATCTTAGTTCAATATGTGGATATTAGAAAAGTCTACCATTTCATTTAACAGCTGAGATTATTTTTTCAAGAATTATGCAAATTCAATTAAAAATTTTTAGTTGCAAAAGTTAGATTTGTTAGAAATTAGGTCACAAACTTTATTTATATTTTCCTTATTGTCTTTTTCTTAAATTTAAACATTTTAATCCTTAAATATATCAACTTCTCTTTAGGTGTCTTTAAAGAAACTGATACTTTTAATTAAACTTTGGACCTTTTAAAGGATTCTATTAGGCTAAACAGAATCAAATAAAGATATTTTATCATCATATTTTTTTATCTCGCTTTCAATTTATAGGGTGTGCTATTCTCTCTTGTTTTCCATTTCTTAGATGAAAAGTGCATATTCCTATTTTGACTATTCATTAAGCAGCTATTGTGTGAAGTTCTGCAACTTTTCTTTTGACTAAATGCTTACATACAATCTCAAGAGAGTGTTATCAAGATCTTTGTATTATTCAACCTAATCCATCATCTCCTTCTTTGATTTATCAATTTCATCATTTACTTTATTTTAAAAGCTTTTATAAAAAGATTCAATATCTTTTAAATAATTTTCATATATTTGCCTAGAGTTTTTAAATATATGTTTTAACTTTTCTTGTATTTATCTCTATGATTCCTCTACAAATAGAGGCCAATTAGGCATCACCAACCTTTCGTTATTGTTCTACATAATGTCAGAGAAATTAAGAACGCTTTTTCCATGAATCTGATCCCAAGATAAACACCTTTGACATATAATGTATCTTTCGTTTTATGGCAAATCTAATCTTAACAAATCTAATTAAAAACTTGTATGATCTTCTCTTTTACAAAAATTTTTTTCCATTATCTTTTTATATTTACTTTATTTGTATCTTTTAATGATTGATAAGTAGCCAATTAAATTTTTTTTAATAATTTGAATATCTTCAAAACGCAATTTTTAATTTCACCACCTATTAAATATTATTCTAAAATTTAGATAATAATTTGAGAATAGGCCATTTGTGTTTAGTATCTTTCAATAAAAAGATATTTTATTTTCTCTTATTTAATAAATATGACATTTATAATTTCAAAATATTTCTAAAATTCTTTTATTAATGAGTTAAAGAAATCTATATTTTATTAGATATAATTATTTAAATTATTAAAATTTATTAATAAAAATCCTAAAAATTGTTTTAAAATAGTTTATTTTAAAAATAAAAAATAAATAATGTAAGAATTAAAGATATGTCAAAAAACTCTAATTTATCTATGGCAAGAAGTTAAAAATAACTAGCATATAAAGAAATACTAAAAGAATAAATAAAATTAATAAATGTTTATGATTGATTTCTTTTTATAAATATTGCTTTAACCTAAAAGATTGAAAGTAAGCAATAAAATATATGTAAAGCATTGAAGTTAAATAAAAATAAATTATCCTTTTAAGTTATTCAATTAAAAATATATAACTATTTTTTAAAAATTTAAATTAGATTATCTTATATTATCAATTTAATTAATTAAATATTCATTTATTTATTTAAGTCATATAATTTTTTATTCTAAATAATTAATCACTAATATTTATTTAAAATTAGATCTTCTTAAATTGAAGCTTCTTGTATTAGAAAAAAGATGGTAGTAGGTATTAAATAAATAACCTTTGTTTAAATCTAAAATTATTATCATGTTAAATAATTGTTCAAATTTACAAATTTCAAAATATTTTCTATGAAAAGGTTTAAATACGACTTATAAATATTTAAATAAACTTAAAATAAATAGTTTGCTAAGATAAATTTTTATTTAAATATGATGGGTTATTTAGTAATGAGATTAACATTTTGGAAGCTGTAGAAAGAAAAATGATTTACTCAGAAGAATTTGATAAATACTTTTAATGCTTCTAAGCTTATTTAGCTCAACAATATTTGATAGTCAATTTAAAATAAATAAATTTAAATTGGTTCTTTTTTTGAATGAAATTTTTAAAAATTTGAAATGTTTCAAAATATTTTTCAATAATCTTTAAATGCAAGAAAGAAAGACCATTATAAAATAAATATTTTGTTTGATATATTTAATTATTAGAAATAATAAAAATTTAAAAGCTAGCAGTTCTCATTTTAGAATAAATTTTAATAAAATGATAAATTTTTAAAAATTTTTGATTAGAGAGAGATGAAATAAACAGATTTTTCAAAATTTTTTTGAAAGAAAATAATTTATTCAAAAATTGATAAATACTTTATATGCATTCAAGTTTAGCTCAAAATATATTTGATGGTAAACTTAATATGAATAAATACATAATTGATTTATAAATGAAATTTTAAAACTGTTGGTTGAAATGTAATTTATTTAGTATATTTTATAGAGGTTAAATAGATAGATAGTTAGTTGCTGTGCTATACGTACTGTACTGTGCTCAGTTATCGTAGTTAGGGAAGTCATAAATGTTTCCTAGGTCGCAAAAATCAGCTATATTTGGTTTTATACGCGTTTTTAAAAGTATCTTGAATTCTCTCCAAGTACATCTTTTGGTATTTTTACAGATCATAATGTCTAATTCTTTTTTACCATAGAATATCTTGAAATAGTATCTTTCGTTAGGGGGTAATTAGGGTTGATCTGGCTTTTCTGCTTTTTCCCATAGCTCTATAAACAATGTTGCTGAAAGAGGTGGCACCTTTTCAGTTCCCAGAGAAAGAATCTATTCTTTGATCAGAATATTTGAAAGGATTATAGCTATGTTTGTTTTTGTGCCAGAGAAAATAAACATTTTTTCTGAGTGAGAAGGATTTGCAATCAACAATCTGAAGAATTAAAATACTTCTTCAAAGAATTTTGTTGATGTGACTTTTCTTGCTTCTCTAAAACCGAAATAGCTGTAGAAAAACATCTCATAATTGTATTACAATAACTTCAGCTCATTTTTATTCCAATTAGGAACAGGATTTCCCTAAATTTTATTACAAAGATAACTATCGTAGACCTCTTTAATGTAGTACATATTTGTAACATTGATGGACTAGCCTTTTCTCTCTTCTCTGTAACGCTATAGTTTTGCTAAAGTTGTGTTCATAATTGGATGTTTGTAGAAAAATTCATATATTTTTGAAAATTTATCTTCGCTCATTCTACGATGATAGATGTGTCCCATCATCTTGCAATTTTTAGAGCTCTGTGCTCTAAATATAAGATCTCTAGCTCTATGATCAGCTAAGTTGGTGCTAAAACGGAATTGCTTGATGGGATTAAGAAGAGAAGTGTGGTTCTAGAGTTCTCTTTAATAAATGTCTGGATAAAGTCCATTTAAAAGAGACAATAAACTGAGCATACATCTAGATAATTAAGCTATTCTGACTTTGAAAATAGTAGGATCATAAGCTCTAGGAAGGAATTTCATTTCATCTACATATTTTTTTCTAATGCTCTTGCCTACCTTTAGCAATTAAGCAATACCTTTGTCAGTTAGGTCACCTTTTACTCTATCTTAAGGCCAATCTTGAGCATAATAATCTTCCACTGCAGGTAATCTAGCTCCATGACGATGGAAAATAACCAATCCTATCATGGTATTATTCTTGGCTGCAGAGACTAGCCCTAGAGAAAGTATGACAAATAATAGAGTTAAAAGAAAAACTGTTTACCGCTACCTCATTCCAATATTTATTATACTAATTTGCTATTTATTATTTAATGGTTCTACCTTTTTTAGACGATTATATATCCTTAGTAACTTTATCTTTTTTTAATTGATAACGATTTTTTTTTGAAATAAATTAATAATTTTTAATTAAACAGAGAGGTTTATATAAGCATAATTTTTTCATTAAATCCATTCATCATCTCTCTAATTTATTTTTTTAACCTCAAGTTTCTTTAATTGATCTAGATTGAAACAAAAATTGTTCAAAAGAAGTATATATTTACAATCTCATTCATTATTAGCATCACATAATTTAGGTCAAAAAAGACAAACAAAACTAAAATAACTTATTCTAAATCATATAAAATTTACTATCTCTACACAAATGTAATGAAATTGATAATTTTTAGGTTGCATTAAAAGTATACTTTAAACCATTTATTATTTTTAATTATTTGAAAAAATTATCCATTACAAATACGTGATTTGCTTAACTGGTTTACAGAAAATGAGCAAATCACATTTTTTTGCATCACAAACTAGAACAGCAAATAAATAATTTTGTAATATAAGTAAAGCAGATGAATTAATTATGTAATTAATACTTAGTAGATTGATACAAAAAAATATATTTATCCAAAGCTAATTTAAAACTTCAACATTACAAATTATTTAAAGATCTTAAAAAAGTAACTAAATTTATTATTGTAACTAATCATTTTATTATTAATACAATTTCATTAAAATCTTTAATTATAAAAAAATGTAATCATTTAAATAAATGATCATGCTAAAATATGTTAAAAAATAACAATAGTTCATAAACTGACTGATTGATGATAAGCAATAAATTATTCATAATATATAGATTAGATATTGATTGATACATAAAAAAATATCAAATAATTAATTTACTAAAATAATATATGTATTAAATTTCTTTCGTAAAAGATGAATTCATTTACTGTCTAATCTAATTTAATCTTAAATTAATGGTATGTTTGTCACTTAGGAAGTCGGAGATGCACCACCATTCGTTAAAGTATTTTTATATTATTTCTTGATGAAGAAAATAAAAATTAAAAATTTATATTGGCACAAAAAATGAAATAAAATTACTTCTAATAGTTTTACACTGCTGAATTTGTTACTATCAATAACTTTCATTTTCAAGTATTTTTTTTTATCTCCTTTTTCTGAATTTTCATCATCCTCATCATTCTCGTTTTCATCCTTTTTATCTTAGGATTCATAGCCTATTTATAATTCTCCTTCCTTTTATTATTTTAAAAATCAGATTAACAATTTAAAATTTTTATTTACTTTAGTCTTTTCTTTTAGAGCTTTTATGATCATTCTACGTGAGACAGTATTCTTTTCAGGATCAAATGATAATGGATTATATAGCTTCATTTCTTTTAACTACTTGATTACTCCTTTCATCCAATACATCCATAAATATCTGATCCTTCTCTCTTTTGAAAAGAACCTATTCCTAATAAATCTAATGCTCATGAGAATATTGTAATAATTTTTTTGCTAGGATTTAACTAGGGGTATATATGCTAAAATGAGATTCTAAACACACCAGAAAATAAATACGATGTTCAATATTCCAATTAAAGCAACTGATATTAGCCAAACCCAAAAAGTAGCATTATTATAGTAAGCTATAAATCCAAAATAAATCGATAGACACAAAACCGCCATTGAATACTTATCAATTGTATTATATAACTCTTTATTATAAGGCTTGACAAAAAATAGCAGCACACCATAAACCACAACTAAAAAGAATATTGACATAATCTATTATTAAATATTAATTAATTAAAAGATTAATAAACTTGCTCAGTTTCTCTAATTATTCAAAAAAAAAAATTAACCTTATTTGGATAATCATGTTCTAAAAACGTTAAACTACACATGATAAATAGCTTTAAGTTCATTTTGACAATCTCCCAATAAAAAGCTTTTTATGTGTATTCAGATGTCATAAAGCTGAATTTTCTTTATCCTAATCTAGTCTTTTAATTAACTTTTATTCTCCATAAAATAAGCCCTGGTATAATAAATACAAGCACTAAAATAACTGGAAGTACAAACCTAACAGTCCAAACTTTATATTCATCTGTACCGCACTCAAAAAATACATTATATCTAATATAAGATTTCCTTCCTAAATAATTTAAATGATTTAAATTAAAAGAAAATTATTAATTAAAAATACCTATATCTCTGCAACTAGCTAAAGAAATAGCATCTTTAAAGATGTTTGGCTAGAAATACATCAAGCAATAGAGAAGAGATGTGTAGATGTAAAAAGATTTATAGAAAACATTATTTCTGTAAGATATAACCCCTGATAGCACAAACATAATAACACAAATAATAGGAAGAATTAGATCAAATATCAAAGCTATGTATATGATATTAATATTTGTTTTCAGCGATATTTAGTAAAAAAAGCACTCGAATGAATAAAGAACTTGAACTGTCGGACTTGATACAGATGAAACACCTGTATTCAACGTATTTGGAATAGAGATATTAAAAGTTGTCATAACCATTATGATTTAAATATAGGTTAAAAATAGTTTTAAAATAATTGAAGCATTTGTTTCTATTTCTGTGCTGCCATGCCACTCTTATTAAACTTTTCCTAAAATACCGTTCACACTCATTTTTGCACTTATAACCTAAAATAAATATTAGAATTTTAAAACATTTTTGCATTTAAGATGGTAATTTTTATGATTTAAAAAATAATAAAGTTTAAAAATTTCTCTTATTTCAAATTAGAAATTCTATAAATTAAAAAATATCATACATAGAATGCCATCAAACCTATAACTTTTAGTGAGTTGAGCAAAACATCACCACAATTTGCACATTAGAAATTTCCTGCTCTAGTGTAATTATTTTCAATATCACAAGATTCACAGAGAGCTCCTACATGTCCAACTGAGCAAGTTGAATTCGTAGCTCCTCCCAAACAGTTACCTGGAGCGTTTTCGCAATAAACAAGCAAATCGTCTTAATCGTTGATTCTCCAATAACCTTCATTGACTTAAATCACATCACCTCCTGGGCATTAAGCATTATTTGAACATTTCTAGCATGTATGAACTGTAGTGTCTTCAAGTTTAGGATATATAATAGAATACCTTAAATAATAAACAATGGTAATTAATTAAAATTATTATCAATTGAATCCAATTAAAAATCAATAAGATAATGAAAAAGCCAAAATTTAAATTTTATTATAAATATCTAACTTGAATTAAATTTTAAATTTCTTTTTATTTTAAAAAGAAAAAAAAACAACAATTTAATCTGTTAAGATTAAAAAAATTTATTACGTCCCGCTCTTACAATAATTGCATTAATAGAAAGTCTTAGCTCCATCATTTGGCGTTATAAAATTGTATGCTTGAAATACCTCTCCTCTCACGCAGTACAAAAGATTGAATTTTAGGACAATCTTGTAAAGTTGCTGTTGGGTTACTGGGTCTATAATTGAGTTAGATTAGACATTTAAGATTACTGGAGAACCAGGAATACCAGCAATATTAATATTTGTATAGTTGAAGTAATTGTTAGAGTCAAAGCTATACACATTTTGTTCTGTAAGATATATCTTAGTACTCAATGAGGAGTCCACAGTAATAGTAGAAGTTACTTTAGTTGAAAGTAAACTTGTATAGTCAGTTGTGATTACAGCATTATCACTATCTAGTAAATTAAAAATAAGCGGAGTAACTGTTTAGGCACTTTATTAATCTGGTAAGGTATATACAACTACATCATTAACAGTCGTCTATTTTAATTATATTTAGTTTGCAGAGTTTTAATTTGTTTTTTCCTTATTCCAAACCAAGCTTGCTGGAGAAGAAAATTTGTTTACACCAAAATTACTTTCTATTTAAAATATTTAATTAATTAATTTAATTTGAATGTTAATAAATTCATTTAGTTTAAAGAATATGAGCAAATTATGATTTTCTGTTAAAAGGCTTTTCAAATAAAAGTTTAAAATAAATACTTGATTGATTATCTAAGACTTTAGTATTTGTCATGCTTGGATCTACTCCTATATATGAAATACCACCACCGTAGAGGTTACATGTATTAGAAGAAATGCTAGTGTCTGTAATTGTCACGATTACTTTACTTGGATCACTGGCTGAAGCAACAACTTGACTAAAATATGCTCCTGCACCAACATTTGCAATATTTCCATCTAGAGTGGACTATTAAATATTCAGCAATTACTGAGAACTAGATAGCATAAAGAATAAACCGCCTCCATTTAAACTGGCAGTGTTATTATTTAAGGTAACTCCTTGAATATTTATTGTATTCGAAGGGTTATAAATAGCTAAGCCTCCTCCATAAGTTGCGCTATTGAAAGACATGTTAGATGAACTTATAGACCCAGAAGATTGATTTATTAAAAGACCACCACCAAAACAGTTAGTAGATGAACATGAAACTTTCTAAATATATATACCAGTCGCTGTGATTTTTGAAAGCTTCTATATTACTAGTAACGATATAGCTTGAGAAGCGTCAATAGATGGTGTTGATTCTAGTATCCTATATGTTTTATCTAACAATCTTGATCTTATATCAAATAATTTATCATTCTTATTTAATAGTGTCGATCTTGCATCTAACTATTTAGATATCAATTCCTATAATTTACAGTTTTTGTCTGATTAACTTGCTCTTACACCTAGCAATCTAGCACTTGATTGAACTTAATATCTAATTTAAAAAATTTAATAGAATTACTAAAAATTTATTTTAAAAAATTTGGCTTACTGAGCAGTTGTAATATTAAGTGTTGTGCACGTAAAGGTTGAGTTACTTATTACAATAAAATTAGAGCTTGTGAACTAAGCATTTGTTATGTTTATGGTATCGAAATTCAAAATTGATTTATAAGTTGCTACCATAAAGTTCGTGTCTTAATTTTATGAAGAAGATTAATGTATTTTTAAAGCATCAAATCCACTTGTTTTAAATGAAACATTTGATTAATAAATATAGAATAGGGGACCGAAATTAACATAATCTTTGAGTATGGTTGAAACATCATCGTTGTTACTTGTTTTAGAAATATTCGAATTTACTCCACTTACTGTTATTTTGTCAATATTCAAATTCATGTTTTAAACATACAGGATACCTCCGGAAGTAGCAAATACATCATTTATTGTACTTTAAGACATATTTATTGTAGGAATATTAGTAAAAGATGTTATATCGCTGTTTGTAGATAGGATGTAGGCAGAATTTATGCAGCCTCCGTTTCCAAGTGCAAATATATATGAGAAAGTGCATCCAGTTAGTCCTAATGTAGTTTAATCTGTTATTTGAGCAAACATAATAGCTCCACCATCCTAAATTGAAGATAGCATACTGAATTAACTGTTAGTTATTGTAAAAGCTGTTTAAGAAATAGTAGGCACTAAGTACAAAGCACCACCAGTTAAAGCATTTGCATAAGAAAATGTGCATTAGTCAATAGAGCCTTTTCTTGCTGTCAGCTTACCAAAACCACCTGTTTGAGTGTAGATATTCTACTTGTAGTTACTTTATGAAAATGTTCCAAGAGTAAGAGTAAAAATCCTAACATTGATTTCTTGAGGTCCCTGTTAAATTTTGTCAAATTATATTTTAATTAAATGAAAGTAAGAAAGAAAGATAAAAAATTTAATATGAAATTAATTACTTTAGGTCCATTTGATTAAAGGTTTTTAAAAACACAGCTTTTTTGTGTTAGACTTGAAAATGGGGCATAAATAGTTAAGGCAGAACCAAGAGGGGAAAATACTTTAGTTGGAGTTTAAAGTTAAATAGTTGAGAAAGTAACTGTATCTAAAATAATGTTATCTTGTTGCAAAGTATTATAGTTAATAACAGAACCAGTTATAAATTCTGAGTTTGTTTGTATTGAAATATTTTCAAATTAAGTGTTTGAAATTGTAACGCTGCTGTCATAGCCAGTACTTACTGAGGTAAAAGACGAAGTCGATAATGATATAACATATCCGTTTAAAGTAAAGATATTTTTAAATGTGCTTCCATCAATTTTAAGGCTTAGTTTAGAGTGCTCTATCAAATATAAACAACTAGATTAACTCTAAGAGAGAGAAAATTATGACTGGCTGCAGGTCAAAGAAGTGATACTAACACCTTACATTTTCGTACCTTGCATGAAACCAATTGCTCCGTTATCTATAAAAGTAACTGTAACCAGTGTTACGTTGTAAACATTGCTCGCTGCTAAAAAAAAATTTTAGCTTATTGATGTCAATACTTCGCTGCTTTATTACTCTAAATAAAAAAAATTTGATTTAGCTCTTTTATTTAAAATTTATAATGTTTTTGTTACATGAACCAGAAGATTAAATAGTAATAGAGTTGGTGTTAATTGAGGAGTTTTGAATGCAAATTTAAGTTTATAAACTATTAGAACTAAAACTAACTTAGAGACCAAATTAACTTTAAGAATTTCCTATTGTAACAGCGTTTGATTATATAGTAAGCTAAGATATTTACACATTTTAAGATATGGATTGACCAGGAGCTGGATCTGGGTATTCCTGATTTTGAAAGAGCACAAAATTTTTAATTATGTTTTTTTGAATTGAAAATGTAGTTATAATGAGCTGTGAAAATTAAATAAATGTCTGAGCTTAGTTAGCTTAAATTATTTAACTATTTTAAATGTTTGAATTATTTATGATAACTTATGGGGTAGGATTAGTTCCTTTTATAAGACTTACTCCATTAAAATTGCAAGTATCAAATGTAACTGTGTCTAATGTAATAGTTAAATAACAATTAGCATTAATCAGTGCGGGAATCTATGAAACTTGGAGGTTAGATATGGTTGATTGAGTTAAATTAAATTATTGACCTGCTAAAAGTGAAATTTAAAGATTTGTGACCCTTTTTATGGAAAAGAAATTTAATTAATTATGATGATGTCTAAAAAATTTTTAAACAGAAAATAAATAGAAAATTTCATAGAGAAATTACTGATAAGGTTTGAGAGCATCAGATGTTGAAAATCCTACGTTAGACATAAAAAAGTAATTTGAAGAGCTAGTAAATAAATTGCCATTAAATTTAGATTACTAACAAAATTCGATATCTTAAAAAGTAACTGAAGCTAAGTTACTAGGCAAGGTCAAAGAAGCAGAAAAGAAATACTGGTATCTAGTTGCTTAAGAATTAGCACTGTTGAAACTTTAAAAAACTAGATAAATAGATGGAAATTAAGATTATTAACCAGCTCCAAGAGCTCCAGAAGATATTGCAGAATAAATATTAAACAAATTTTGCTGATTTATGAACTGAGAGCCTAGTTAAATGTAGCTAACAACGTAAATTTAGGTGAAGCTTTAACTGGACACAGAAGAGAAAGTATTAATGACATCCCAATAGAACGAGTAAAATTTTGCTTAAGAAGTGTAAGCTAAACTCATGCTTCCACTTCCGTTAGAGTCTGATAGTTAACTAGGGTTGTTAGAATTTAAAGGGATATTGTAATAAGCATTTAAAACACACTGAGTGCAAGTTTAAGTTAAACAGTTTGAGCTAATATTTAATCTATTTGTTGTTTAACAAAAAATTAGTAAGATAAATTTATTTTTAAGTTTACATGATTAAGCCACTGGAAGAAGCAATTAAAAGTGATCCTGTGCTTGTAATAAAATAATTTAAAACAGATGATCCAAGCTACTATGTGGTCAGAATAGATGTAAGTTTACTCTAAGTTGTATCTAAGTAAAAAAGTTAATATTGAGACCCAGAAGTTATTGCTACAATTTTATTGCTACTTTAATAAATCAGATTAGTAGATTAAGAAATTATTGTTGATTAACAGTAAAAAGTAACAGCCATAGTTGATGGATTGTAGGAATAAATTTTTAATAAAGAAGTTTATCCATTTGGTGAAGGCAAATTTATAATCGTACCTAAAAACTAAGCACCGGTCAAGAAATAGATATTTTAAACCTAATCACTAATACCTGGTTGATATTTTAAAAATTATATCATAAAAAATCTACAAATATTGCAAAAAATTATTTATTAGAATATATGAATTTATGAAAATAATTTTAGAAAAATGGCATTAAAGATAAATTAATTCAAATTCTAAATAATATTTTTTATCCATTAAATTATCTTTAAAATTTTACTTTAGTTTATAGCACTATTTTAGATTATTAATGCAGACTGTTAATTATATGTAAAACAAGAAAAGCTAGGACCATTTGGGACAAATATGTTATTACTTGAATCTGCTACCATCCATAATGACTTACCAGTTATGGCTTCTATTTAAATTAAAAATATATTCATGATTTAAAGTTATTAATAATCATTTTGAGAATTCAGCTTTTTAATTTTAGTTTAAAAAAAATAAAATATGTTAAAATTAAATTAATACATGGATAAAAGGTTGTTGTGACAGATGGACTAGGAATAGTTTTATAAGTAGCAATTGCTATAGCAATACTTTAATCTAATAGGTAGGCTATAGCGACTGTAGTTGAAGAAGTAAATTGAATTACAGTATTAATAGGTGCATTTGGATCAGTAACTTAAATTTAATTTAAATTAGATGAAAGATATGATTTGTAACTTCCGTTTTGCTTTATCTAAAATTCTACAACTACTTAATAAGAAGTAGTAGGAGGATTACCAGGTTAAATTATTTTTAATAATAGCAGTCTTGCAAAAGTAGTTGAATCATAAATCGCAATACTATAAATTTTAAAAAGATTGCTAACTGTTGAAATTGGAGGAGAAGTTGATTAACTAAAGTTAATGTTAAAATTTCCAAAATTTAAATTTTGGATATCGCTACTTAGCATCAACAAATTATCAGAGCTATCTAAAGAAACAGTGCTATAGTTTTAAACTATTTAATTAATTAATTAATTAATTATTAATGTAAATTTGCTTAATCTAATATAAATATTTAAATTATAATTAGTCATAAAATTTCTTTTATTTTATAAAAATTTTGCATCAAACAATTTATTAATAAGTTTTTTAATTTACTTATTTATTTATTTATTTATTTATTTATTTATTTATTCATGTTTTTAAAAATTATTTATAAAGAAATTTTCTTTTTTGTTTGTTTTTTTGCCAATTAAAAATAATTCAAGAAGCTAAAAAAATTATAAAATATTAAATAAATTTTAATTATGGCTATATTATTTTATTCGAAATATCTTAATTTTAAAAACTTACGATTGGAAGGCAAAGTGTTAATAGATTTAGAATTTTAAACATAATTGTAGTGAATTATTTCAGAAGCTGAAGTTCCTAATATGATAGTAGATGTACCTGTTAAATATTCGATAGCAGTGATTTTATTTGAAAAATTAATAGAAGTTTGGCTGTTTTACTAGAATTATGTTAGACTTCCAAATAATAGCATTTATTAAGTTTACCCAGGTACTTATACTGATTTTGATGCACTCATAAAGAAATACTAAGAAGAATTGATAGTCACACTTTTGATCAAATTAATTGTTTAATCTATTTATTTTACCATTTTAAATTTTATTTATTTAATAATCAATCATAAAAGTAAATAGTACTTATTTAGCCATTTAACATTTTTGCTGAAGGTAAAGTCCAAGTTGTTAAAGGAGGGCCTGAAGGTTAACTGGTTATTTAAGATGTAGATTATTTCATATCGTAAACATAAATTAAATTGTTTGGAGAGCATTAAAAAGCAATGTATATTAAGCTATTGCTGTCATCAAAATATGAAGCTGTTATGGCTTAGCATCCAGATTGAAAAGAGGTGGTAACATCCCATAAAGGAGTTACAACGTTTTAAGGATTCTAAGACATTGAGATGAAAGAAAAGCATAAATTTGATTAGTTTTAATTAGTGTATTAGCCAACTACTACTGTGTATGTGCCACCTAAAAGATTTAAATTTACAAGAATTCCAATTAAAGTTACTGTAGGAGGTGGAGGGCTTAGTTTTAATGGTACTAATAATATTATTAATTAATTAATTAACTTAATTTTTAAACTATGGTTTAATAAAGAAATTCGATTAACTATCTCATTTTTTTGAAATTAATAGGTAGGTGTTAATGAGTAGTAGATGAATTCAATTAAATAAATATATTTGTTTTTTGCTTACATTAGAATGAAGTTAACTTATTGTTAGAAAAATAAGCAATATAAGTATCTTAGGATCCCTGTAAATTTAGACCAAAGAATAGATTGCTTGTATTTGTTGGATCAACTTTAAATTGTGTGATTGTTAGGACACTAGGTGTTGAAGACGAAGAAGATTATCCTATGGTGTTAACTATTTATTTGATATTTTGATATGTAGCTTTATTAAACACATAAATTGGTAAAAAAAATTACGATTCAATCCTTAAATTTATGAATCTGTCATAGTCCCTATGTCTCTAATTGTTATTGCACTTTGTGTTACAACATAAAGACTTAAACTGTTCATTACTTCTATACTAACTATTTAGCTACTCTAAGTATTACCACCACTTTGAAAATTTTAGAAAGAGGATTTAATGATTGCTGAATCACTATCAGCAACCACGAATTTGTTTTAATTGTCAGCAGCTGCATAAAGAGAAGTGCTTGGAACGTATTTTATGAAGTTTATTTGCCCTTTTAAAACTATTAATTTAAATTTATGTTAGTTTTTCATTAATCAAGATTTCTAATGACTGGCTGGCTAAGTAGAAATAAATTTAATGTAATTTTCTGCCTATTCTAAAATAAAAGTAAATATGTTCAATGCTCTTACTATCATACTAAGATATTGTTGGACAAGTCTAAGTAGGAAGAGACGCTCCTTTTATTAGAATGGCTAACTAAAAAATCGTAAGAGTTAAACTAAAATATTTGGGTTTCATTTATCTATCTATATTGAAAGCAAAAATATGCCTAATAATTAACGCTAATTTCGAATTATCAATTATTATTTAATTATTATAGCATCTAAGCATGTGAGTTATTAATGATACATAATTTTATCACTTTTTTGATATTTTTCAAAAAATAATTAAAAATAACTTGAATTCTTTTATTTCCTATTCTCTATAAAACTCAAATTTGAGCTTTTTTATTAAAACTTTGATTATTTTTACAAGCTTAAATGAATTTCAATAATCGTAATCTTATCTTTAACATAATAATCGTAATCTTGTCTTTAACATAATCATTTATTGATAGGTTTAAAATTTTTAAATAAAAACTGTAATATTAGAAATAAAACGTCATTTTAAAATTTAATAATAATAAGTAAAATAAAATATAAAAAAAAACGAATAAAGATTCGTTTAAAATTTATTGTAAATGTTAGTGTAAATAAATTAAATTAATTTTCTTCTATTGTAAAAATCTATTAATTTTTATTATTTATCTATTGTTAACGCTTATTTTCTGAAATAATATTCCAACGCATTCTAATTATTTTAAAAATTAAATTCAAAAGATTTTATATAATAACTTGAATAAACCATAGATATTTATAATAATTTAAAAATTAATAATCAATCCATAAATAGAAAATTATAATCTACAATTAAAAATTTTACATTTTATTTGATTTTATTATTAATTTGTATTTGTTAACAATAAAATACTATTTTTAAGAATATTCATTTATATGATATTAAATATATTCAAGCATATTAATAATTAGCTAAATCTAAAATTTATTTATCTATTTAATATTGATGTATTATTGTCTCAATTAAATGAAATAATAGCTACAAAAAACACCTACCCAAACAAAATCCAATAATTTCTAAATTATTTTTAAACAAACTAACAAACAAACAATATTTTTTTTCTCATGAAAAATATTAATGGGATTAAATTTTTTAGTTTAGAAATTTATTTTTTTCAAAATGAATTATTTTATAACGAGTTTCTAGTAGATCCTTTATCAAAATATTTAATAACATACGATTATTTTTTAATTTATTTAAAATAAAATAAAATTAGTAATTGATAAATTAATAAAAAAGTGTAGGAGAAAGATATTAATTTTATATGGGTTGAAGGATTATAAAACAAACCAAACTCAAATTTCTAAGTATTTAATGATATCATCTTTTTGAAAGTTAGTTATTTCTTTTTCAATATGTTTAAGTATAATTTGTTTGTCATATTCATTTTAATATAACTTTTTAAGGGTTTTGAAGCACATTTACATATTTTATTCATCAACTTCTTAGATTCCTGGGTCATTAATTGCCTTTAAAATAGTTATTACAATATTGTTCTTTTAGATAACATTGAATTCGTAGTTGTTTTATATTAAATGGTCTAAAATATATAAAACTTGAGGGAATTCTCCAATCTCATCTCTCAACGGAATGATCTCTAAGAACAGTTTATAACTATCTTTTTCATTAATCTTTTCATCAGGAATTTTGCTATCTAAATAAGTTTGTAGCATAGCAAAAGCTATCCTCAAGTTTTCTACAGGACTAATTTCTCTGAAATAATTTTCATCAATTCTAAAAGCTAGTTTCTAAATGACTTAATAATATGCTACGATGTCTTCAACATTCAAATAATTTTAGCAATGTCTTACTATTTTCTTTAAGTAAGCACAAATGCTTTAGAGATATTGCTCATACTATTGAAATTCTTAATTGAGAATAATGTAGTGAAATACTGATTTGAATATTTTATATGCTTCTGGTTGTATTTTTATTATTTCCCATATTTCAAATATACAGCGGATAACAACAAATGGATCTTCAGTAAATTTTTCAGCAAAATCCTCTTCATCGTTGGTTTAAATGTCATCCCCTGCTTATTACTTATACTAGTTGATATAATCTTCATAAGTTATATATAACTCTTCTTTTTCAGTTAAAATTAATTTTATTATGTTCCAAGTCTAAGGAACAGCTTGCATTATTTTAGATGGAGCTGCTTTCAGGATATCAATAATACTGTAAATGCAGTTACCTATTTTATTAGTATCACATGTGTTGATATTTTCATACAAAATACTTTCAACCAACCCATAGAATCTATCAAAGTAAGAAAACACAGTTCTTTTATCAGATTTTTCAAGAGTATTATTCAGCTCCTAGTAGAGTCTGTCTTCACATTTTTGTACAAATAAGTGCATCTTATGATTCAAAAATCTATAAAGCAAAATATCAATTAAAGAATCTAATTCTACTAATTAATTATCATTTAGCCCTAAGCCCTATTACTCCTTAGACTCTCCTTCTAAACTAATTAAATACTTTTAAATAGAAACAAATATTCTTCCAATTATTGACTAACTCTATATTATTATATCATCAGTTAAGTCAGAATTAAATTGGTTCTTAATTAACACATTTAGTATTTCAAATTTCTTGTAATTCATGAATAATTCTGGTGATTGCTCACTGAAAACAGCTAAAATCGATAGAGAAGATTCAACTAAACTTATTTTACTGTCTGAAGGAATCCAGTAGTTAAATTAATCATACTATTCTGCGTCTAGCTCTTCCTCTTACTGTTCTCCTTAATTTTCTTCTTGCTAATTATTTTAATTTTTTTAAAAAATTTTTTATAAAAATTAAAACAAAAATGCATGAATTTATTTAGAAATAAAAATTTATTTTTGACAAAAGAGTTGCTAAATACTTTTTGTTATAAAATTTAACCTTTTCTTTAGTTAAACAAAATAGTTAATTTATTTTTTTATATTTTTGATTTAAATGAATTCATTTTTTTTAACTAAAAATGTATTTAAGTAGAAATATGTATGTAAACATTCTTTTGTTAAAGTCAAAATAAAAAATGATTATGAAAAATTACTTCAAACTCAATATCATCTAGCGCTTCTTGAACTATCTAGTTTTCTTTAATTGAGTAGTTTTTAACACTCACATCACTTTGTGCATCTTACATAACTTGAGGTAGGATTAGAAGGAATATTTTGTCAAAAATTTATTAAGACCCTATAGAATATACAGTTAATTTTTTGAAAAAAAGATAGACTAGTGTTCTTTCTTCTATTGTCATTTTATCACCATTTGAATATATTTATTAAGCTAGTTCATCAGCGATACCTCTGATTTATTTAAGTAATACATCTGAAACCCTTCCTTGTTTTATCTAAAAGCACAAAAAACCATATAAAACTATTTAATGATTTTTAGCTATTAATCTGGTTCTTTCTGATGGATCGTTAATCATGTCAACGAATGCATCAGAATAGCTCAAAATTTCTTCTTTTAAATACAATTCTATGTCTTTTAAGTTAATTATTTATATGATTAAATTCTAAACTGAATCAGTATATGTCATTTCCTTTTCAAAGAAATCCTTGCTTGTGTATTCTTCAACAAGAAATTAAAAAATTGGTTTCAAGTATGGATACATGTCTTTGATTCTTAAAAATATTAATTAATCATAGAGCTTTGCGAAGGCATCTATAATTGATTCCTTTTTGTATTAGTTTTTTGTTTGTTATATGATTGATACGAGCTGAGGCATGAAACTTTTATGGTAAGCTGTGATGTTTGAAGTAAAATAGTTGGCCATCTCTGCTAAAAAGGAAGCTACAGATGGAAAAATGTACTCATCGAGTAAATGATAGCTAATAAAATTCATAAATTTGAGTGAATATCCCTTCATATCCTCTACTAATTTAGAACTTAAGTATTCTAAAATAATATAGCAGCCTATTGCTGTGAATTTATCTTCAACTTCTATTTAAGTAATTGCACCATTAATTACTTCTGTATTCTTATCTATTTAAGCTAATTTTTAGTAGAGGAAGTGTAAAAATTGAATTTTTTTATCTTCACAAATAAAGTCGTAGACTCCTTTCAAACAAGAAAACAGCTCAGTATCGTAAAGAGGCGTGTTATCGTTGCTCATATCTATGCTAAAGCATAATTTTGATAAGCTTAGGATAATTTCGAATATAATTGTGTTATTTTTTTGCATAATTTTAACTCTTTTTTGAGAAAAAAATAGCTTTACTGTAATTTCATAAATTGTGTTCTTACACAGCAAATATCTCTCTTGGTTGTTGTAAATTTCAGACAATTTACTTAATTGTTAGCTTGATTCGTTTCCTCCTTCAGCCTTTGCAAATAGTTTTAAATAATTTTGTAGCTATCTAGAGAAAGGAAATTTCTCTTGATAATGAATTTTGTACAAGAAATCACTTATTGTTATATTTTTAAGATATGACTTAATCATTTCACACATTTTTTCTAAGACTAAAATTTCTTTTTATTTGTGAAAATCTTCTTAGTAAATATTCAGAAAGTAGAGATAATCAGTCATCAAATCAACATCATTCTAGCATATAGCTTCGATTAAATTGATATTATTAGACAATAAGACAATTATTTTTTTCTTTTGTTGTTTATTCAGCTTATTCCTCAATAAAAGAAGAACATTAAGAGCATCTATTTTAAGCTATTCTTCTGTTTGTAAATCAATTTTTTCTACTGATTTATCCTCTTTCATTTTACCTGTAAACATAGTCTATTGAGCAAGCTTCAGCAGAGCATCAACCAAGTTATAAACATCTTCAATATCAGTGGCATTATCTTAAATAGTATTTAATTTTTCAAGACTTAGATCAAGAGATCTTACCTGTTTTTTTTAAGGCCTAAGAGTAACTTTTAGCAAATTGAGTATTTTTTGAACTTTATATTTGTCCTATGATATCAAGTGTCCAAAAAGTTTATCGCCTTATAAATAAATATATTGTTGAAAATAGTTTAATAAGAAAGAAATAATATTAATCAAATGATCGCATTTTTCATTCTTCAAATAATGCTAAAATAGCCTATTAAAAGTATGCTCAATTCTATATTTATCATTAGCACATTCATTTACAAGTAGAAAAGCCAATCCTAAGGAGCAATCTAAATACAAATCTTCTGAAGCTTCTTCAAGCAAAATATCTTCTAAATCTTAAATAGTTTGAAACTGGTCATTTAGAAAGATTTATCTAATTTTTTAAAGTTAACTAATTTTATCTTGACCGCTTTTAAGAGCTATTTTAACTTAATTCTACTACCTTTCAAATATCATTTCTTTAGAAAACAAACTAATGCTCTTACTTTACTTATATTAATATCTTTTTAATTAAGATTATAAATTACGACAAAAATTTAATTTCCACAGAAAAATTTATCTGCAAAGAATAATAATAAATTAATAATAAACAACAAATAAATATATCCTTTTCTTTAATATTCATAGATAAATCTGATACTAAACATAATTAAACCAAATTAATACTAATAAAATAATTGGCGGATTAGTTGTAAAGCTGACATAAATAATTTCTTTTTTCAAGGTATTTTACCTATCAAAAACAACAGACCATCTTTTATTAAAAAAATAAATTTATTTAAATTTAAAAATTTTTATCTTTAAGTTTAAAAACAGGCTTCAATATTTTCAAAAAGACAAACAATTTTTATTATTTCTCTAAATACTTTAAATGGGGAATTAAATATACTTTAGTCTCATTTTTATGAAAAAAATTATCATAAATCAAATTTTTTTTCGATATTAGCTGGATATAAAACATAAATTAATTAATAGAGTTAGATGATATAAATATTTATCAAACAAATTCAATTATTTATAATTAAGTTACCAAAAAGAAACTTTACCAAAACTAGAGTAAAAATTTATAAAAATGCAAAGATAAATAAATAATAAATAAGCATAATTTTTTAATTAAATTTTCATTTTTTTAGTTAATTGTTTTGTTTATTTAGGAATTTATTATTTGTTTTCCAAATGAAAAATGTTATAAAATTTTTATTTTTATTGAAAAGAATATAAAAATTTTTAATTATTTACATAATCAAAATATATTTATTTAGCTAATAATATTTTATTAGAATTTGAGTTACATAAAATGGAAAATAAATATATTTCATTTAAAAAATCATTATTTATACACAACTAATTAATTTATTTCCTTCCTTCTAATCTACTTAGTTTAAATAAACATGAGTGAGTACTTTTCTATTCATTCAAATGGGTTTTGGTTTATTCAATTTTGATATAAATAAATAATCTTTTTATTAGGATTAATTGATATGATAATTTTTTGTTTTTAATTTGATTTAGCATAAAAAATATTAAATACGCAAATAGATTGAAAGGAATTTTAATTTAAAGTTTCAAACAAATTTTTTTATCAAATAAATATGTGGAATCAAATTTTTTAATTACTTATTAAATTTTCAAATAAAATGCTTTTTTTTTTAATTTATCGCATTTAATAAAATTATTAACCTTTGATAATATAGAAGATTTTTCATTTTTAATATATATGTAATTTATTCTACCTACATATTTTTCTAAATGTTTAAAAACTAATTTTAATAACTCTTTTTTTACTTTTTGAAGATTAGCACTTACAAACAAATAACCCTAATTTTGAATTATAGCATGGATTTGAATCTTCTGAACTAATTTTATTTGTTTATGTGAAAATCAAATTAATGTAAACAAAATAAGGTAAATTCATAAATTGGTACTAATTAAAATTGTAATGAACTATGCTAAATAAATGTAAATTGGCGATAATTAATAATTAATTAATTTATTTATTTATTTATTAGGATAATTATCAATCACTAATTTATTTATTTACTTACTTACTTAAAAAATAAAAAATAAAAGAATCAATCATCAACATAAATAATTTTAATTCATTCATTTATATAAATATGCACAGTTTTTATTTTCAGGATAGGGGGCTTATTCAATACGTTATTTTTGAGTTAAAAATCTGTAGTTAACCCATTAATCAAGTGATTTTTAGCATGTATGCTTAGAGCCTGAGGGGATAGCAAAGTTTTTGTCTTCGTACCAATCAGTGTGAATAAAACCATGGAAGCCACAGCTAACTAACCAACTTCCCCAGTTAGGTCTTTGGGCCAAAATATTTCCCAAAAGAGTTCTATAAGTTTCTCCATAAGACATAACGAATTGAAGAGTGGCAGGATCACATTAATCGAAATGATTATAGCAAGGAATTTAGTAAATATATTATAAAGCCCAATTATCATATAAAGATCCAATAATAAAGGCATCAGTTTCTATGAATTCCCATGAGTACTTAGGAAGGATGCATTTATAGAATTCAGTTCCGTTAGCTTGGTAGGTACATTCAGGGAAAATAGTTTAGTAGTGATCATTCTTAATGAAGTTACCGAAAACTTAAAGAATTTATTAGAAAGGTTAAGGACTATCTAAGAAGAAACCAGAATCGGGAGCGATTCTCACATCAGTGAATGGAAGTAATCTCTAAAGATAGTTTGCATATTAAAATGCTCCCAAAGCACCAGCTGAACCACCAGTTAAAATAACATTATGGTTCTTGTCTAACTTGTGTTCTTTAACCATATAGTCAAATATGTGTTAAAGCATTCTTTAACCTCTGAAATGTAAAGTTGTATTCTTATATTAAACTGACTTATCACCAGCATAAGTAGCACCTATTTAGTATAAAATTTAAAAATGTTTTTATCTCTATTTGTATATTTATTTATTTTATAACTTAATAATTTAACTAAAAGCTTAGTGTTGAAAATTAATAGAAATATGAGCATGTAGAGCTATTTTTGCTTGATAAAGTATTTTTATTAAGTAAAAAAGTACCTTCGCAAGTAGGAATAATGAGAAGATTCCATCTTCCAAAAGTTAAATCATCTTCCCTGAAAACACCTCTTACCATAGAGGAGTTGAGGAAGGGATCTCTGTACTTGGATGAACCAATGTAAGTAAAAGATCTTTGATAACAGTTTTCAAGGATAGCCTCTTCAGTAGGACCAGCACAATTACCAACACCTTCTAAGTATATGAGAGTGTTTCTTTTACTTTCTCCTGGACGATAGTAAATACCAGGCTTGCTACCATCTAAGCATCTTGCATTTTCAGGAGTGTCAACAATTGTAAAAGGGATAGGGGTTTTCTAAGATAAGCATAGAACAACCAACAAAGTTAATAAGAGTAGACTCTTCATTTTTGAACAATAATTTAGCAATAATTTATTTATTTATTTTATTAATTATTTGATTTTTGCTAATTTTTAATTGGTACTTAAAATTTCAAATAAACAAAGATATATTTTTGTTTGGTATCTTTTTTGTTTCACATGCATACTTATTTATCAAAAGAGAATCCCTTTATTTTTTATCATTCTTTGTTTATAATAGAGCAAAATTTATGTTTATAACCACCAAATTTAACTTAGATTAAGATTTATTTTTACAGATTCGAGCTGTTATAAAGAGGTTTATTAATTCTGAGTAAATAATAAATTTGTAAGGTAAATCAGATTGTTATTAATCACAAATTTGTATTTTTTAGCATCATAAATTAAATTGACAATAATTGATTTGTAACACTCATAAAATCTCATGGAATTATGGATTTTCAAATCTTTTAGTTTATCCATTGATTCATTATTTTTATTTCAGAACTAGTTAAAATCGATTTAGTATTTGTTATGAATGATAGGATTAATTCCAAATAAAAAAACTGTCTATTTCTTCAATCAAATGTTTATCCAATTCTTAATGGAGCAATTTTTAATCAAGAAATGAATCTTTAAATATTTGATTAAAATAAATTAGAATTAATTTGTATCGAAGTATAGAAATTTTAAAAATATTTTTAGTGAAGAATGTCTCTTGTATTTAAATTCAATTTGCTGTAAACTAGACAAATAGCTCAAGATAAAAGAAAAAAAATAGATTTGTTAAAATTAGAAGTGATGTTTATTTGCTATATTAAATAGTATACCTCTAATTTTTTTATATTTCAATTATTGCTTTAGCCATATAAATTAAGTTAACTTGAAGATGATTAATTATCACCACTATTTTTTGAAATTAAAATTGTTCACAATTATACTTTTGTAATAATCAAATTAATTCTTTAAAAAAATATATATTTAGGTTATCAAAACAAACTTATAAAATTATAATATAGCCAGAGTACGTACATACCTACTCTACTATAATAAATTAATAAACCTTAACATTCTCTGGATGATTTTTTCTATTTTTAATTGTTTATTTTATGAATGAGTTTATAATATCTATTTTATATATACGAAAATTTTAGAGTAATTGTGGATTTATTTATTTAAATTATAAAGTTCTAAATCAAACATCTTTTATTTTTTGTTGTTTCTATTTTTAAAGAGAAATAAATTATTTTATTTAACAAATTTGAATAGAGCAAAATAATTTTATTAAGTAAATATATCTAACTTTCTCATTTACAAATATTAAATGCTTCTACAATTTTATCTTTAAACTTTTTTAATTTCAAAAAAGCAAAAATATACAGAAATATAATTTATTAATTATATCATAAATATATTTTCTTAGTGACTAATCTCTTTTATTTACAAATTTTAACTTTAAAATAAAATTTTTTATCATATGAGATCTCATTATACCTAATTATATTTTAATAATTCAATATTAGCTAAAAACAAAAATTAATTTTCAACATATTTATCAAAAATTTAAAATATATATTAAAAAACAATTGCTATCAAATAAGTTAATATCTGAATAAGAATAAAACTAATTAACTTACTAAAGATATATAATCAATTATTTTATGTAAGAGCATTTTGCTAAATTAGAGACAAAGCTTATTGCACCTGCATCTTTAACCTTATTATTGCTTTTTAAATATAAAATAATTATTTAAGCTGATGCTAAAAAATAATCTTCATGCAATCAAAAAATTATTTTTGAATATTCAACTAAAAATAGCTTAATTTACTAATTAAAATCATTGATTATTTAAAAATAACAATGTTTTTTGTGAAATCAAACAAAATGTTTACAAAAGGTCAAATGTCAAATTTGTGAGATGACTGCATTAAGATAATCCAATACCTAGTTCTTAAATACCTTCGTTACTAATTAGATTATTACTTTAAAAAGTATTTTTAATTTAAAGTATCTTAAAAAAAGAATTAAACAAAAATAATAAATTATAATTATATTAATGAATATATTAATAATAAATTATATTTTACACCTAAACTAATTATTTATAACTTTAAAAATAATTTAATTATAAATATAAATAAACATTTCTACCTAATAATAAGTGATAAACTGGAGAGTTTTCTTATGCCTTTTAAAGAAGAGCCTAATCCTTTAGCACCTTAATCACCAATTTTATTTGAACTATTTATTTATTAAAATAATAAAAAATTAAAAAATAAAAATGTAAATTTAAATTTTAATAGCAAAAGATGATCCTGCCTTATTTAAAAATTAATTAAATAAACTTAAAACAAGTCTTATGTACGTATATCTTTAAATAAAAGATAAAAAATCTAAACAAACTAAAAATAATAAAGTCCTTGCAATTTATTTTTTGATAATTAAAAAAACAGATAAAGTTAAGATATTTACACAAGATTGAGTTTTAAAACTGAGAGATTAGCACAATTTGTCAATGAAAAACCTAAACTTATAGCACCCTATTACTCAATACAATTATCTCTTTTGAAATATATTTTTATTAATTTTAAAGAAATAGATTAAATTTCAATCAACTTTTGAGTTAAATGTAAAATATTATAAATAATAAACACTAGAAATGAAAGAAGTTTAGCAATGAAATTAAAATTAATACGCAAGCTAGAGATTCAAAGTTGAAAGGTTTTTACATTAAGCAAAAGCAGATCCTAACAGTAGAATGCTATAGGAATTTATTTAATTATTGCTATTATACATTTTAGATTTTTTAAGTAAATTTTTAATTTAAATTTAGAATAATTTTTAAAAATATTTTTGTAAAAATATTGTAATTTGGAATAAACTTTTAAATAAATATTTTTTTCTAAATGAATACAATTTTACTTGAGATATAGACTTAATTTTTAGAGATTGTTGCATTTAGCTAATGAAGAACTTAGGAGAGTAACTCCTTGTGTATTAACTTAATTAGCCCTTTTATATGTTTTATTAATTTATAGAAAAATTAAAAAAAGAAGAATGAAAAAAAATAATTTATTAAAAAAAAATAAGGAAATTTAACTGAATGTTTGGATTAAAAATATTTTGGAATAAATTAAAAGGATAGCTTAATTGAAGAATATTTAATTTGTAAAATTAATTATGAATATATTTATTTAAAATTACCAAAGGTCGATATCTAAATCAATAAAAGATTCTCGATTCGAAGAATTTATAAACTATATTAATAACAAAATTAGAGCTTAGGAAACGCTAAATGCTTAATTACATCTTATAATTTGGTGAATCGCATTTTTTATTATGAAGTTTTTTTTTTACGATTGATAATCAACATAGAAATAAAAATTTTTTCAAATAAATTTAATATTTTAGAAAAACAAACTCCTAAAATAGATAAAAAATAGCAATTTATATTAAACCATTTATTCTGAGATAATTTCTTAATTAATACATTAACCTAAAAATAATTATAAAAAATAGCTCTCTATCTGTAAAAAGGTCTTTTAAATGTTTTAAGACAGCAGAAGAATAAAGTTATGAGGAAAATATGGATAGTTATATGAAGTAATATAGCATTATTTTTCTATTTTATATATTGGTTAGTACTGACTGTCAATTTGCTTTTTTTAAATTAATATTCATTAATTAATTAGATATTTTTAATTAAATTAAAAAAAATAAATAATTTTTATTAATTTTTTTAGTTTAGAATTATTTTCAATAATAACATAATCAATACATTAAAATTAAAAAAAATAAATTTATAATTAATTATTAAATATAAATAATTTTTTATTAGATTTATCTCAAAGACTATTTGTCTTAATTATTATTTTTGAAAGCAAACAATATTATTTTGTTTTTTGTGAGTAAAAAAATAATAATCTTATTTATTTAAATTAAAAAGATTAATATTTTTTACTATCAAAATCAAGCAAGTAGACTTAATATTTAATTAAAAATGCTTCCTTTATTAGAAATTTTAATTAATCTTTTTAAATATAAATTTGTGGATTTAAGCAAATTGTTTACATTTCACAAATAATTCTTTGTAAATGCAGTGATTATATCACTTTTATATTCATAGTTAACCTTTTTAAATTACTTCATGTTTATTTGTTTAATTATTTTAAAACTTGTATTTTTTTTATCTTTTAGTAAATTTGAAAAATAAATAAGAAAAAACTTATTTTGATTAACCTAATAAATAAATAAATCAATCAAAGGATTTTCATGTAAGTAATCTTTCTATGTATAAAATAAGATTTCATTTTGCATTTTATCTTGAATCAGAATTTAACAAAATAAATTTTTTTATTGTAAACAAAATAAGTTAATCAATAAAACTAGAAATTTAGATTAATTAATGTAAGTTTTTTGATAAGATAATTTAATAAAAGTTTGGCTAAAAAACTTTTCATTACAAGATGAATCATTCATTTATATTAATAAGCACAGTTTTTGTTATTAGGATATGGGTCTGAATCAATACGCTATTTAGATTTCAAAAACCTGTAGCTAACCCATTAATCTACTGAGTACTACCCAGTATTCTTAGAATTATTAGGAATTGTGAAGTTTTTATTCGAATACCAATCGCTCTGGATGAAATCATGGAATCCACAGCTGATTAGCCAGCTACCCCAGTTAGGTTTAAAAGCTAAAATATTAGATAGAAGTTTCTTATATGTTTCTCCATATTATAAAATGAACTATAAAGTTTCTGGGTCGCACTGATCAAAATGATTGTAGCAAGGTATCTAGTAAATATACTATAGAGCCCAATTGTCATATAAAGAACCAATAATAAATGCGTCTGTTTAAATGAATTCCCAAGAGTATTTAGGAAGAATGCATTTATAGAAATCAGATCCATTATTCTAATACTTACATTCAGGAAAGATAGTTTTGTAGTGGTTGTTCTTAATAAAATTACCAAAGACCTAAACAATTTATTAGAAAGGTTCAGGACTGTCTAAGAAGAAACCAGAATCAGGAACTATTCTTACATCAGTTAATGGCAATAATTTTTAAAGGAAGTTTGCATATTAATAAGCACCCAAAGCTCCAGCTGAGCTGCCTGAAAGTATAACATTATGATTTAACTTTAGCTCATGATTTTTAATCATATAATCAAATATATTGACAAGCATTCTTTGTGCTCTAAAATGCAATGTAGTATTTTTATATTAAACAGAAGCATCTCCTGCATAAGTCGCCCCTTTATTAATTTAAATATAGATTTTTTAAAAAAATGTTTCTTTATTAATATCATAATAATGAGATTAAATTTCTTTATTTTTTATTGTTTCAGAAATGAAATGTTTTTTTTTTGTTAGATATATTTAATAAATTATTTTTTCTGCTAAAAAAATTAAATATAATTTGATTTATCATGAAATTACCTTCGCAAGTAGGGATGATGAGGAGATTCCATCTTCCAAAAGTTATATCATCTTCTCTGAAAATTCCTTGAATTTCAGATGAATTGAAGAAAGAAGGTCTATATTTAGATGAGCCAATTTAAGTAAAGGATCTTTAATAACAATTTTCAAGAATATCATCTACTGTTGGACCTGCACAATTACCAACACCTTCTAAGTATATGAGAGTATTTCTTTTATTTTAACCAGCACGATAGTAAATACCAGGCTTGCTACCATCTAAACATCTAGCATTTTCAGGTGTATCAATAATAATAAAAGGGATAGGAGTTTTCTAAGAATAAGTGAGAGCCAATAAAAGAGCGAATAAAAGTAGACTTTTCATATTTTCATTAATTAATTTTTATAGCTTAGCCTTTTTGAAGAAAAGATATTTCTTTTGCTAAATTAAAAAGATAAATACTTGATGTGTATTTTAGATATTATTTACTTTAATTAATCAATTATTTTTTTTGTATGATTTAGTGATTGTAAAGACTTTGATCATAAATTAGGTGTAAAAGTAGAGCAAAAATAAATTAATGCCACTAAATTTTTATATATTAAAAATAGATTTTGGATGATTCTAAGTGTATAGATTAGTAAAAATTAATGGAATTAATTTTAAAAAATATATGATATACTCTTTGTTTTTTATGTAAAGTTTTAGCTATAGGAGAGATATTGGATTATGCTAGTTATTTTTGCTAAATAAGGAATTAGAAATCAATATATTTTAAATTTATCTAGCAAACTAAATATTTTAATAGATCACTTTTTATGAGTAAATTCCAAGTCACTTGTTTTGATACAAATTATAATTAGTAGTAAGTGAAATTTATTTAATAAATTTTTTATTAAAATAGATGTAAAATTTTACCTAAACTATTCTCACTAAAGGTTCTTTTGATTTTTTTTACTAAAAATATGATAAAAAGGTAGAGATGTAAATTTTAGTAAATATACTCTATGTAAGTAGTATTATAAATTTATTTTCATAAAATTTCTTTTTAAAATAAAATCTTAGTCATTAAAAAGATAATTAGAAATTTGCAAGAGCTATTGCATTTTTAATGAAAAATAAATTGACTTAAATTTAAAATAAACCAAAAACATCTTATTTTACTTAAGATGATTCAAAAATAAATAATTTTTACACTAAAAACTTAAATAATTATGTTTTATTTTTTTAAAAATTTCATAATTTTGCTCTCACCTTTTATATAAAATTAAGCAAAGGAAATAAGCACATTAAAATTTACTTATATTTTATCAAATTCGATTATTTATGCATAAATGCGAAAATAGTAAGTGATTATCTTTATTAAATTATTGTTTGCTAAAGTAATAAAATTAGAAATTCGCTCAAGTAAAATTTGTTATTTGACTTTAATTTTTAAATTAAAAAATAAAAAGAGATCGAATAAAAATTAATAAGCTTAATAGATATTTATAATTTCATTAATTATAAGTTTTTTAAAGCAAATAATTTAGATAGATAAATACTTTATTTAAAATATTTTTAGATGGAACAATTATTTTTGATTGATAAATTTCAAAATTGAACAAGAAAACATATTTATTATTTTAATTTAGTGGGCTAAAAAAGTTTAATTCATTTTTATTTATTCTGTTTGATCATTATTTTGCTTGATACTTCGAATTTGCAATTTATAATTTTATTGATATTTTTATTTTTTTTCAAATCATTACACTGATTTCAAACACCCTATGAGCTATAATAAAAATAGTTTCTGATTATTTATTATGATTTACCCCTTAATGAATTTCGAGTTGCATAGAGAAATTCAGATGAAAAAACTAAAATTAGCTAAATTTCTCTCAGCAAAACAAATAAATTATGAATCAGTTTCTATCCGGGATTTTTGTGATTAGATTTTGGTTTTAAAATTGAAAACACTTGATTAATAAATTGTTAATTCAATCAAATATTACAATAAATTATGCCTATTTTGTATTTTTTTTCATGAAGATTCGATTATGTTTTTTTATTTTCACTTTAGATTGTTTTTCAACTAATAAAATTCAGATTACATTCAATCAATTTTCTTATCTAATAAAATTTAATAAACTGATTCTGAAATTAATTAATAAATTTACTCGAACAAATAAAATGACTATTACCATCTAAAGATATGTAATAAATTAAAGCATATTTTTTTATTAAAATAATCAAACAAGAATTCGTAATTCCTCCAAAAAATAAATATATTTTTTTAAATTATTTTGTCAGATATTTTTTTAATATGCCTATTTTTTATGTATATTTGAACTATTTGAATGAGGGGAAACGAAGAATATCAAACCATCAAAAAATATTAATTAATGTCAAGTATCTTGCTTAGTTATGAGAAATTCATATTTCAACAGAATTAATGTACTTCACTAAACACTAGGTAGCTATTGCAAACAGAGACTTTTAATTAAATTATTATTTTTTTTTTTGAATTTCCAATGGTGTTTGTTTATTAATAAAAGGGATCATGTCAAGTGCATTGAATTCGAATGCGATATTACAGATGGTAGATTGAATTTCGAAAAATCAATACAGTAATATGTGATATCGATTTAAAAGAGATCTGTCAAATTAATTAAATTGGTATTAGCTGATTTACTACCTCATAAAATTTTAATAAATATTAATTAATAAAATCAAATATAAATTATTAATAAATAAATAAATAAATAAACAAATGTGCTGCAACTTATCCCCTAAATCACTTAGATGCAGTAATGGCTTTTTCACAGTTCTAGCTATTATTGTATCTGTAGTTATACTAGTACTCAGTGTCGTATCTGGTATTAACTACAAGTAAGGATTCATCTTTGTAGAGTATGCAATTAATTGGAGTAATGAAGTCATTATTGATGTCAATTCAGTAGACGCCAAAACAGGATAATGCACCCAAACAAATTTACCTGCATTAGCATATTAATTTAATGGTTTAAGCAGTGGGTGCGACTGCACTAATTCTGGAGGTTCTGTTTCGACAAGCTCTTGCTCCTCTTCCTAAACTGCAACATGCTCAAATGTTAAAGCTATTCCTAAAACAGTGATGCAAAATTGGGTTGATGCAAGTGGAAATCCTCTTCGTCTTTGCTTCACTCGTCTTCCTGGTTATAAATTTTCATAAAAATTCCTTATTAATGGTCAATGTAGAGATCCTGCCAACGAAAAGATGTGTGGTGGCTCAGATCCATTGATTGCTTTCTGTGTTCCTAAAACTTAAAAATGCCCTGTATAATCCATTTCTACTTCTTAAGTCAATCCAACTGATGAATAAATTGGTACCACTGGTCTTTGGTTACAAAGAGGTATTCCTAATTAATTAGGATTGAGTGAGCTCTATCTCTCTGAGCAATAAGGAATGTGCCCAGACTCACTTTTAGCCTATTGGGATGGAGTGACCAAGCCTTATAAACTTCTTAAAGGTAATTAATTAATTACTATTTTTATATTTCAAAAATTTACTACACCAAAATAGAATTTTTTACAGCATTTAAAAATGAATCAATTTTCTTCAATATTTTACAAGATGAAAAAAATTAATAATTTTTTTATCTCAAATCGCTATCAAAAGTAATTTGCTTTGCAAAAAATTAAACTTAGACTTAAAAGAACTAAAAATTAATTTAATAAATATCAGAAAAGTTCTTTACATAAAATCAAAAAGTCAAAAAATATAAATAAAATATTGATTAGGCAATAAGCCTTTGAAATTGATTCATTGTTTTTTATCACAATTAATTAAATAAAAAGCGTTTTGAATAAATTAAATAAATATATACATTTATAAATAGATTACTACTATGGAACATGTAAAGTTGATACTGTTTACTGGAGCAAGGTTCAAGATACTTCAAAAGCTAATTTCTTTAAAGCAAATGGATATGACCCAACTACTTTCCCAGGCTTGGTAAACAATAATAAAGTTAATCTTTAGCAAAGAAAGTACTTGCCTTGGAACTAATAATGTAGAACAGGCAGTCAAATGTCTGATTTAATTAAAGTAACACTCAATTATATCAGCGATTACAACAATCACTAGTATTTATACAAAGTATGCATTGGAAATGTAGTCTTTTTAGGAATTTACTGCCTATTTTTATTCATAGGTTGTTTCACTAGTTAAATCAAGCGTAAGTGCTGCGCTTGTAGAGGTTGCTGCAAGACAAGCTGCTGCTGCTGTCCTTGCTTAAAAGAAGGCTGCACAATTTCTATATGTACTTTAAGATCTCCTGAATGTATTAGAAGATGGTGGACCAAAAAAGATTTAGAAGATTCTTGTTACGATTATTGCAAATTAGTAGATCCCATTCATATCCTATTAATAATCGTCAAGTTTGGCTTTGACTTAGCAATGCTTGGTTTAAGTGTAATGAACTTTGTAAATGTAAAATCCTACAAAAGTACTTTATCCGACATAGCTAAATTAAACTGTTCAACTGACGATTTCAATAGTTCCGTCAAATCAACAAGCGATAGCCTCAATAACATAGTTAACCCTTTGGATGCTGTCATCCTCGCTATTTTAGTAGTTTATGTTTGTCTCTCATTTTTAGGTATAATTACTTATAGCTGCAATTAAGTTTCTAAAAGAAGAGCTATGCTTAAATAGAAATATTAACTTAAGCAAGTAAAAGTAATTGAAGAATGCGATCAAACTATACCCACTATTTTAAGTTAAAATGCTGTATCAGGTGAAATTCCATTATAAAATGGATAAAATGTATCCATGCAGATGTAACAAAATCCTTATCCTTAATAACAAACCCATCCTTATCCTTAATAGCAAGTTCAACCTTATCCTTAGTAATAAGTCGTTAATTAACCTTATTAACCCTATCCTTACTAACCTGCTAATTAACCCATGATGTAGCCATAATACTAATAAGGAAATGTATAACCTATGTAAATAGTTCAACCTATTTACTACTAATAACCTCAAAATTATCCTTCTCAAAAGCTTTATTGAAACTACTTTATTAATTTTTAAAATATTACTACTACTCAAAGTACGAATTTATGCATGTATAAATCAACCAACCTATCTTATGTATTATATTAGTATATTTTGTTTTAAATAACTTCAAAATGACTTCATTTACTAACTAAAATTAGCATCTCACAATCAAATTAATTGGGTGAATACTTTTTAGATTGATTCTATCTACTATTTTTCAATATTAAATTAACCAACAAACAACAAAAAAGTCAAAGTATAAAATGTATTTGTAGTTATTATGTATTAAAAATCTCAAATAAAAATAATCATATGAAGCCAGCAAGCCTTCTTTTTTATTTCTTAAAGAGATTATTTTTTTACTATTTATTTATTAAAATAAATTTTTTGATTAAAATCTTTAAAAGATTTTCTTTTGAAAAAATGGTTAAAGCTAAAGTTTATAAAAAAATAAAAATTAATTTATTATTTAAAGCTTTATAATAAAATTTATTTATATTAAGAGATATTTAATGCAAAAAGAATAAAAAAAATAATTATTAAAAATAAACTAATTTAATAACATTCATAAATAAACTTTTACTTTTTATTGAATATTGATTTTAAATGTTAATTAAAAATCAAATATTTATTTAATCTTTTATATTAAAAACATATTTATTAGTATCATGCTATACTTTATTCATAAATAAATAAACAAACTAATAAATAAATACATAAAAAATTATTATTAATAATATTATTTAACTAATGATTGTCATCTAATTGTCATCGATATTAGATTTTAATAGAAAATTATAATTTTAATTCATTATCTAATATTTTAAGATTAAAAATTTTGATTTGTATTAGGAGATATTTCATGCAAAAAAAAGAAATAAATAAATAACAACATATCAAATTATTGTTTAAATTAACTATTAAAAAACATAATGAATTAGCTAATACTCATCATTGAATATGGATTATTATTAATTGAATTAACAGTAAGAACTACTTATTAATTTACTTATTTCCTTACTTATTAGTTACATACAAAGATATTTACTCATTTTAAATTATTCAAATATGTTTTTTTGTAAACATAATTTATTAAAAAGCGATTTTATTATAGAATTAATTTTATTTTTGTTTATTTATTTATTTGCTTATTTATTTTTACTATATATAAATCATTATTCTTGCTAGTTAATAGATAATCACTTTGTTCCAATAATTCTTGATATTGGCTATCTTTTTGCAGAAGATAAATTCAAACGGTTTTATAAGAAATTAGTAGCAGAACTATTTACAGCTGTTTATTGCTTGACCTATTTTTAAAATACTACTTTAATTCCTTGGCCTAAGTCCTTTTTGGCAGTATATACTTCAGATTAAATTGTTAATTTTTTAGGTTCAATTTTATCAGGTTTATTTTCAGAGCGCTCAACGACTTTGAATTTGCCTTCAATTTATTTAATTTTTTTAGTAGGTAATTCTTCATTAATCAAATTAAGTAGGTTTTGATCTACTTTAGCATTTAGAGATTAGGGCTGGCTATTTGAAGATTTATTGATCAGTTATTTCTCGCTTTATTACTATTTACTTGAAATTTTTAATTGTTTTTTATCATTTTAGTCATCATCATCATCACTCAACTCGTTTCTTCTTCTTACTCTCTTTTTCTTTGGAGCAACTGCTAAAGTTGCTTGCTTCAATTACTTTTAACTTGAAATAATGTTTTTTTTGGCTGCGGAAAATGAAACTTCCTCAACCATATCTGAATCACTATCGGACATTTTTAGTTGCTTTGTTTATTAAGTAACTTTAAATAATTTTTTTGCTTGTTTATTTAGTTAATTTTTTCTACTTTGAAAATTTAAAGGAGATATATAGATATAATCTTAATTTAATTATCAATTGCTTTTGCAAAAAGCATGTATTACACACATAATAGTAAAAAATACAAGCAAGCACTCAGTCATTCATTTAATATCAATATATTATTTATTTGACAGATTTTTTCATATTTTTAGCCTTTGCAATACTTAATAAATAGAAATATGAGCAAATCAATCTTATAAACAAATCATCAGGAATATTCATTCATTTATATTGCTTAGTATATAAAAACTAAATACTTGCTTTATACATCATCTCGAAATCAATTATTTCCTTCAGCCAGTAAGTTTTAAAAATAGGAATAAGAAAATTAAATATTAAAATTATAATAAAGTTTATGTTAAATTTTTATTTTCATTATACAATGAAATATTTTAATTAGATTAATACCTTAAATTTCATATTTAATATCTTTATTAATTTCGTACTTTTTATTTTACTTTGAAATTTAATTATGAATTTTTAAGAGGAGAAAAAGATTTTTAAATATTTTAAATAAAAAAAATATTTTTATCAAATAAAAAAATTTTTTTCATAAAATTTAAATTTATTAAAATATAAATTTATTTACAATATTCAATGTTTATTTGGTTGATACAAGTTATTGTATTTTTATAAATTTAAAAAATATCTTCAATTTATTTTTAAATTCCAATTCATTGAATCATAGATAGAACTTTAATAATATTTATTTCTTAAAATGACACTAAAAAGGATGTAAAATATATCATTAAATATTAAAAAGTAGATTATGTATTTAATAACCATATAATAATCAACATTTAATAGTGTATAACTAAAATAAATACAACAAAAATTTTATAAGATCAATTTTTATTTGAAAGAGAATTAAAAATGTTTAATTAAAAAACAACTTGAATAAAAATAAAAAGGAAATTACAATTTTAAGAATAGTTAGTTTTTGGTAATTTTTATACTTTAATATTTAACTTTGAAAAGAGTTTTAGCTATTTAAGTTTAATTTATTTTTACATTTAAGAAAATAAACTCAACATATTTACCTATATAAGAAACATACTTACTAATAATCAAGATAAAGGATTCTAATTTATAACACCTATATTTCCTCTAGCTAAACCTGCATCTAACATAGAGACTAGATAGTTAGCATATTCGTGAGCACCACGCTCCAGTTCTTCTTGCTTTCTTTTTTCTAGACGCCTATGATGCTTTATGGTTTCGTTCTTAAGTTTCTTTATTTCGTCTTTCATCTTTTTTGTAGAAATGTTATTTTAAATGATCATTTCATCGGATCTTTCTTTGATTTTCTCTGCTAAGTCAAGATAAGATTTAAACTTCTATTCAACAACTTCTTTGTTTGCATCGTATTAAGTAAACTTCATTTTGAATCCTGTCACATAATTTTTTGTTTGATAATTATATGAGTGGATGTACTTATCTAGGATTGGAGAGAATTTTATAGGCATTAATACTCTTTTGTTTCTAGTATTAGAGAGCTCTTTTCCAATTGAAGGAAGGGCTAGAGAGTCAGATTTGGCGTCCTTAAACGAATTAGATTTACCTGCAGCATTAGAACCTGTTTGCATCATGCTTTGTGTTACACCATGAGTACCTCCAGTGTGAGTTGCTTGATTTGTATGTTATCCATGGTGATGAGATGTGATGCTCTGCTTTGCCTTTTTATCTTCAGCTAAGATATTACCTGCTCCCAAATCCAAATTCCACTAACTCCAATACTTCTAGCTATTAGTTATTTAAATACCTGTAAAGAGGTATGAAAATTCATTAATCAGATCACTCTTCAATTCATTTCCGAATTCACTTCTACTTTTTGGGAAAGCATAGAAAAATGAGTAAAAAACGGCTTAAGCAATAATATCAAAATATTTCTTAAAGAAGGTGTTGTTATCATTCTTGTTTTCAATAGATAGCAAAATGTTAACATAATTTCTAGCTATCCTGTTAAGCAACCTTTCTTGTATTTGCTTAAATTTTTTCTCTTCTATTTTAAACTCATCAGGAGTTAGCAATTTACTGAGCCTTTTCTCTTAGAATTTACTGATGGCGTACCAGAATGAATCACTAACAATAGCAACATTTTCCTCAAGAGATAAATATCTAAGCCACTTATCATATTCTGTTTCTCTCCTTTTAACTTTCTTAAATATTCCATCAGAATTCATTTAATAAGTTTAATTATTGTTAAATTATTGGGATTATTAATAGTTCATATTATTTTAATCTGTAATTCCGTCTTTGCCCCACTCCTCTTGCTTTTTGATATGTCGAGCATTCATAATATTTGAAATTATACGCTTAAACTCTACCTAAACTGGAAGAGGTGTGTACATGCTATTAAAATTAGTTGGTAGCTCAGCCTCTTCAATTTTATAAATATGTCCTTTTTTCTTTTAGAACCCTAAACGAGCTAAATCTTTGTATTAATTCTTCTCCATCATAGCTGGATCTGTGATGAATGCATCTCCGTTTTCTTTTTAAAAATTCATTCCCTACATATTTTCATCACCAACTCCCGGAGTCTTAAATAAATTATTTATATTAGCAGATCCAGTAATATTCAAATTAGATGAAATAATCTATCTACTGCTGCCAATATTTCCTTATTTGTTAAATTGCGAATCCATATTATCTAAATAATATATTAAATATTATCAAAATGTTAATTATTTTAATTTTCTAATGATCTTATAATAGTTTCAAGCTAAGCCTATAATATTACAAGCAATAAATATGTTTTTCAGTGACTTTTATTCAAGCAAAATTTAAATCTTTCTAACTCTAAATACAAAATAATCCTTCAAAAAATCGCAGTATTTTTATATTCTTAATATAGTTATTTTTATCAAAATCTAAGTTATAAATATTCAAAGAATCAACTCTCTTTATTAACTATTAATTAATTTAATAACTATCTTTGTTTCTTTCCTTTTCAAATTACCAATAAGTTAATGAGTGAATGAATGAAGGTATGCATGTATATTTATGCATAAATAAATTAATTAATAAATTGATGATTAATATTTGATTAATTTTCAGTTCTATTATATGATTCTAATATTAATTATCATTATTATATATAACTTGATTGATTGTTATATAAAATTTTTCATTCTAATTTATATGATGTTTGTTTCATTTATATAAATATAAATATATTTATGTTTGTGTTTAAGCGTATTTTTTATGAATATTGATACCACTATATTTGCAGTTCTATTATTATTAAGCACACATGTTTTAAATTAATAGTTTTTTTACTAATTTGTAATCATATTATATTAGCTACTAAAATTATAAATTCAGTAAATTAAATAAATAAACAAAATAATTTTAAACTTGTTTTATTTAACTTAAATTTTATTTTTAGTTGGTGGTTGGATTATCTATTTCATTAATTTAAATCTAAATATTTAATTTATTTTAGCACCAGCATTTATAAAATAGCAAGAAGAAATGATATAAATTGTTTTAATTTAACTTTAATTAAAAAAAACATTTCAACTTAAATCTAAATCAATCTTATTGCATTAATTAATTGATAGACCAATTTATTATTTAAGCTAATTTAAAATTACTTTTTAAAAAATGCTGATTGAGACAAATTCTTAAAAGAAAGAAATCAAAATATGTATAAATTAGAGTATGAAAACATCTTTGAAAGTTTAAATAAGTAGGATACTTTTAAAATTGATTATTATTTTATATTAAAATAGAAAAATATAATAATTTTATAAAGGATTTTCCAACGCATATATATTAATTAATAAATTTTGAACTGAGCTTTTCAATGAATTATGTTTGCAAAAAAAGAAACTTACAAAAGCAATTCAAAGGTTTTGTTAATTAAATATTAGTAATTAATTAGCATTAATATCATATTTAGATTTTTTAAGGATATCAAAAAAGATTGTTAACCAAGTAAGCTCTACATAAGATAAATTTAAATAGGGGATACTTAAAATAGTAATAAATTATACCTAAAGCAAATAGCTATCTAACTAAATAAAACTATAATAAAGATTTATGATGAAATTAACAGACAAGTAGAGGTAATTTAATATTTTTATTATTTTCAATTGCTGCTTTTACTATGATTTAAATTTTAAATAACTAATAGATCATTAGCTGAGTTAAAAACCACAAAAAGGGAAAATACAGTAAACTATTTTTGAATTAATCTACAATTTTAAATAAAATTGATCTCAATATCTATCATTTTGATTTATTTCAGCAACTGTTTTTTTAAAAACTAGCTTGGCGATTCCAAATTCTAATCCTCTATGATAAACAATCCAATGATGTACTCAAAGATCGCAAAACTTTAAGAAACAGGACAGACTTATTGCCAAAAAAAGGAAGTAGAAAGAGATAGACTTGTAATTAATAATTATTTTGCTGTTTAGAAATTATTTTTTAGTGAAATACTGCAGTAAAATGAAATTAGATAGATTTCTTTTGTCTGTGATAACATAAACATTAAAATTATTAGATTTAACAATCTTTATTAGAAACTTGAATAATCAGTCAATTAATTTATATTCTTATTTAATTACAAGGAATAATTGAATGAAGAAATTAAGGAAGCTAGCATTCGCCTTGAGGAAAAGAGAAAAGAAATTATGGAAAAAAAGAGAAGTCCTAAGGATGACAACCCTATTCGTTTAGAGAAAAAAATGAAAGCTATGCATCTAAAAATAGACAATATTAGAAATAAATACAATTATGCTGATTCATAAAATAGAGATTTGAAAGAAGACATTAACAAATTAAGAAGAGAAATCAACCTTTATAAGCAAATCCAAAGTAAATAAGATGTTTATATGATATTTAAAAATGAACCAAAAAATTCAATTTGCTTATTAATTTTTGTTTTAAACTAAATTATTTTAAATTTTATTAGAAATTCTTAGCAAAAGAATTTAAGATGCAAAAAAAAGTGTTTCAGATTAGTCTGAAAATGCTAGAAACTAAGATAAAATGTTTGAGGAAGGAGCAAAGACTCTTTATAAGCACTAGTCAGAGTATTAATTGTAAAAGAAAAGATATGAAAAAGAATTCCAAAGTGTTTATCATGTCTTGGGTGATGAAAACCGTGACCAAAGAAAGAGAGAAAAGTTTGGTATTAAAGGAGCTGATGGTTCAGTTATGAAATCTTAGTCACCAGTAATAATTATTTATAAATTCATTAATCAACTATATTAGATAATAAAGCAAATATTTCCATAATTTTATTTGATTCGTCTTTAATAATTTTATTTAATTTATAAATAAAAAAGTGGTCTAAGAGTGGCAGTGACTTTTTTAAGAGCCATACATAAGGATTTTAAGATGCTTTAATGGAAAAGCATGGAGTTGGAAAGGGGAATAAAAAACATGACAAAAGAGGAGACGGAGGCCACAATCTAGAATAAATAAAGTAAGAATTGGATAGATATGATGAAGTGCTGTCTTTGTTAGTAGAGTCTTGTCTGAATGAAAAAGTAGATTTTAAAAGTGAAGATAAAAAAAAGAGAAATTAAGTAGAATAAGAATATTTAAGAAGAATCATAAATACTTTTGCAGATTACGAAGATAAAAAGAATGCAATTTATTAATATATTAATTCTCTCAGAGATGAAAGTGAATAGCTTGAGAAGTAAAAGAAAGAAATAGAAGATGAAATCGAAAAATACAAAAAACTACCAGAGCAGATCAAACAAGATCCAAAAGTTTAAAAGTGTTTCGATATTCAAGTAAAAAAAATTGCTTGATTTTTAAATAATTTTATTTTTAAATTTTATAAATTATTTTGTCTAATAAATTGATTTTAATATGAATAGAAATAAATAGAGATTATAAAAAGAAAAAGACAATCATAAGAAATGGAGCATAAATGCTTGATGCTTTATATTAATTAATTAAAAATGTAAATTCCAGTTGTCTTTGAAAAGATTGGGTGTGATTCTGAAGAATATACCAGAGAACTTGGTGAAGAATATGGTCCATTTAACTATAAAGATATAGATGAAAGCAATATTATTTAATATTTGGCTATTTTAGAAAAAAGAACCAATGATTTACTTCAGTTGTAAAACTAAGCATTCAACAACGGAAAATAAGGAGTAATTTTTTTTTTTAAGTTGAAGATATTCTAAATTGATTAAATTCAAAAACTATTTATTTTTTCTTGATTATTTGAATAATTTTTATTTTAATTCAAAATAGTACTCAGATTAAAGAAAACAAAAGTATGCAGAAGAGTCTTATTTATCACTTTCTAATATTGGCGGAAAACCCCTTGATTAAGATTTAATAGGAATGCGTATGCTATTTACTAATTTATATTTTTTAAATTAACAAAATTATTATTTTTTTTTTTATTATAGTCGATGCATACAAGATTAAAGCAGAGGATGCTGAAAAAGAAAAATAAATGTTTAAAGTAGAAGAGTTTCAGAAATAAGTCTAAGATACCCTTAAAAATAAAAAAAGAATTATCAAAAGATGAGAACACTTGTTTAAAAATAAGCTTTATTATATTTTTTGTACTATATCTATTCTAATAAGTCTATTTTATTAACTTTAAATATTTATCTCTCAATCATTTTTAAAAGTATTAAAAGTAATAAATATCATTCAGCTATATTTTATATGTGAAATATTTAAAATTATTATTATTTAAATTTACTTAAAAATCTAATTTTACATCTTTAAAAATTAAAATAAATCATGTAAATATATTCTTTAAATTTTACTTTAATTATCATCAAACAAGTAACACAATTGATACACCGACAAAATATTTATTAATTGATTCATTCTTTAATTAACTTTTTTTTTAATATGATAATAAAATTTCATGTATGTACTACTAAATCCTAGGATTAATCGTATATATATATATATATATATATATATTTAAATGAGTTTAAAATTTAATTAATTTAATTTTTTTTTACTTAATAATATTTCAAAAAGAAGTTTTAGAATAAAATAATATAATTTAACATCAATAGATAATAAAATTGGCTATTTTTCTTTAATAAAAAGTTTATTAACAAGCTAATTACTTCCGATATAAATTTTGAAAGGAATATATTAAAATGAAATTTAACTAATAAATAAGATTAATTCAATTTGTGTCTTTATCTCTTAATCCAGTTATGTAGTTTCTAGGATGAATTGGATAGGGAGCTCTGTCTGTGCCAGCAATAATACCCTTTTTCTTGGCTTGCTCTATAGCGAACTTTCTAATGTCCCACTCTGTTTTACCAGTATTTGTTTCGTTGTCTTTTGGAAGATAAGTTTGAGCTTCTGAATCTACCTTAAAGTTAGATAATATAGTTTGACAAGCTTTAGTTTATCTTTTTCTAATATTAGCCATTTGTAATGCTTTTTTTCTGAGTTCCCATTCATTCCAGCAGTAGTTAGGGTCAAGTCTCTTTTCGACAAAGTGAAGAGGAGTCTCAATACCTTTATCTACCATCAATTTATTAGAAAGATGGTGTCCTCCTTCTTGACCAGACACGTAAATATTTAAGTTAACATTTTTAAAGGAGTCATCCATTCTAAGTAAGTGAATTAATTCTGGATTCCTTCTGCATTAGTTAATTACACCTTAAATAAATTATTGAGGATCACCTAAAAATTCATTTATGCTCTTTTCATCAGAGAAAACACAGTTTTTATCCTTGTATCTACATATTTAAAAAAACAAAATAAACTTAGTCTCTCAATAATAATATAAAAATAACAAGCTTTTAATTATAAGCACTATTTTTAATACAATTTCAAAACAATCTATCTAATAAAATAATTTATCATTTACTATTATTTAATGTAAATGCTACATTATTAATGAAGTCTTAGAATAATTTATCTTTTTTTCTCATCAATTTATATTATCAACTTAAAAAATTTATTTGTAATTTGATTTTATTTATCAGTGAAAAGCAAATGTCTAAAAAAATATTTTCATTTTGGATATAGAATATTTTTAGGTTAATTATTAATTTTTACCTGAATACACCTAAAGCTGGCTTACCTGGTAATAACAAACCATCTCTTTTTACAATTGACCACAGACAAAATCCTAAATAATCGAGGGGAGTTTGCATGAAATCAGGAGTGTTTTTAGGGAGAAGACGTTCAATGCCACAGTCTTCTGAATATTCAATTTCTACTTACTCTTCATTAGAGGGATCTTGACTGATATTTTTTGCAGTAAGGATCAAATTTCTAGGTAAAGTCAACTTAAATCCTTTTCTCATTTCTTAGAGTAACTCGAATAATTTAACTCTTGTTAAGCAAAGTTTCTTTTCTTCTAATAATTAGATGTAAGCTTGAGCCAAAGTAGCAAATTTAGGATAAACCTGGAATAAAAATCAATAAAAAATTAATTAAAATACTAATCTCAATTTAAATTGCTTTAATTTGTATATACCTATTCCTTAGGAGCTGAAGACTTTTACTTCAAAAGAGTTTCAAGATCTTTAATTTCTTTAAGATATCTTGTTTAATTAGAATCTACACTGTTTTCAGAAATATCAACATCTTCTTAAATTGAAAGAATATATGAAAGATATTATCTTAAGAATGTCAATTCGTCTTTATATTATTTAAATTATTCATCGTTTATTTTTATTTTTCCAGGACCGACATTCTAAAAGAATATAGTGTAGTTATCACAATTTTCAATTACTTCAAAAGCCTCCTAACGAATTCTTTCAATCAAGTCTCTTCCTTCGTATTCAAGCAAATCTTAGAAAGGGACTAAGCCAATACCACCTTTTTAATTACAATATAAACAATTTTATTTATATTTTTTCACAAATATTAATTCAAAATATTCTTTTTGCAAAATTAATTATAAAATCTTATTAAATTGCTTTATGCTAACTAATTATTTATTGTTCTCAATTAAAAATGATTATTTTGATAATTTAAAATGTGCATTTTTAAAAATTTCATTATAAATTTGAATATCTTTTTGAAAATTTTATTTATCTGATTATTCTGTTTAGATTTAGCAAGCATTTAATACAATATTCATTTTATTTAATTATTGGTTGTTACCTTTTTGGATCCATTTGTTGAAAAGACGAATTCCAATAACCAAATTAGATAATTCAACTAGCTGAGTTACTTTTTCAGAATTATTTAAGGAAACAAAAGGTCCAAGAGCTGCTCTTGGAATAACACTTTCGAGACCTGCAGCAACTTCCTTTTCAATGTTAAATTAAGTTGCCTAATTTTCAGAATCCAAATTACCAGTTTTATTTGTTCCATCATACATAAGTTCCTTATTTTTGTAAAGCAAAAAATTGAATATTTTCTTAAATAGTACAGTAAGGCCTTCAAAATCTTTGGCATTTTTAATTTCAAGAGTAACAACTTCATCTGTTAACTTGCCCGTTTCAATACTTTAATTTTTTATTCTCTCCTATCTTTGTATTTCAGATTCAATGTAAGCGCTATCATAAGCTAAATTTCAATTAAAATTATTTTTAAAGCCATAATAAAACGAAATAAAATAAATTAAATTTGCATTTTAATAGTCTTATCGTGATCGACCACTCTTTTTAGAGTAATCAAGCTAATCTTTTTATGCAATTAATTTTTATATTTATTACATATTTGCATTTAAATGGTCTTCATATTTGGCTTATCTATTTGAGATAATTTTTAAAGAACAGTTGCCTTGAGTTCATCAACTTGAGATGCTGTCAATTTATCTTCTAAGTAGAATCTGTCAGTTTCTTAATTTAAAAAATATCTTAGTTATTAGCTTTTGAGCATACATGATGCATATGATCATTTATGAAACTAAAATCAATTAATCTATCTATCTATTTAATACTTTACTTGGATTGTAAATCGTTTAGGTAACAAAAGCGGCAAGCGTTTCTGTTACTGGGTGATTGTTTTCTCTACACTTATAAATAACATATTTAACTATTTCTTCAAGCTAATTCATTTTATTAGGTTTTCTATCTATTTGTAAATTTGCTACTTGTAATATATAACTTTTTATATGGATTTATTATTAATGTTATTACAGTTTAATTTTAAGTAATTCAAGATTCAATTAAAAGCATTCATTATTAATTAATATTTGTTTCAAAAATTTATCAATTCAATTCATTTAACAACTATGTATATATGAATGTGTGTATCTCTTTATTTATTCATTCTTTCATTCTTTTATTTATTTATCTTATCTACAAAATGTAAAAAATCAAAAAATATCCTTGAAAATGCAACTCATTCACTCAAAAATATTAAAAATAATATTCATTTTTATTTTAATTTCAATAGTTTTTATATATTTTAAACAAAGTAGTTTAAAAAATTATTTTAAGTTGATGAAATTGATCAATTTGATGCTTTAGATATTTTGTTATAATTTAAAAAGTTTCAAACTGAGAGGATTTTTAAGTTTGTTTGTATTATTGATAAATAGCTTTGTTATTTATTATAATTAGAAAGATAAATAAAATGTATTAGGTTTGATTATAATTTAAAATTTTTAAATTAATTTTTGGAAAAAAGTTTAATCCAATTTAAAATAGTTCTAATTTTTAAGGTAAATGTTAAATTTTAATTGTTTTTATTCTCAAAAATTAATAATTTTTCGTAATATTCTAATTTTGTTGCTTTGAAAATAAGGTTGAAGTATTTTAAAAGTAAATAAAAAATTTACCTGCTTATTTTTTAAACAACAAATTAAATTTTTGCTAATTCTTAAAAACTGAAATTCAAATTAAATAAATTCAAAAATATTAATTTTTATTTATCATTCAAGTTCTAAATGTTTAAATATTTATTTTTTTATAAGATATTTAATGAAAAAAAATTATTTTATTGAATATCTAATTTATTAAAAATTAAAAAAATGTAATCTTAATAATGATTGGAGATATTTGCTAACGATATTTGAATTTTGGTTTAATCACTTAGTTGTATTTTTAAATCAAAAAAAATTATTAGTTTGTTTGTTGTAAATTTATCAAATTAAAAAAACATAAACAAGTTCATTAGAAAAGCAAATTTATATAGTGTGTTTTAGAATAATTAGATGATTGTTAATGTTTTAGATTAGCAGCAAATTAAGATAAAAGCAGATTCATATGAAGATCTCTTGATAGAGAAGAGCCAGCAATAGTTAAAACAAGTTTTTAGTAGATACACCAAAGCTAAAGAAATAACATTAGAATTAGATAATAAAAGTTAGTATAAATATGACAACTCAGATATAAATGAAATGCTAAAAGAGTTATTAACTAAATTAAATAAATTTGATGTGATTATAGACATTAGAATTCAAAATTTTCTCAGCTTGCATTATGATGGTACTCTCATTTCTCATTCTTATAAGTTAAATCAGAAATAAGTTTTAAGTAGAAATAATAACATTATTAACAATGTATAAAATGATTTGAATTCAGAAGATCAAGTTAAAATTTTAGAAAATCACATAATTTACATCGACTACATAGGTAAAATATTCGCTCATTTTAAATATTTTATTTTTATATTAAATTTTTAAAGATAAATTTATTATAGAATTTGATTTATTCATTTATTCTTTGTTTCTCTTTTGAATTTTTTTATCAAATCTTTTACTTTATACTTATGCTGCTGATCTGACAGTATAAATAAAATAATTTAATAATTGCAAAATTTTGACTTTATTTTAGTAAAAATTTCATATAAATTTAGTTTATTAGAAATTCGAAGTGAATGTATCATTTAGAATCTTAAACGACGACTATAGTTCAAATCAGGACAGCAAATAAGTGATAGAAAATTTAAGTTATTATTTAAATCATGTGATTAATTTCTCTTTAACTAATGTGCTGAGTATTGAAAATATTCTATTAACTTAAATGAAAGTTAAAATCTATGAATAGTAATTCAAAATTGACTGCTCCTACAATAAAGTTAAATTGCATGCATTAATTCAAGACGAAAACTCTTCTTTTAGCTATTGCATTATTAGACTGATTAAAATGTTTTCTGCTAATTAAATTGATTTGTATGTTGATGATGAAACAATGCATGAACTTTTAGATCATTTATTTCATGAAGAAAATAAGGAAAAAGCAAAATCTATTAACTAACTAAAAATCAAAGCTTTTTCAAGAAATGACCCTTAGAAATTTATCAATCTGATTTAAGAGGGTGACTCTATAAAAATAGAGTACAATTCTGATAGAATGAAAATATAAAATTACATTTTAGAAAACCTTTTTACAGTTTTTAATGAGAACATCATTAAATTCTTCTTTTTAGAAGTAAGATCAGTCCATTTTTTAAAAGAAGTTAAAAAGATATTAAAATATGCTAACATTCATAAATAAAGATACCTACATATCAACACTAGATCGGGAGAATTTTTCATTAAAAGAGAGTAAATTGACAATTAAAAAATATTATTTGATCATAAATTAAATATGGATACACAAGATCTAATATTAAGATAAACTAATTAAAACATCTACGAAATATGTTAATTCAATAGCTAAACAAGCGAGTGTAATATAATAAGTGCAAATAAATAATTCATTAAAATATTGAATAATTTAAATGTCCAAGTTTTTAGATATTTTTTCTACACACAAACTAAAGCCTATCCAATTAACATAAATCTTTCAGAATAAGAAAAAAAAAATATACTTTCTATGATTGACAGTAAATGCTTTTCAAATGTTTTGGATATTAGAATAAATTTGAGAATAATTAACAACAAACTAATTAATAAACCAAAACATGCACTTTTAGCATTCTTAACACGCCTTAAAAGGTAAAACTAACTAAATATACTAAGGAAAGAAGTAATATAGGAGGTATTTACTACTTTCTATTTTAAAGAGTAAAATGAATGAAACTTTTTTAAATACTATCTATTAAAAAAAACATAAATTTAAACAAATAAAAAACACTTACAAGGAAAATGTGCTAATTAAGAAGTAATTAATTGCTTGTTTTTATATAAATTTAGTATTTTCTTAACTAATTTAGTTATATATCAGCTAGAAATCCTATTTTTTAATTTATTTCTTTAAGGGGTGGAAACAATAAAAAATTTATCAGACACAAACATAAAATATAATTGATTTTAAAAAGAAAATTAGGTAAAATGAAATTTTAATTATAATTTCAATTTTATTTTTAGTAATACCAAATTAGATATCTACCTAAATCTTTTTATTAAATCAAAAATATTATGTGTGATTAAACTTAGCTAAATGATTAGTTATGGAAAATAGCAAAAATTATTAAAAGATAAATAAAATATTGTAATACTGAAGGACTTTGAATATATTTGCTTTTTAAATATTCAAAGACTTTTTAAATAAATTAATCATTTTTTAATGAAAAATTTTATTTTAAATAAATTTTTAATCAGCTAAATAACCAGCTTATAGGAGTAATTAACTAAATAAAACTATTAAAAAAATCTTGTTTTTATGTTCAAGTTGAAAAAAAAAAATTTGAATTGTTGGTTTTTATTTTACTAAAAAAAACAAATCTTAATTTGGTAAATATCATTTATTCGATTTTTTAAGTTAAAAATATTGTAGAAACAGGAATATTTAGAACAAATAAAATGGGTAATTCTTAGAAATCTGCATTTTAAAAATAATATTTATCTTCAACTAGCTAGCTGTTTGAAGGCGATAAACAGGAATTCATTATTATCTGGGGAGACCCAAATAATAATTATGATAATGATTGTGTCAAAAAACTTTTAATTGATAAATTTCCTTTCTTGAATGAAAGAATCTATAAGTATGAAAATAGTTTAGATTTTAGAAGATAGTCAGCTTAATTATCAAAGAGGAATGTCTTGTTTCTTATGAGCGGCACGTTCGCAAACTAGAAGATTTCTGAAAAATCTAACCTTGAGTGGGTCAACAGTGAAATTTAACAATAAAATATACATTCTAAATCAATTATCTTATTTACAAGCATGAGCACAATATAAAATAATAATTGGACAATCTAGAATCTTTAATAAAGGTTTAAATATGTTACCTAATTAAGCATAGACTATAGTTCTTTACTTATTAGTTTTGATAAGATGATTTTTAATAGAATACATAGGTCGTTTGTATAGTGCAACCAATTAGATTATTACTTTAGATCAAAAACTTAAATTATTTTAGATATTTTTAAGAATACACTTTATTACAGCTTTAGCAATCTCTAAATCAGTTCAGGTGACTTAACAACTTAATTTGAAGGCTTGTGTGAGTACCTCAAAACATGTGAAGTTTAAGCTCCTCTCACTCTTTACTTATCAGAAATTGATAGACTATCAACAGTTAAAATTCTTGAAACTTGCTTATATAAAAATGGAGTTATAAATAATGATGAATATATAATTTAAAATATCATAAATCTTTACACTCAAGAGACACCAATTTACAAAATTTTAAATTTATCTTTAAATACTATGAATCCTAAAATTTATTAATACTTGAATAAATTATATAAACTATTTTCAAAGTGTCTTTATTTATATGAAGATGGACAGCAACTATCACAAGTTTAATTATATAGAGGAGCAGCTATTTAAAGATATTAATATGATACTCTTTACGAAGAATTTTAATAAAACACTTTGAAATAAAATCCCACTTTCATAGTATTTCCTCAATTTTTGTCAACATCATATATAGAAAAAGTAGCTCAATAAATCACCTATTCAAGATTTGCAGAAGTAGAAATTGAAAATACAGGAAGATAAGACAATCTGGATTTATTTTCAGTGACTAATAAAGAGTATTTAAAAAGTGAAGATTTTAGAAAGGCATACAAAGTATTAATTAAAATTAATGCTTAATTTGATAAAAAAAATAAGAATAGGCCAAAATCAATTAAAGATATTGCTCAATTTTCTTCAGAAAGTGAGTATCTTTTCCAACCATTTTAAGCTTTTAGAGTAGAATCTATGGAATAAGGTAAATTAGATGGAGAATCGTTGCAAATGAATATTACATATATTATTTGATAAATATTAATCAATTTTAAATATAAAGAATTTAAAAATCATTTAATTTTCTAAAAACTATTTTAGAAATATTTTGTAAGAAAAAAAATTTATTTACCAATTTAAATTTAATTGAATAGAATATTATTAATATTCTGGAGTTTATTTATTTTCCTATCATTATTTACTTGATTTTTTTAATGTTAAGTAAACTTATTTAACTAATATTCAATTTACTGACAATATCATCTAATTTATATTTACTATATGCTTTCCTAGACTACAATAAGTAATTTTTTCCTTAAATTTTAAAAAACTTGCTGAATTAGTTATTTAGTTATTTTTATAAAAATTTTTTTAAAATTGGTTGATGTATAAAATTTTACAGTAGTAAATTAGATAGATATTTTATAAAAATATAAATGGTGACATAAGATTAAGTATTTCGATTAATTATGAGTATTTTATAAGTATATTTAAATTATTATTTTTATGTTGTAAATATTTAGTATTAAAAGTTTACTCAACTTCATTTGTTTGTTTACTTATTTATTTATTTTTTTGTTTGTTTTTTGAGTTTAATCATTTAATTTGATATGATAAATAAATCACACTTTTTGCTCAAAATTAAATTAACCAGGAGAACTTGTTGATGGCTTTGTTTAAGTTGGGGCCATTTACAAGTCATTTTAAGTTCTTCTGATTGTATCATCTTGTGACTCTTCATTTTCATAAATCTGACAAGCAACATACTCTTTTTCCATAGAATTGAAATCATTCTTTTTCAAAAAGTTGTCTTAAATCCAAAACTAATTTGATTAAAAAGCATAGAAAACATATATATTTATAATTAAACTAAAAATTTACTTGTATTGCATTCAAAATAGCTGGTACTATAACCATAACTATAATAAGCTTCAATTTGACAAATGACTCTAAGCTAAAATATAATTTTAAGATGTTTATTTTTTAGTTGGGATTATTTATTATTTTACAAACTAAACATCCAGCTGATTATTGGCTATAGGTATGGAGAAATTCCTGATTACAGTCCGTATAAAAAAAATTTAGAAATAACCACAATAAGATTCCAAATTAGGAGTTAAGAAAGCCAAACACAATAGGATATTTTTACTATTGGCTTTAACAAATGTATATTGCTTTCATCTTCTCTGCTCTTTTTTTTTGTTTTCTAGCCACTGCCATTTTCTGGTATTATTACTTTAAAGTAATTTCCTGTTTTGAATTTCTAGTTAATAATTTATATTGAACTACTTAATGTTGTGAAGATTATATTTAATTAAAATTTATAAAGTCATATTCAAAATGATCATTTTTTTATTTTAATAGTAGTTTCAAAATTTATTTGAGCTATTTTATCTTCCTATTTTATTGGTTTAATATGATGTTTTTATTATTAAAATATCCATCGTTGGCCTATAACTCAAGCTGTAATTATAAATTTCCAATACAGCTTTGAATTTCTAGTTAACTATATAGATAATTTTTTTTAACTACTTAATGATGTGAATATTATTTTTAATTAAAAATTTAAAGAGCCATATTCAAAATGATAACTTTTTTATATAAATAGTTGTTTAAAAATTTATTTGAGATAATTTATTTTCATCATTTCTTTATCTAATATGCTATTTTTACTATTAAAATATTTATCGTTGGCCTATTCAAACTATATTTATAAATTTTAAATACAACTTTCAAGTAAATGTAAACCTAATCATCAAAAAATTCATTTCTTTTGATATGGAAATAATTATTATTAGGTTTGTTTATTTAACATTGAAAATTATTAATTTTAAATAATCCTAAATTTTCTATTTTAAATAATAAAAGTCATAGTTATTGATTGTTTACCACTAAATGATACCTTTCAAAGAATTTCTCAAATATAGACAAGATTATAAAGCAAATGAAAACTCCAAGTGTTGTGTCAAACAATACAGTAACAAAGTACCTACATTAATGAAATAAGTAATTAGTATGAATCTTGTATATGAGCGAATGAATGCTTTAAAGATAATATAATACCAGTTGCATGCATCTAAGTCAGACTCTCCACTAAGTGTTACAGCAAGTAATACATTTAACATATGTGCCACTAATGCAGAAACACCCTATTTTGAGTTATCCTAGTATATGTTTGATATTTAAATATCAGAAAAGAGTAAAATAGCAAGTTAAAATTACCAAAGTCCAAATTTTCCATAGCCTTTTAGGTCTTTCTTTATGTCTCTTATCTATTCGTTCATTTTATATTCAAAAAATATATTTTTATATCATTAAATGATGTTTTTGTTATGATTGAATTACATATCAAAATCAAGAAGCAAATAACTGCCAACGAAACTTAGACTAAATATCCCTACAAATCTGTAATTTCACAGCCTTCTCCCATTCAATAAGAGTTTAAAATAACTAATAAAATATTGCTAAAGCTTTGAATTTTGCTTAATGGCTATTTATTGTGCTGACTAGTAAAATTAATATTTAAAGATAAATATTATCAAATTTTTAATTAAAAATTATGAACGTCAATTGTATTTTATCTTAGTTAGTTAATTTTAATGATAAACAATAAATAAATAAACAAATCAATTGATTAAATAATTCATAAAATGAATAAAAAGTTGATTATACTTCTTATAAAAAACATTAATCTATTTAAAAGTAGATTCATTTGAATGAACCCTTAGTAATCGTTAGTTAGATAGTTAATATTGTTCAACATTTTAAACCATTTAGTAAAATAGCTCAAGTCCTTTTAAAAATTAATTTCATAAATTATCAATATGAAATAGAAAATAATTTCTTCAAAAATTGATTAAATAAAAAATTTTAGTATTTTTAAATTTAAAATAAGAAATGAATGTATAATTGAAATTAATAAATATAACACACTATAATTCATACAAAATAGCATTGTTAAATATAAACAAAGAAGTTTTCTTAATTTATTTAATACAATATTTTATTGTTTTTAATTAAGCATCTTAAAATTAGATTTTCGACGAAATTAATTTACATTTCATTTATTTTAAATAGTAAATTTTTTTTTATTTTCAACATATATATAGTTTTTGTTTATTTATGAATTTTTATTGAAAGGAGCTATTTGAAAAGTGAGATTTAGAAATTTAAAGGTAATTATTATGATTTATTATCTATTTAGATAAGTTCAAATTCAGGTAAAAAATATATATTAATTTATTATTTCAGGTTTTTGAGTTAAAATGAAGTGTTTGGTTTCAATTAATATAATGAATGATTTATCTATCTATCTATTTAAATTATTTTAAAAACAAATTAAATGATAATATGATTCAACTCTAGCACATTGACAGAATATTGATGAAGTCATGATGCAGCCTCTTTTTAACAATGTCAGGCACCTTTTGATCTTTGAATGTTTTGAGTATTTGAATTTAACGTTATTTTACTTTGTTGAAACTAAAACCATTTATTTAGTCCTCTATTTATTCTTAGAGCTCGTGGTTATTTGCTGTCTTTTTTTTAATTCTATTTAAGAGTATTTCTGCATCATGAAGAGTCTTTGATCTAACTCTCTTTTTTTCATTCTGACTTTAATTTAAAATAGACTGTGAAGGGTTAGTTTTTAATATTTCGCTGCTTTGATTATTCAATTAGTTTTTTATTGATTGTGAATTTTCTTGTAAACTGGTTGTGTTATCTTAAATATTCAAAAAGCTCATTCCAACTAAATCGTTGTTTGTTATAGGAGTTGTGCTGTTTTAAAGTATAGGTGAAGGTTCAATTTAGCTTATACTATGATTCATTCTTAATTCTTTCAAGTTTTTATTATTATTTTGTAAACGATGACTCTTATAGTTGTTGTCCCTTTACACTTTATTTTTATTGCTTCTTTTAACTTCAGTTAATATACGACTGCTTGCTTATGACTATTTGCTTTACTGCTGTAAATCTGCTGAATTTTAGTTTAAAGTTTAAGAGTTGAAATTCAATAATAATTCAGTAGTTGCTTCATTTGTTAGATTTGTTTGATTAGCTGTTGTATTGGTATGTAATGATTTGTGAGAACGGTTTTTTCTATTGGGATTACCTTCTGATTTAACTTACTTAACATCCATTAATTTCATAAAAGAAGCATCCACTAAAGACTATATTGAAGAGTCCAAAGCAGAGAAATTCTTATTAATTTTATTTTGGTTATGCTTTAAACCAGAATTTCTTCTATATAATCTACTTTAATTATCAATTTTGTTTTGGTTTCCCATAATATTTTGATTTGTTTCATATTAAGAGTTATTAACTTATTGTTGAGACATATTTTAGTCTAAAAAGCTACTATTGTTGTGTACACTGTAAAAATTCCTTTATCCACTTAGCTGTCTGCGCTGATTGGTATTATTTTGCTCTTTAACTTAAGAGGTATTGTTGATCTATTTACCATTACTTCCAATCTAAGGTAGCTTAACTCCATGCATAGAATTATTTGAGTTAATATTGTTTGGGTAAACCATATTAACAGATATTTAATTTTCATTTACTTTTTTTACATTATTGAGAAGGTTTATATCAGTACCACTTATTTATTGCTTTTTAGTTTATTGCAACTGTTATTATTCTGGGCTGTTAGAACTTTTTTTTTAGTTTGTTATAAATTGAATTTGATCCAAAAGCTCTCCAAACTTAATTTTTTACTACTCTATTTTGTTTTATAATTTGGACTTTTAATTTACTAAGTTTTTCAAGCTACCATTTTCTTAACTCTGATTTTTTTAACTCTAAAATTGCTAATTTTTACTTTTTTGAGATAAATCCTTAGTTGACTAATTGAATTGCTATTCATTTTATTGATTTTAATTATTATTTATCAATTGTTATTCTTCTAATTACTTTCTATTCTAACTGTTTGATATTTAAGAGCGAGAGACTCTAAGAGGAACTTTCTTCCTCTAAATTTCATCACACTCTGTCTTGCAAACGTTTTCTGAATCAAAATTCATTTTACAATTTTATTCTTAATTTTGATTTTCAGATAAATCTTAAGCATTATTTTCTTTATCAACTAAAACTACCTGTTTTAATTTACCTTGCCTAGCAGATTAAGAATTTTTTAATATTTTATTAGATGGTTTTGATATCATATTATCAAAGCTAGATTCCTTTAGTCGTTTATCAGGAGTTGTGCTTGAGCCATTTTTATTTTAAATTGATGTGTCTGGGTTTTCAGAATCGTTTTTCAAGTATTTGAATAACTCTTTATTCAATTTTTTCTTATCTTCTTTAGTGACTTAAAAATCAATATCTCCTTCTACAAGATCTTTGATTTTTTTGGAAATTGAATTTTTCTTTTGGATTTCATTTGAGTTATTTCTTTTGTTAGTAAATTATTGATCATCTACTTTGTCTTAGTATTCACTTAAAGTATCATTTTTATCACCTTTGATGTTAAACTTAAATTATAAATCTCTCTTAATTTATTTGTATACTTCTTCTTAGTCTAAAAATTTTTAAGTTTTAGCTATAATATCTGAGTATGCAATTGCTTCTAAGTCACTTTACTTTGGACTCTACTTAAATTCTTTTAGGCCTTTTTCTTATGAATCCCCATAATCTACGTAAACTAAATGACCCTTTTTATGTATATCAATAACGCTTTTAGCTATTTCTTCTTACTGCTTGAATATATTTTCAGATTGATTCTTAATTTTGTTAATCTTATCCCTCTTCTTTTATATCATATTTTCTTTGATTTCCTTCCCTTTCTTCTCGAAAAGTATTTATCTTTATATTTGCTACTCACTCATCTACTAATTTTGATTAAATTACAGAAGTTTCTTTTATCTTTTGATGCTGTTAATTGTATTTTAGAGCCCTGAATTTAATCTTGAGTTGGCCTTTGAATACATTTAATCATTTTCATTAAATTATGGCTCATCAATAATGTGATAAACTTTAGCAGTTTAAAGCTACTTTATATCCATTTCTTCATCTATCTGTGATTAAAATATAAATGTATATCTATCGACAACCTTGGCTTTCTCCTCATCGTAATATTTCTTGGCTAAATTACTTAAAACTGACATTATTGCTGCTCTTTAAAATTTAATCAGTCAGTTATGCGTTCTTATTATTCAAAAGTATCTCTAATAATATTCAAATACAATCTTACATATAAAAAACCTTTGTTAAATAATATTAATCGTGAAATATTAAATTAAATACAAACTTTTTAGTTTTTCAGTATATTTTATAAACATTTATTTTAGTGTTAACAAACAATTTATCCATCACCACCAAATTTATCTTAGCAATAGTTATTATTTATTAAAAATAAATTAATAATTATGACTATTTCATTCCACTAAATACTTACTTATAGAAATATATTTATTTATTTACTATACTAACAAATTATTCATTTATCCTTTTCTAATTAGTTACTTTCTTACTTAAATTATATTATCTAAAATAATAGTTTCTCATTTTAAAATCTATCTCTCAAAATATTTGTAATAATTTATTAAAAATTATTAAAAAGAGAATAAAATATTTTTTTTTACTTAAATTATCGAAAAATAATTTTTTTTAATAAATTAAATGAAGAAGAGTAAATATAAATTTTGATAAGTTATCACTAAAAATGGTATAAATGTGATTATAATAGATAGAAAGATAATAAAAATGATAAAGTGTACTTTTTTCTCAAAAAGAATATATTTTAGTTAAAATAAATGCTAAAGTTAAAATAAAAAAGTAAAAACTAAATTTTAAATAATATTATCAATTAATACATTTTTATTAATTTGCCAAAATAAGAAATGTCATTTTTATTGAACAATAAAATAATTATAATTATGATGTTCACTAAAAAATTATTTTGATTTAGCAAATTTTATGGAAATCTATCGATTTTTTAAAAATTTTGCTTAAATAAATTGAATTTGAAAACTACTTTTACAAAAATAAACAATTCATTAAGTTTGTTAGATTAATGATATTTATAAAAAAAGAAATATTTATGAAGATCAATTAATAATAAATAAGTTAATGGATGGTATTTTTTTTATTTTTAGTTATGAGATGAGTGAGTGGCTTTTACAAAGCATGCTCTGTAGCATAAAAGATTCGTTGGAAACTAAAATTCATACAAAAATATTGGTGTAAAGTATTGATAATCAGAAAAGAAAAATATCATTAATAAAAGTTAATAAATATTTTTTAATTTGTTAGAGTATGCTAAACACCTCATAAATTGAAATATTAAAAATCCATAAAAAACAATTAACAAATTTATTAAATTTTTAATTTTCATTAAGAGTTAAAGTTTTACAAAAATTTAAACAATTAAGCAAATAAGTAAATAACTACTAAAAGTACAATTTTTAATCTTAGAGATATTTGAAATAAGAAGGTAGTTCAATATAATTATTTTATTGGATATATAGATTATTATTAAGAAGATTCAATCATAAAATTTAACTTTAGATTTAGGTCAAACAAATATTTATATATAAATAGGTAAATAAAATGTCAAAGATAGGTTATTAAATGAGTTTAAATCCTTTGGATGATAATAAAAGAAAGTGTTTGTTGCATGGATTGGCAATAGAGTACTACTGCAATGAGGTAAATTGTAAAGGAAATACAAGAGATTTATGTAAGGATTGCCTGACTCAAACAATCCATGAAACACATAGTCATTTAACAGTGGGAGAAACAGTGCAAAGATTATTGAACTTTTAGAGAAAGATTGAAAATAGCGATTTCAATAATTAATCTAACTACAAGCAAAAAGGATTTGAAAAAGACTAAATAAAATAGTTCTTCAATGAAATGAGAAATAATATTATGGAAACTTTGAATAAAATAGAAATTTAGTTCATGCATTCAATTGATACTATGGAGGGATTTGATCATTCAGAAAAATACAACTTAATGCAAGAATTTTTGAATTCTGTTAAAACTGGTAATTACATCACCAATCCAAACCCTGAAGTTGTTCAGCTAGGTTTGTAAGTCTTGCATTACTAGCAATCACCTAAATATTTCATATAGCAATACTATTCAGAAGGAAAGACAGGAACAGAAAGTTTATTAAATGGTATCAGATAGCATATAGAGGCTCTTGATAACGAATTAACTAAATTCGCCAATTTCAAAGCAAATCCTATCCTCAAAAAGAATTTGACAAAATTATCCAAGTTAGTTAAAGATCCAGATGAACCTTTCCTTCCCACATTTAAAGATAAAATGAAGGTAAAGCAATTAAAATAACTTATTTTTTGTCTTTATAACTTAAGAGATTAGGAATTAAAGTAATCAAATAAATTAAGATAGCTTTAAAATATTATAAAAATTTGAATAGCTTTAGTGAAGAGATAATAAATAGATAAAAATTTAACATTATCATTGCAAAATCTATGATTGGAGCTTAATAATATTTTCTTTTTTATTAAAATTAGTTATTTACTAGTGCACAAAGTCCTATTTATTCTGTAGAAATGATGAATGAAGATTGGCTAGTTGCTGGTGAACATGAAAAAAACGTATTGATTTGGGATTTGAAAACTAATAATTAGATTTTCACATTGTCTGGACATTAATCATTTGTTTGGTGTGTCTGTCCTTTAAACAATGATACTCTTGCAAGTGGTAGTGGTGATAAATCAATTAGAATTTGGCAGTTTGATTAATAAAGGAAATTCGATAGTTATGAAGTTAAAATATTGAACGGTCATTCAGCAGCAGTTAGATGTATTATAAAATTAAATGACATTACAATAGCCAGTGCAGGAGACGATCACACTATTAAAATCTGGGATTGGGCTTCTCAGACTCTCATAAGAACACTCTCAGGGCACAGTGGTTCTGTAACTAGTCTTTGCAGACCAAGTTATGAAGAAATTCTTTCTGGAAGTAAAGATGGCTATATCATGATTTGGAAGTGGCAGTAAATATCAGGACCTCGTCTTAGTTCACAATGCATCCTATAAATTAAAGGTAAAGTTAAATCTCTTTTTTGAATCAAAAAATAAAAAAATTAAATCTTAATTTATCAAAAGAAATATTATTTAAAGCTATTTTTGCTCTTCCAAAATAATATTATAAAATCTACTAATTAAAGGAGTTTAAAATATTTTTCAGCACTTTCTCATTTAGATAAACATTTAATAAATCAAACCAGAATAGATAAAATAATACAAGTTTCTTAAGCTGGGTTCAATATATAATTTGATACTTAATACTGATTATATAATAAAACTAAAAAATTTAACTAAAATATCAATAAATAAATAGCAAAATATAGATAAATAAGTTATTTTTGAAAAAAACCAGTTAAATTTATTAAGAGAAAGCTAAATACTAATTTATATGATAAATAATTGGCTTTTAATTGATTGTATTGAGAGTAAAAAAATGATACTTTTAAGCATGAATAAAAATTAAATGAATAAATTTTGTGAATATTTATCAAACTCAGGGAATAACTTTAAACTATCAAGTATGTCATCTGCCATCCCCCCTTAAAAAAAATAAAAAAGATGACGACAAAAGATTTAACTTTAATATCAATCCCCCTTTATTAAATTTATGAACTAAATAATTTACTTTGGATAACTGGAAATGTATGATTCAATAAAAAAATTAAGTAAGCAAATAATTAATTTAAAATCCCCCTTATAATTATAATATTAACTAAAAGTCTAAAATCTATGAGAATTTTATTTTAAATTTTTGATGTTACTCCTTGTAAAAAAGCTCATTTTTTAACCTACTGAGAAGGGGGATTTTAATGTGATTTGAAAATGTAAATGATTAGATTTGATCATTTATAGTCTTTTTATTGAGTCATATTAATAGTATTATAATTATAAGTACTACCAAACTCATCAAAAGAAAATTTTATTTTATTTGAAGTTTAAAAAGGAAATTTTATTCTTATTTAATTTACTTTTTTATTTACATTCAGCTCATGATGGTGGCGTTTAGACAGTTTGCTAATTATCTAAGACAGAAGTAGCTAGTGGTGGATAAGACAAAACTATTAAAATTTGGAATTGGGCCACTGGAACATGTATCAGAACTTTATCTGGTCATACTGGTAGCATTTGGAAAATATTAAAATTATCCAGTGAAGAGATTGTAAGCACTGCTAATAATAGCTCTATAAAATTCTGGAACTGGAAGACAGAATCTCCAGCAATTCGTTCTTTAGATAGAGCTCATTAAGGAGATGTATATAGTGTATGTAGGTTAAACTAAGATACAATAGTAACTGTAGGTGCAGATAATAGAATTAAAATGTGGTCATGATTAAAAACAAACAAATAAATTAAATGCATAAAAGTATTGAATACATAAAAATCCTAATTAAATCTGTTTTCATTCTCTAAATTAAAATTTTACCAAATTAAATAAATATATTATTACATAAAAAATTATTCTAAAAATTGAATTTTGTTAATAAAACTAGAAAAGCAAATAAAGAATTGCTAATTTTAATTTTTTATAAATTAGTTTTCAGATTAAATTAAAATAAATTAATAACTTTTAAAAAGATAGTAACAATTTTAGATTAGTTAAAAATATTTATGTAAAGTATTTAGATTTGAAATTTTATTAAATATTAATTTCAAAATAAACTCATTCAATCATATTTAAAAAAGACTTTGTTAAACTAGTCTTATGTATTTATTTGTTCTCTTACAGATTTAAGATATTTTTATAAATTTCTTATAAAAGACTTATATCACTTATTTTAATATTAAGTAACGAAGTGTAATTTTAATGCTAAGTAAAAGATAGCTTAGCTTTTTTTTATTAATATTTTTAAGATTTATTTATTAATGCTTTTAATTTAAGAGTGATTTTATTAAGATAAAATTTGGAAGATTTTTATAATATAATAATTGCATAAAATAAAATAGATTTTTGATTAGAAGCCTTTTCTAGAATTGCTTTTTTATGGAATTTGTATTTAAAATTTAATTATTTTGATTATATGATTACTTTGTTTTGTATCAAATTTGATAAGAAAATTATTAATTTAAAAGGTTAATTTTGTCCTCAGAAACAAATTGGGAGTTGTAATTAATTATTGTAGTACTATATATCTTATACAGAAACCTCAAATTTTTGCAGTAAAATAAAAGTATCTAAAAAATTTTGAGCTCATCATAATACTTAATTAATATCAGAAAAGAAGCGCATTATGATGCAGCATTAAAATTGTAAAAATTTTGAAAATTTTAGCTTACACTTAAATGAAAAAATATAAATTTAATAAAATTTAGTTGTAATAAATTACTTTTTAAATGACAGATTAAATTTATTAGATTGTTTAATTATTCATTTTAATTACTTAAGGTTTCTATTTTAATTATCTTCTGATGTATGATAGGAAAATTTTATGAAATTTAATTTAAATCTGCTTTTGAAAATCAAAGATTATTCTCGCAAATATTCAATTTGCAACAGTGTATTTAAATTCTTTTATATAGTAACATAATACTTTACATTATCAAGAAATTCGGAAGAAGCATTAATTTTATTTCAACTAGTTCTTAGAAAAAATCAAGAAAAAGTAAGGCTCTTTTGAATTGTAACGCGCAACAGTGTGTTGCTTATATTATCTTTGCAGTTTAAGTAAAAATGTAAATTTTATCACTATTACATATTTATTAAAACAGTAAATATGATTTTAAGTAAATTTTTATATCGTAGATTTAAAATTGCTAAATAAATCTCAATTATAAATAGTAAAAAAAATTGTATTAAAATGATATTAAAATAAAATGGAATGAACGATAGTGAAAAATGGGTTAAAAATATTGAACAACAAATATTTAGTGACAAATTTATGATGAATTAATTAATTTATTGTAAAATTAGTTGATGTAATAACAAGATAAGTTAAAAAAATAAGTATGACTTAAAAATACAAAGCAAATATCATAAAAAATAAGATATTGTTTGCTGATGAAATTGTCAATTATATTTTGAAATAATGACAATTATTATATTTATCACAGAGATATTGGTTGATGTAAAATTATTAGATATTCATTAAATTAAGTGAAATAGAATGATTGATAATGATCAATCAGCTTTACTTAATATTTTCTTTTACTTGATTCAAGAAACCAAGCAAGCAATCAGAAAAGCAAAATAGTTAAAAAATATTATTCATTGATAAATAGATAGATAGATACCTACCTACCTGCATGATATAATAATTAAAAAACAACAATAGTGATTTTGCTTTTTGATATTGTTCAAAAACAACAATTTTGTAGAAATCATAATTAACTTGAAAATATCAAAAAATTATTAATCAAAAAGTTAGGAACTAAAAAAAAATAATAAATAGAAATCTCTGAAAGCATTCAATCGATAATTTGATAAATTAATTAATTTAGATTTAAAAAATACTTTGCTTTTCTCCAAAAAAACAAACAAAAACCTCTCAAATTTAAGGGAATCAGTCACCATAAAGTCGACTAAAATATTTATTTCATAGCTAAAAAATATAAAAAATACTCAGATAGTTTGCATTTAAAGACAAACATCATAATATACTCTAAATATTTACATAGATTAGGCTGCATAAAAATATAATAAAAATTGAATTATATTCATTTATTTAATTATTGAAGAATGGGGAACATGATGTGCTGCGAGCAAAGCAATGTCAAATATAATTAAAAATAAGAGAAATAACCAAGAATTCCTGTATAAAATCAGACCCAAGCATAAATTTATTATACAAACCCAGCAACCAAAGATGAAGATTTCACTTTCAACGATAAAATCAAGTTATAGTCTTATATGAATAAATATGATGTCAACTATGTTCCTAATTTTACAGAAAACGCTGAAGGAAGCTGGTATTAAGTCGCCCAAAGATTAATTACCGAAATTAACTAAATAAATGTTGACCCTGATTGGAACGTAGCAAATTCTAAGTTAGGTTTAGAAGTTATTTATTCTTAAAAAGATGAAAAAATAATATTTGGGTCCAAGCAAGTACCCACAAAGTTCGTCAACTAGGCTCTCATAAATATAGGAGCTGCTAATAACTTCTAATAAACTGAATCCAACTCAAGCGTTCCTACAGAAAAGTACTAATCTTTTAGAAATTCCACATAAAATTCTTTTTCAAACAACGGTCCTTTAAGCAACCCTGATTTTAAAAGAAGCAAGCAACCTCCTAGCCCAACTCAAAATGTCTAAGTAAATGGACACAGAAAAAGTGTCAGCAATTAAATGTGTGTCAATATTGTAAAATTAGAATTCGAAGTCAGCTGCAGTGCTGAAAAGCTACTCAAAGGATTGCAAAACTTAAAAAGATATACAAATAAAATTTAGAAATAAACGACAATTGAAAGCTCTCAAAACAAAGAATTCAATGTCTCACACATAATCTTTGCTAAATAAATGCAAAAAGTATAACGTGATTTAGTCCTTGCTAGTTTCTACACAGACATAGGTCCTAATCTGAATAACTGCTACACCTCTGTTAACCATCATAAAGTACCAGAAATTGACGATATTGTCCGTGCACAAATCATTAAAGCTGGTCACACCTTCTTTGAGCACTACGAAACCGCAGAAGAAAGACTCACAAGTTCTTTCCACAAAAACTAAAACAAGAGTAACAACACTCAATCTCGCAAACAAAGTCAATTAAATGAAGAATCCACTTTCTAAAACACTGCTCATAATAACTAAACTGCTTTCGGTAGCATGAATTTAAATATTGGGCAAGTAAAAACCAAAGTAAGATTCTATGGAGAGTTTGCTTGCAAAAGCACCTTTGACGAAAATGTTGTTAAAATGGTATTCCTCACAGAATTCAAAGAATATATAGCAATATGCAAAAATATTGCTCAACAAGAGTCTATTTCCTCATCTGAATATGAAGGAGAGAGCGTAGATCACACTCTCGAACATAATGTAGACATGATCGATTGATTGAATTATTCTTAATAAATAAAAATATATATTTAAAAACTAACATTTAGTAACAAACCAATCTCTAAAATTAAATAAAAAATTCATTAATAAAATAAATAATTAAATAAAAATTTTCATTAAAATAATTACAAGTCTCCACCTATATATACTATATAATTAAAATATTAAAAATACATAAATAAATATATTTTAAAATAAATAAATAAATAAATAAATAAATAAAAACATGCATATTTACTTTCAATAATCTTCTGTTTTCCTGTTGAGCCAGATCATAACATATCATATTACTTTCATTCATTCATATTTCATTTTTCTTTGTTTTTTTGATTTTAAAGAATAAAACAGTATTCAATTCCACATTCATATTTGATTCATTTAATTTATTTTTGTTGATTGATTGATATTTTTCTCTAAAATATTTTATTAATTGGTTGTATTGATTTATTTAAATATTTGTAATGTAGAATTATTAACTCTGTTATTTTATTAAAGTATTTATACAAATAAATAATCAGATGTGAGTAAAATAATAAATAAATAAATAAATAAATAAATAAATAAATAAATAAATAAATAAATAAATAAATAAATAAATACTAGTTTATAGTTAAACTGTAGGCTATTAGAGTTATAAGGTTATTCTTAACATGCAATATATAAAAAATATATAATTAACTTTATTTAAATATATTTTTTTAATTTAATTCAAATTAGTTGGACTAATCTTTATAATTTTTTTAAACTTAAAACATGTTTTGATTTTTAAATTTAAATTGTATTTATATTATTTTTATTTTATTTCAACTATTTATAAATATAAATAACATCTTTTACCTCTATATTTCCAATATTTATTTACAGTAAGCATTATTTATTTTTTAGATCAAAATAATCACTATTTAATTCCATTTAAGACCTGACATAATGGCAGATTTCTAAAGGAAAGTCTATCCTTTAAAGGTTTACTATTTAACTTGCAAGTTTAGAAACTTATTAATTACTTATATCAGACAAACACATATATTATTTTGTAGAGTTGTTCAGATTTTAGTATTTAATAGGTAAATAGCAATAATTTAAAAGTTTAAGCATATTATCTGCATTTAATAAGCTATCTTCAATAATTGTTTAATAGCATTAATAGCAAACATTCAAATCAAAAAATTAGTTTATATCTATGAAATCATTTAGATCCAAATCTTAGATATTATACGTGAGCTTTATTAATTCTATAGCTAAATTTTTTATCTTAATCTTAATTTGATCATTTATATTTTTAATTTAGCATAGAATATTATCTATAAATAGTGATATACTCTCTAAATTAAATTTTGCATCACTATATGCTTTAAATTAATTATTATAATTTAAAAAAGATGGAGTATATGTTAAATTTTAATATGCTTATCTGTTAATAATTAATTAGCCAATATTTTACATTTATACAAGCTTTTAAGAAATATCTTAATATTGTAAATCAAAAATTGGAATTTTACAAGCTAAATTTTCTAGATTATCATGAGAAAGATAAAAGATATTTTTAAAAAAGCTTTCATTTAATTCTTTCATTTTGTGAAGTTAATTCAAGAAAGTTTAAAGTTAGTTATAAAAGAGCTTGCTATTTGATTCATCGCTTTCAATGAACGAATACAAATAATTTTGCAAAATCTGTATCACTTTATTTGGGACAAATTAATAATTAGCTATTTATAATTTAGCAGAAAAATATTCCCCAAAATAAGTAATTATTTAGCTTATAATGTTAAAATATTTTTGAGGTAAGTGATTTTATTGGATTCTATTATTAATGAAGGAGAGTTTAAATAGATATTCTCCTCTTACAGTAAGTGTCATGTCATTAGAAATATAAATTTCATTGGGAGAAATACTATGCTGAAATAAACTTTAAAATGAATTTATTAATGTTTTTGTTATATTAAGGCACTTAGTAAATTTAATGTATTGTTCTTTGGAATACTATTCAGGATTTTATTGAATGCTATTGCTAAACAAACCTCCCATATGTTATATTTAATTAATTTAAAGTAGATTTTATACTTCTTGTAAAGGAGTATTTAACACCTCATAATTAATTTTTGATACTATGTACGTGCCATCAAAATGATCAAATATCTCAAGATTTACATTAGTCTATAATCCAATCATATTTAAATCCTCTAAAATTAAATTATATTTCTGTAATTAGCTTACTGCTAATTAATTATTCTAATATTTTTTTACTTCAAAGTATTCTGATTAATTATCATTTATAAATGCTTATAAAAGAAAGCAATCTTCCTATTCATTTATCTTTAATAAAGAGAATTTTTTAAATTAATTTGAGGAATTTATAATTTGCTTTAAAATATATTGATGATTTTGGAAAAAAGTTTACTAATTTTCCTGAATATATTTTAAGAAGCTTGACTGATCAAAGCTTTAACTCAAATTAAATTTAATTAACTTTTCAAAAGGTATTTGTGCAAAAACTTTTTTTTATTCTAAAAAAGCCACTTTTTCATATTATTCAAATAAATAAGGATCTACTGTATGCAATTTAGCTATTAACTAATTGTTAAACTTCTAAAATACAAAACTAGCTTTCATTAAAACTTCAAACAGTGGTACATCTTTAGAAATTTATTAAGTGGAGAAAGCTGGCTTTATATTTAAATACATTTAGTATAAATAATTATTTAGCCCTTCATCGAGTTGGTTATAACCTCCTGTGCTTTGTTAGTAAGAAACTAATTTTTAATTTGAATCCTGAGTGGAGTAATCAAAATCTTCATATTCTATGAAATAAAAAGGCATATCTTCATCTAATCTATAAGAATCCAAAACATTCAAAATTATACTCTTTGTTACCAAGAATCTGCTTTATTAAGCATAATTAATAACAAGATCAAAAGTAGATCCAAGTTAGTCTTATGAAAATATCTCTAAACATTTTTTTTTGTTGTCTCTTTTATCAAAGACTTTCATTTAAAGACAACTCATAGTCATAGCTTTAGTTTATTAAGAAAATAACCCAACATACTTTGAACTAACAAATAGATTTCTTTCTTTAATTTAGTCAATAAGATATTCGAATTGAGGCTTATTTTTCTCTAGCAAATTTAATATCAAAACTATTTCTGACTAGCTAAACTGCCTGCAAGTATTCTTAATTATTTATGATATTTCTTTCTTATTCATTTCAATCTTTGATCAAAATATTAAGCTGTAAAAGTATTAAATGATCTCACATAATTTAGATTAATCAAAAGATTTAAATACTAAATTCCTAATTAGTATTTTATGGGTTTCGGTAAATCAGAATAGAAATGATTATTAAATTAAAAATTATCCAATTTAATAATTATTAGCTAAAATCAACATTTAATAAAAATGAGTAAATCAAAAATAAAAAATAGTTTAGCAATTAAAAATGCTCATTTGCTTTAAAAAAATACGAAATATTTAATTGATAGAAGTAGCTAAATTTCTTTATTTCTCATTGAAATTTTATTAATTTAAAAATAGTACGTACTATTAAAATTTATTTAATTTTTAGTATTGACACCTTTATTTAAATCTCAATATAAAATATTGATAAGAAGTCCTTGATAAAAATTAAGAAATATTTCATGTAATTTTTTTATCTTGCTTAATTTTTAAGAAAGACTTTATTTTTATATAAAAATTATCGTTTTAAATATTGTTCTCGCAAAAAAATTGGTTGTTATTTATATAAATTTATTTATTAAGCATTTTTAGTAAAGTAAATATTTTGAATTATAATCAAATAAACACAGATGATTCGTATTTTACTCAAAAACTCATAACTTATCAATTATTATATGTTTAACATTGATTTTCCTGTGCTATAATTATAATATTAATATTCGTTATTTTTCAAATGGTTTTTATATTATTGATATTCTTTTAATATTTTAGATAATAATAAATAGATTCTAGTTGATAGTTTATCACAGAGGTGGAACAAGTTAGAGTTATAAAACCTGTTAACAAATACATTGAATTTACCCCTGGTTTGTACAAAATTAATTTGAGTTTGAAGGTAATAATTAAAATAAAACATATAAAAATAAATAACTTAATTTTTAAAAAAATTTAGATATACTTTTAATATTTTAGCAAATAATAAATAGATACTATTTGATAGTTTACGATTGAGGTGGAGCAAGTTAGAGTTATATAAACCTGTTAAAAAATACATAGATTCCACCCCTGGTTTATACAAAATAAATTTGAGTTTGAAGGTAATAATTAAAATAAAACATATAAAAATAAATAACTTAATTTTAAATTATTTTTTGAAACAAATTCAATTTAATTGAACTAATCTATGTAATTTTTTTAATCTTAAAACATCTTTTGATTTACCTTATTTTGATTTTAAAGTTAAAATTGTATTTATATTATTTTTATTTTATTTCAACTATTTATAAATGTAAATAACATCATTTATATCTACATTTCCTATGTGTATTTACAGTAAGCATTATTTATTCTTTAGATCAAAATAATCACTATTTACTTCCATCTAAGACCGAACATAATCGCAGATTTTTAAAGGAAAATCTATCCTTTATAAATTTACCATTCTATTTGCAAGTTTAGAAACTTATTAATTACATAAGTCAGACTAACAAATAAAGAAATTTTTAGAATTTTTTAGATTTTAATATTTAAAACCTAAATAGCAAAAATTAAAAAGCTTAAGCAGATCATCTGCATTTCTTAAACTGATTTCTCCAATCTCCAAGTAGCATTAATAACAAACATTCAAGCCAGAGAGTTAAACCAAATCTATAAACTATTTTCTCTTTAAATCTTGCAGGTTAAATGAGAGCTTTATTAATTCTAAAGCTAAACTTTTTGTCTTAATTTTAATAGCTTCATTTAGATCTTTAAACTAATTTAGAAATTAATCTATTGATAGTGCTATTCTCTATAAATTTATATTTGCATCACTTGATACTGTTAATTAATAATTATTATTCAATACAGTCTCAAATGTTACATATTATTATATTTGATGGTTAATAATTAACTAGCAAGTATTTTACATTTGTAAAAGCTCATGAAAAATATCTTAATATTTTAAATCAAAAATTGCAATTTTACAAGCAAGATATTCAAGGTTTTCGTGAGATAAATAAAAGACATTTTTTTTGAATTTTTGATTTAATTTATTGATTTTTTGAAGTTAATTTAAAAAAACTTAGAGTTAGTTATATAATAGCTTACTATTTGATTCTTAGTTTACAATAAATGAATCTAAATAATTTTCCAAAATCTGTATAATTTTATTTGGGACAAATGAGTTATTAGCAATTAATAATTTAGCTGAAAAATATTCCCCAAAGTGCTTAAGTATATCACTCATAATGTTAAAATATTGTTTTGGTAAATTATTTTATTGGAGTCTATCATCAAAGAAGGAGAGTTTAAATAAATATTCTCCTCTTACAGTAAATTTCATGTCTTAAGAAAAATAAATCTCATTTGGATAAATGCTGTGCTGGAATAAGGTTTAAAATGAATTGATTAATATTTATGTAATATCAAAACACTTATTAAATTTAATTTATTGTTCTTTGAAATACTGTTCAGGATTTTTTTGAACAGCTTTACCAAATAAACCTCGAGAAGGTTATTAGTTTTCATAATGATTTACTTAAATTATATCTTCTACCTATGTTAAGGGAGTGTTTAACACTTCAAAATTAATTTTTGATACAATGTATGTGCCTTAAAAATTAGTAATTATCTCAAAATTTACATTAGTCTAAAATCTAATGTTATTTAATTTGTTTAGTATTTAAGTATATCTTTCTAATTAGCTTTTTCCATCATCGATAGTCTAATATTTTTTTACTTAAAAGTATTCTGATTAATTATCATTTATAATTGCTTATAAAAGAAAGCAATCTTCCTATTCATTTATCTTTAACAAAGAGAATTTTTTAAATTAATTTGATGAATTTATAATTTACTCTAAAATAAATTGATGATTTTGGAAAAATATTTAGTGGTCTTGCTGAATATCTTTTAAGAAGTTTGGTTAATCAAAATTTTAAGTTAATCTAAATTTAATTATCTTTTCAAAAGGAATTTTTACAAATGCTTTATTTTATTCTAAATCAGTTGCTTGTCCCTATAATTGAAATAAATATGGATCTACTATATGCAATTTGGCTATTAGCTAATCTTTAAATTTCTAAAATACAAAGTTAGCATTTTATAAAACATCAAACTTAGCTAAATGATTATAATTACATTAAGGGGAGAGAGTTTACTTTAAATTTAAGTATAATTCATACAGATAATTATTTAGACCTTCATCGAATTGATGATAAACTCCTAAATTTTCTATGTAAGAGGCTAATTTTTAATTTGAATCTTGGCTGGAATAATCAAAATCTTCATATTCTACGAAATAGAAAGGCATATCTTCTTCTAATCTGTAAGAATCTAAAACATTCAAAAAGAGACTCTTTCTAGCCAAGAATTTGCTTTATTATGCATAGTGAAAAACAAGATCAAAAGCAGATCCTAGTTAATCTTATGAAAATACCTCTAAACATTTTTTTTTGTTTTCTCTTTTGTCAACAACTTTCATTTAAAGACAACTCATAGTGATAGCTTTTGTTTATTAAGAAAATAATCCTACTTACTTTAAACCAACAAATAGAGTTCTTTCTTTAATTTAGTCTAAAAGATATTCGAATTGAGGCTTGTTTTTCTCTAGCAGATTTAGTATCAAAATTATTTCTGACTAGCTAAACTGCTTGCAGGTATTCTTTATTATTAATGAAATTTCTTTCTTATTCATTTCAATCTTTGATCAAAAATATTAAGTAATAAAAGTATTAAATGATCTCACATAAATTAGATTAACCAAATGATTTAAATACTAAATTCCTAATTAGCATTTTATGGGTTTCGTTAATCTGAGTAGAAATGATTTATTTATTTATTAAAATTATCCAATTTAATAAATTTCTAATATTTCAGAATCATCAATTAATATAAATGAGAAAATTTAAAAGTCATGTGTTTTAAAATTGAAAATATTTCTGCAATTAAAAAAAATGAAAATGATAGTAGTGTCAAATTTCTTGATTTCTATTTAAATTGAGATTAAATTAATATTTATTATTACAAGTGACTAGAATATTAAATACTTTAATTATTACTTCAGACATATTTTTTCAATTTTTTTATCTCACTTATTTTTAAGACAGACTCTATTTTAACATTTTTTATCTTACAGAAATATTGATAATTATTTATTTAAATTTTTTTGTTAATTAAGCTTTTTTATATTAAACCAATATTTTGAAATGTAAACAAACATATACACACTAATAATTTGTATTCTATTAAATATTAATAACTTATAGAGTTTTATATTTTTATTTAGCCGCTACTTTATTTTAAATAGCACTAATAGTAATATCAACAAAGGTGATGTATTTAACTAATTTTATTTTATTGATAAATTTTATTTTTTAGCAAATTAATAAATACTAACTGGAAATTTTTATAAAATCTGCTTGAGTTTTTAAGGCAATCTTAACAATCAAAATAAAAAAATAATCAACTTTATTATAAAAATATTTTTTTAGATTCAATTTACTTTTTTTTAGTATGCTAAAAATCTGATTGAGCTTTTAAGACAATTCTTAATATTCAAAATAAAAAACAAATCAAGTTTATTATTAAAATATTTTTTTTAGATTCAATTTACATTTAATTGGACTAATCTGTTTAATTTTTTTAATCTTAAGACTTGTTTTGACTTATCTTATTGTGGTTATAAAATAAAGACTGTGTTTATATTATTTTTATTTTATTTCAATTGTTTATTTAATATCAAAAATATTTCTGACTAGCTAAACTATGAGCAAGTATTCTTTATTTTTTATGATATTTCTTTCTTTCTTATTCATTTAATATTAGAATGATTTCAAAAAATAAAAAAGATTATTTAATTAAAGTTGTTATCTAATTTTCTTAATTTATCTTTAAAAATTAATTCCTCCAAAAAAATAATACTAACTATTTTTTGGTTTATTGTAAAAAAAAATTAACTTGAGTCGATGTATCAAGGTCACTCTAGCAATAATTTATTATCTCTTTCTTATTTTTAATTATTTATTTGATTTGATAAGGGTTTTTATGCTTTAAAAGTTCTTTTGAAAAGCAATAAGTAAAAAAATAATAAATAATCCTCTAGTATATATAGCTTGTTATAATTTATATTATCATCATTTAAAAAATATATTGTAAAATTTACAAATGAAAGTAAAAAATATAGAAAAAATGTTTATTTGCTTATTATCAATTCAATCTATTACATTTTTAAAAGTTGAAGTATATAGCTAATTTATTTAATTTTTAGTTTCATATTTATTCTTTCAAATTTAAACATAGATGCTAATAAGTTAATGATACAATTTTTTTCATTTTTCTTATTTTTTTATATATAGCAGGATAAGTGATTTTAATTAAAGAAAAGTCTTTTTTAAATATAAATAAATTTAAACTAATTTTTATTCTAAAATTTGAACAATATTGTTATAAAAACTCCTTAAAAAATTTAGTTTATTAAAAACTGAAAATATGAATCCAAATATTTTGATAAACTATTTATGAGTTTACTTTAGGAATCATATTCTATCTATTAAACACTATATACTCTGAGTTTCTGTTTTAAAAATACACCAAACGTTCAAGCTACAAAATTTAAAATCAATACTTTTAATAAATTCTGTTTTATAATTAAAAGTTAATTCATAGATTTGGGTAATTATTTTTTAAGTAGACTTATCCATTCATTTATCAATCTGTAAATATAATCTAGCTTAAATTTAAAAAAACATATTTTTAATATTTTATTTTGATACTCATAGTATGTATTTCTTTTAAAAATTGGTAAATAAAATTAATAAAAGATTATCCTCAAATTTAGCTTACAAGTAAATATTATTTAATTTCTTCATTTTTCTTCTAAATAATCAAATCACGTAATAATTTTAAATTTGATTAACGTAAATTTTAAATGCAACTTATTTGATTATATTTTAAAAAAAGAAACGAAAAGAAAAGTTCTTTCTAAATTGTTTCTTAATCTAATTGATTAAATATTTAAAATTTTGTAACTTACTGCTTTAATTAAATTTTGATCTTTCTTATTGAGTGTGTAAATTTATAAATGGTTTACACTCAAATAAACATCCTTATTAATTAATTACTTTTGTAGTAAGTCATTTAATATTAATTCATTTTACTATTACCTTCTTTAAATTAAAGGTTTATTGTTAAATTATATAGCAAATTATTGAAATGTAATTAAATATTATAGAATTGTTCAAAATATTGTTTGACTTTAAAAGTTAATCTGTTTGATGAAATTTCTCAACACTTCTAACAGATTTATTTACCTTATTTAACTTAAGGAGTTTTCGTATTTTTTATCAGTTTTAAGTTATGACTTTTAATTATTATAATAATATTCTATGAGTTAAGCAATAAATTTTAAATTAAGGAATTTGAAATTTCTAATTTATTTTTGATTAATTGAGTTTTTATCACAAGATAGTTATTTGAAGAAATAGGATTATTATTAATAAAATAGCTTTCCTCTTATCAAACTGTTTCATTTCATTATTAAATAACTCAAATTATTTATTTTTTAAACAAAGAATATTTATTTATTTAACGTCTAAATTGCAAAGATTTTTATTGCTGATTTCATACTGAAATTGATAGATTTTTATGTTTACCCCTTATTTAAAAAATTGGGCTTATTTTTTGGTTTTATTTTATGTTAATCTTTTTGAAGGAGTTAGGCTCAGCAGATTTAGTAGATTTGACTGTAATTAGATTTTAAATAAAATAGAATGAGTTAAGGTGTGGAAAGAATTATAATATTCTGATATAAAATTGTGAAAGAATAAATTAAATACTGATGAGTTGATTATAATTACTAACAAACTAATTACTCAATCAAGTAATTAAAGGGATCAAACAACTATTATTGCTATTTATAAAGAGAGAAGTCTAAATTTTGATAATTAATAATTTAACAAAAACATTGGTATTAATCAAACAATATTTAATATTAAAAAGATACACATTTAATTAATAATTAAATATTAGCTTAAATTATTAAATTGTATACTTAATTATAAAAATCGATGAATAGTAATTAATCACATAATTCAGAGCAAGCCACAGCTTAATCTGCTGAGTAATAGCAAGTCAACTAGTAGCTCCATTAAATTTACTAAATTATACCAGAAAAGCCCACTTCCGCTAAGGTTGAAGGCTATGATTTCAACAAAGGCTTAGATTTTGATAAGCTCTTTGAAAGCTATCACACATTCGGCTTGCAATCAACTAATTTAGCTTAGGCAATAGAAGAAGTCAAAAAGATGATTTTCTGGCGTTTGAGTGATGAAGAAATCAATCCTGAAAGAGATACTGAAGAGCATTTAGATGAAGAAGTTAGAAAAAATACTAGATGCACCATATTCTTAGGATATACTTCAAATATGATTTCTTGCGGTATGCGCGAAATTATTAGATTCTTAGTCCAACACAAAATGGTTGACTGTATCGTTACTACTGCTGGTGGTGTTGAGGAAGATTTCATTAAATGCATGTCAGACTTCCATCTTGGTGACTTCCATGCTAATGATATTGAAATGAGAAAGAAAGCTCTTAATAGAATAGGAAATATAGTTGTGCCAAGCGAAAATTATTGCAAGTTAGAAGACTGGTTAATTCCTATTTTCTTTGAAATGTAAATACAGAATTTTATATTAATAATTTATCCATCTGCAGATATTTTATGAAGTTTACTAATTACTTAATGTATTAGGATTAAAAAATGTCAAAAGTACAGAATTACCATCATGTTTAAAAAGAATTTATTCTTTGTAGAGGTATTTCTGAGTATAGAAAACTTTAAATATTAGAAAATAACAAAGACTTATTGATTATTAAATAATATCGCAGATGAGAAAATTAGAATTTTAGCTTGAATAATGTAATTAATAATTATAATCTTATATCAAATAGGTATGAAGAGTAAAAAAAAAATGGCGAAATATGGTCTCCTTCTAAGGTTATCAGAAAACTTGGTGAAAAGATAAACAACGAAGAGAGTGTTTACTATTGGGCTTATAAGAATAATATCCCTGTCTTTTGTCCTGCTATTGTTGATGGAGCTATTGGTGATATGCTTTATTATTTCTCTTATAAGGTCGATGGATTCATTCTTGATTTAGTTCAAGATGTGAGAGAATTGAATAAGATTGTTCTTAAGTCCAAAAAGACTGGTGCATTAGTCCTTGGAGGTGGTTTAGTAAAGCATCATATTATGAATGCTAATATTTGGAGGTAATTAAAATAAAGCTTATTTGTTTAAAGTTTATTAAAAATTAATATTTATTTATAGAAACGGTGCAGACTATGGAGTTTTCATTAATACTGGTTTAATGTATGATGGTTCTGATGCTGGTGCTAGAATTAGCGAGGCTGTTAGTTGGGGTAAAATGCAAGTCTAATCCAGCTATGTTAAAGTTTTCAGTGAAGCCTCATTGGTATTCCCTATTTTGGTAGCCTAGACTTTCTACAAATACAAGGAATAAGCTAGCAAATTAAATGTTAGAGCAAATGACGAAGAAAGAAAGCAAACAAAGTCTCAAATTGACTTAAAGGAAAAACAAAATCACATTAAAAAATTCGAATGAAAAAACAACAACAAATAAAATACTTAAACAAAAGAGTAACAAAACAAAAAAACATTTATAATAAAATAAATATATTTCAAAAAATTATAAACAACATGATTTAATGCTCTAAGTCTTATTTGATCAAAAATCTAAAGCTAATATGTTCTATTTGATAAAAACTAATAAGTAAAAGAAACTAAATGAAGTTAACCAAAGAGAAACAAAAGAATTAAAATATTCAATTTTTCAAAATTAAACATAAAAAAAATAGATTATTAAAAAACCTAAATTTATTTATTTTTACATATTTTATTTCATTTATTTCCCTTTAAAACCTTTTACTTATTTTAAAGCCATTTTTATTTATTTATTTGGAATTGAAAGAAAACCAATAAAAATATAATTGAATATTTTTCAAGCAAATACTAAATAAATGTATTAAGACATTATTTTATATCAATGAAAAAAGTTAAAACTAAAATAGATTTTAATCATAAACAAATGGATATCTTTTATAAAAAATAATTTTTAGATAATTTAAATATTCATTAAGAGTAGAATTAAAAAAGTAAATTTATTTATTTTATTTCAATTAATCCTGTCATATTAAATTAATTTGATTGAAAAAATCAATTAAACATATAAATTAATATTTGAATTAAAACCTATTAAATACTTGAAATTTGTTGATATTGAAAATATATATGATTAAGCCAAGAAATATTTTTGCTAGTGAGCTTACGAATGAATTTAAAGAGAAAGGAAAGAATAAAAATAAAATATAAATAATTAATATACAAAAAATAATTTAATAAAAAATCTAAATCTATTCATTTTTACATATTTTATAATTTATTTTAATTTCCCTTTCAATTATTTTACTTGTGTTAAAATTATTATTATTTAATAATTTATTTCACTAATTTATTCATTTACTTGTTGTTGTTGTTAAAAATATTATATTTTTTAGTTAGCACTTAGAGTTTAATTTTATACTTCTAAATTGCTATTTCATTCTATTGCTTAAATACCAGTTATTTTCTCTCTGCTATTACCTAAAGAGAGAGCTTTTATTCTATTGTTGTAATTTGTTTATATTCTTTAGAACTATTTTTATCTTCAAATTTCTTCGTTGAAGGGGTCTTCTTGTCTTGTGAATATGATAGGAAGATAGTCCCCTCTTATTCTTAAAAGTTCATTAATAAATCCACCTACAAAACCTAAGATAGATGCAATTGGAATGCAATAATACTCATCCTATATCAATTATGAGTCTAATTTAGCACCACGTTGATCTTCTAAATCAAATATTGAGAAGATTATGCCATAAAATAACCCCATTACTACACTTAAAAATAATGTCACTGCAATCTTTTTTAATTTTAAAAGTTTTTATCTTTAAATTTACAAAATTTTTTTACTTGCTTGGGTGTTTCTACCATTGTTTTTTAGTGAGATTTCTAGCAGAATCCCATAAAGAAATTCATCAAATCAACTATTGAAAAGATTACGCAGAAATTTAATGACATAGAAATGATTGTATAAATAGGTCCTTTTTCAAAGGGAGGCAACTTAATGAACCAGTTGTCTTCAAGGAAGAAGCAAAAGGTTCCTGAAACTATAACCATGCAGGAAAATATAAAGAGGAAAGGTTTTCTTTTTCCCATTTCTGAAGTTTCAGGAAGGCTCTAAATTCTCATAACGAGCAATATGCCAATCATCAAAAAGCAAACACCAAAATACTTTAAAATAAAAAATACATTAGTCGTTTCTAAGAGATAAAATGAATTGATATTAATCAAAGAGTTATAAAAATAATTTTATATAAAGTAAAAACGCATAAGAATTTCTTACAAATGCAAAGATGATATTTATTGAGATCTCCACCAAAGTTGTATTTACTATTGCACTTGTAAAAACACAAATTAAAATTCCGAAAATGCCCGACAAGATGCATTAAAGAATCTCATAAGTGCTTAACTCGCCCAGGTACTTGACAAACTGCTTTGTTTCTTGCTTTAAATTCTACATTTAACCCTAAATTCTCTGTTTTTCCGTATCTGCACTGTGCTTGTTTTTATCCTTAAAATACTAAATAACTAATTATTTTTTTTGGTAATTTGATTTATATAGCGTAATTAAATGTTTAATTTAGTTTGAAATGAATTTATATGATTAATCCTATACTACTTAAATATTAAGTAATACAAACAATTAATTAATTAATCAGTCAGTCTTTTTTAGTCATAGAATATATTCAAAGGTGGTTTTTTAATATCAAAATAATTCATCACATTTATTTTTTCTTAAGTAAGATCTTCTAATTAAAAATGCGTTTTTCGATTCAAGCATTCTTCAGTTCAAGTAATCGTCTATTATATTTTCCTTATCTAAATATGTTTATAACGTTTATTGAATTAGTATTTTACTTCTTTAAATCCAACAACAGTATTTTTTAATTATAAATAAATATTAATTTAAGTCTTTTGTAAAAAAATTATTTTACAAATACTTTTATAATTGATGAGTTATTATAAATAGATCTTAATTAATATAAATTTAATTCTAAATAATTTGTTTTTGCATATTAATTATCTGTTGTTAATAATTATATTTTAGTTATTTGTAAATTATTTTAACAAAATCGAATATTTGTTAAAATAATAATAGTAATTTAATTTTAATCCAAACCATAAACTTTTTTTAATTTTTCTAGAAAAAAATGTTTTATTTTCTGAAAATTTTATCTATCATTTATAATATAATTAATATTTTAAACTTAGCTTATTTACATAAATAGGCCTAATTTATCAAAGCTGAGTCTAGTGAATAATAAAATAAATGAAGATAAACATTCATATAAATTTAAGAAATTATTTGATATTTTTTATATTGGTTTTCAATATTTTGCTAAAAATAATTTTAAATTATTAAAATCATTATATAAACATAAAGATGATGCAAATAAAATCACAAATAAAGTATTTAATATCCATTAAAAACTAATACTTGTTAGTAGAAATATATTTCAAAGAAAAAAATGATAATCAATACATATTTTTTGAGAAAAAAAAAGTTGCAAATTAAATAATATATCAATATGAAAATGATTTATTTATAAATTTTCAAAAATTAAAAAAATATATTTAGAACTAGCCAGCAAATTAAATTAAATTAAATTATTTTGAAAATAAACATTACAGTTTTTATTGAAGCTAAAGAATCAATTAATTTTGTATCTATCAAAAATTTTTTTATTGTATTAGAAAAATTATAGATGAATTGTTTATTTTGCTATTTTACTATTTTTCTACAAAATAAGAAATCCCTATTAATTTTAGTTAGTACTAAACTGTTTTTTTATTACTAAAATTTCAAGATATGAAGCAAGAATTTATATTTAAAAAAACATATTAAGTTTAGCAATAAACTTAATTTTGTTGGATTGCAAAATATAATTAATATTGAAGCTAATGGTTATTTTTTTTGTTCGAAACATTTTCAAAGAAATAATTTGATATCTATCAAAAATTTATTAGCTAGATTAGGCAGGTTATTGACAATAGATTTACTTATCGAAATAGGAATATTTTTATCATCTTAAATATTTTTATTTAAAAAAATCTGCTTAAATTCATTTTCGCTTGCTTTTTATGATTAAATTATAGGTTAAAGGAATGATTAACCCACCTTATTAGTTTATCATTTTTAAAATGTCTAATATAAATGAATGAACTTTCTATTTATTCACAATTTACATTACATTCATAAATCCTTCGATTCGATTGAAAATGTATTGATGGTATTTTTTAGGGAATTAATTTATTAATTAATTTTGTATTTCATGAATAAATTACTCATTAAATTTGAAAAAGTAAAGATACTTGCTTAATTAATTATCAATATTTATTTATTAAAAAATTTTGATTATCCAATTAATTATTAATGAGTAGAGTAAACGTAGCTTTATTGTTATTAGCTATTTTAGGATTAAGCTATTAAAGCTTTAATAAGCCAGTCATCGGTTTATTCATGCAAACATCTTCTAACCCTGATTTCCCTGCTGACTAGTATACTTGGGTAGATGCCTGCGATGTTTAACACTGGTAGAGTGAGGGAGCTTAAATTGTCCCTATATATTCTAGCTACAGCTTTGAAGAAATAGATTATCTTTTAGAAAGAGTTAATGGAGTTCATTTCCCTGGAGGTGGTGCAGATTTATGGTTGAATGTTGCAAACAAAACTGGATTCACTGACATGACATTAAAAGTTTAACATATTTTGAATAGAACTTTGGAATGGAATAGCTAAGGAAGATTCTTCCCTGTTTAAGGAACATGCTTAGGATTAGAATTAATCACATTAGCTTATTCAAATTATTCTTAAGTTTTATCAGATTATAACGATGACAATGTTTGCAGACATGCTGAATTCATTAGTTATGGAAAAATGTATTAAAATATGACAAGCTTTTTAAAGTCTTTCATTAGCACCGGCTAGGCTCTATATGTTTATCATCATTGGGGTTTGTCACCTGAGAATTTCGATAAATTTATGAGCAAAGAGTTCATAGTTACTACATAAATGCGTGACTATGATGATAATATTTATATTGGTTCATATGAACACAAATAATATCCAATATATGCTATTCAATTCCATCCTGAAATCGAAAGATTTAACTTACTTGATGGAGTAAATGCTACTCATAGCCCCTTATAAATAGAAACATCTAAGTATTTTGCTAATTTCTTTGTCAACTAAGTGAGATTGAACAATCACACTTTTGAAGACTAAGAATTATTAGAAAGAATTGCTATTTACAACTTCAGTCCAGTTCATATCAACGATTCATTCAGTCAATAAGAATATTTCTTTAACAACAATGACACCTAACGTCGTATTTCTTTAAATAAAACTTCTTAATACTGATTGATGTTATCATTAATTAATTATATAAATAAAACTAAAATTCATATTTCATATTAAATTAGACCAAAGACAACTTAAATATTTAATGGATCATTTAAAAATTTTATTCTAAGATATTTAAAACAAAAACCAACTAATCAAAGATTTGAATCTAAATAAGAAGATTAAAATAAATTTTTTTTATATAAAGCAATTATTAAAGTAAAAATTTGTTAAGATCTTTAAATATTCTATCAAAATAAATGATAACTCTATAAGCCATTTAAAACATTTAAAAAATGAAAATTTTTAAATCTTTAATATTAAATATTTTTTGTTTATTTAATAAAAAAATAAAACTATTTATTTATTTAAATATGTGGTGCTATTAATTTAATTCGCCTTAAAATATTTGATATTTAGTTAATCAAACAAAAGTAGTTCTAAATATTAAATATGCAAACATATATCTTAGTAAAAATGAAAATAACAATTTATAAATTTCTATGAGATAATTTACTGTTAAAAATATTATTTTATTTTTATTAAAATTGAAAGTTGGTTTTTGTATTTTTTAATTATATATTCTAATATCTAATCATACATTATTGGTGACTATTATAAGTAAAAAGAAATATTAATTACATAAAAAACTTATTATATTTTAAGTTAGGATAAATAAGAAAAAAATGAATTAAACTACAAAGAATTCAATTTTTTGTGATAATCACACAAGCAAATAAGCCCTTGTTATGAAATATGATTAAAGCGGAGTTATTTAGTTTGAATGCTTGAAGTGCTTATGCAACGATTAGTCTCAAAGATCATTTATATACTTAGAAGATTTAATAGAATAGTAAAATGATCAAATGATTGATAACTGGCCACTTTTAAACAATTAATCACTTGTTAAATAATTCTAGGAAATAAAAAATAAACAATAATAATAAAGTATTTTATAGAATTTCATACATTAAATGGAACAGCTTGAAATATAAGTTATTGAGAGATTTGCTGAGTATAAAAAGACTTTCATAAATAAATTTGAGTGTATGAATGGAGATTAAGTTATATAGAAATGGAATGAGATTAGTTAAGTAGGCTAATTCAAGTAAATGTTCTAAAGATCAAACATAGATAGAACACACATACAACAATTTTTATCCGACTAAATAAATAAAATCTAATCAAATTCTGAATTAATTTAAAATGAAATCAACATATATCAAAATTAAAAACCCTAAAACTTAGACTAATTAAATATTTTGTGCAAAAATATTCATTTTGAGTTTGATAATCTATCTAAAAAAGAATAAATCACAGATATTTAAGATCTTATTAATTAATAAAATGAGTAAAAAAGTATTTAAAAATATAATGAATAATAAATAGAAATATTAATAATTTAGTAAAATTAAAAAGAAGAAACCATTCAATAATTAGAGGAAAAGTTAAGATCTCTAACAAAGAATTTGGAAGAAAATTAAGATCAATATTAAAATCAAGCATTATTTTATTAAAAGCAAATAGTAGATATTACTAACTAAAATGAAGAGTAACTTAAATTGCTTTTGTTATAATAAAAAATTAAACTAGAAAACTTAATCTAAAATGCTTTATATTCTTAAAACAATTCTTACATTAATACTAATTTATCCTTTTTATAAAATTATTTAAATTTTGAAAATCAGGAAATAAAATCAATACAAATTTAAATTTAAAAAAGAAATTTCATGGATAGTCTTTTGAAAACATATGATGAGCATATTATAATAATAAAAGGAATAGATTTATCTACCTTGCAAACTAATGATTATAAAGAATTAATAAAATCTATCAAAACATGTTAATAAACTAATGGATGGTGGATATCAGTAGAATACTCATTTAACTTAAAAGATATAAAAATATCATAAGATAATAATTTTTCTAAATTCGGAGAAAAAAATATTATGAAAACTTTATATAAAAAAGAAAATGAAACTGGCGATCAAAAGTCAAAGAGAAAATCTTAAAATTTAGAACTGAGAAATAGACTTACATTTATCAAATGGTTACATGATTTTTTAAATTAAAATAAATGAATATTAGTATTTTAAACAATATTTAATTTTCTTCAGTAAATATATTAATAAATGTATATTTAACTAATTAAAATATTTATAAATTCTAATTTTTTAAGGCTATTTTTATAAATTCATGAAATTGACTGTAAATTTATGATTATTTTTATAAAATAAATTAAATAAAATAGTAGGTTTATTGAAAATAAATTAATAAATAGCTATTAAATATATTGTTTCATTTTATTTTACAAAAAATAACAATTAGTTTAAAAAACTACATTATTTAGCTTTAAAAAAATTATATCATTCAGATCTTACCAAAAAAATAAATAAACTATCCATTAGATGATACATTATTGCTCTACATATAAAAATATATTTTAGTAAAAGCAAATTTTTTTTGACTTGTATACAGTTATTTCTTAACATTTATTAAATAATTTACTAAGATAATTTAATAAATTTGTAAATTAATTTAGATTTTTTAGTTAGGAATTAGATCAATAGTAAAATTAATTATTGCTTTTGTTTAATTTATTTAAATTTAAAATCAAAATCTTTATCAGAATTGATTAAATCAATTAATTAAACAAGTTTGATATTAATTATTTATTTTTTAGTAAAAATTGTCTATTTGATTAATATTTAATTATTTTTAAATTTTGGCATATCTTAAGAATTATAGTCACTTTAAATATGAGCCTTTTAAAATTTAATAATAAACAGTTTAACTAAAAAAATTAAAAAACTACATTAATTATACAAAAGAAAAAAAAGTTTTGAAATGAATGCTTTAAAGTTTACTATTACTTTGCTTTTTGTAGGTTTCATCTTAGCTGCTTAAGGTAATGATGTTGTTTGCACAGGATCTGGTAACTCATGTTCTGTAAAATGTCCTTAATTACCAGATGGTTTAAGTTGGGTATAAGACTAAAATGAAAATAAATGTGCAGTTAACAACTGTCCTAGTGCTACTGATGCTGCTAAATACACTGCTATTTCAAATCTCTATTGCTAATCTAGTCCTGGTAAACCAAACGGATCAGTTTCAGCCATTTATGTTAACATAGGTAATACTGATTGCGTTACCTCTTCTGCTCCCTGTGATAAATCAAGACCCAATAATACTTGGAATAGAGAAGACAGTATTGCTTGTGTTGGCAGTAATTTTTCAATTCCAAGCGCTGATAAGTCATAATGTACAGCTAATTCTAGCATTCTAGTAATCTCAGTATTAATGGTATTATCTTTAATATTTTGATAAAATACTGGATTGAACATTTTGCAAACTAAATAATAATTGAAGTAATAAGTTAATTTATTATTGGCAGTGTAAATTTATATTCTTTACTCAAATACATATTGCATACAAATTTTCATCCAATTAATTTTTTTACTTTTAATTTTTTTTAGATTTTATATTTAAATTTATTTTTTATAAAAATAATAATTAAAAAAATAAAAAAATCAGAAATCAAATAATTCTATACGTTTCATTAGGCTAAATAGCATTAGCTTTCACCTTTACAATAATTGAGGTTACTTAATTAAAGATATTATAAGATTCTATGACAGTAAAATTAAAAGTTAAATTCTTTTAATAGGCTTATCAATATGTAATATTAAAGATCAATGCTTGCAGACATCTAATTAAAAATTTAACAGTCTAATCTTTTATCTGTTTAACAAGGCGATATTATACTCTTATTCATCCCAACATGTTTAAATGGTCTAACAATTACAGGAATCAGTACATATATTTATTTATGATAAAAATTCAGCTATATTTACTATTATGTTTATCAATTTAATGAAACTTAAAGAGCTTCTCACTTAAAATAACAGTTAATTTAAATTTTAAATCCACTAGATTTCTGAACTTTTGCTAAATTGTCTTAATTTTGTTTAAAGCAACGACATTTAGGTTTTCCCATCTGCGAAATCAAGTATAATTAAGTTATTTTATATATGAAAAATCTATGTTATTCAGAGCCTTAGTTTAAGAAATTTATGAAGTAAATATTGTAAGGATTTGATAGAGAACTGTTATTATAATAGATTAAAATAAAATAATTCATTTTACAGGGTTTTTTACTCAGGCAAATGTAGAGATTCGGTTTACCATTTCTAATTAAATTTATCTATTAAATTACCAGATACCTGATCATACAGCTACCTCTTTGTAAAAGAATTAAGTATTTAATTCTAAAAAAATTTAATTTCTTTTGTTTAAATAAAAATATTATATTATACTAATCATAATAAAAAATAATTTTGAGATTTTACATGATTTATTTAATCAATCATAAAGAAAAGTGTAAAAACTTAAATTCTAAATTTATGATTCATTTTATAAACATTTGTATAAATGTCATTTAAATAAGATGATAATTTTTACAAGGATTTTTTAGATTTGTAATCTATTAAATTAATCAATAGCTGATCATACACTAATATCTTCCAGAAATATTTATAAAAGATTTTTAACTAAATATAAAGCTTATATTTTTCATTTAATTAAAAATGTAAGATACTGTAGTAATCCACGTAGAAATATCCCTCTTAAAATACTCAAAAATCAAGGTTTTTTACTATATAAAATGGAAATGCTTTACTAAATTACTGCACTTTGAGTAGATTTATAAGGATTTATATTTTATTTAAGACTTTTTCTTATAGCAAATTCGAAAGAATTTTTCTGTTCTTTTTGCCTCTTTAAATAATAATTAAATAGTTTACAAAATATAATAAATAATTAAATTAATTATCTCTTTAAAGTAAATTAGTATGAAATAATTAGTTTTCATTCTCCTAATTAGCTTTTGCTTTGCTTAAGTTAATTTTAGAAAAAACTTCTAAATGAGTACAGCTGGAAATTGCAAAAATCCTTGCTTTTCTAAGAATAATAATCTATTACCAGGGGCTGTTATAGGATTTCCTGCTTATTTGTTTATGTTTAAGAATCTATGGATTCCATTACATATTAACTAAAATGATTATCTAAACTTGTGCTGTGACTAATAGAGAACTTTTGACTTCTTAGATGGCTTAATTGTTCCTGATTTTGTAGATATTAGATAGACAAATATGGATGATTTTAATGATATTAAAGTTAATATAACCTAAGATGAGCTATCTAATTAATTTAATTATCAAATTAATCATCATATTTAGAGAGTCGCTCTTTAAGCTTCTTAAAATTCATTATAAGCATCAGCAAATATGACTACACTTTTATAAGGTATAGACCCTGAATGCAAAAACGATTAGCATTTTTGGTATGATCTATTTAAGTAGCTTGGTTAAAGTTTTGTAGCATCAGTATATCTTGGAACTGAAATTAAAATGAGTTTTTATTTTCAATCCAGCTAACAGTATACTTAAGAAGAAATTAAAGAAACATACTGGAATTATATTCAAAATAATCCTATTGGCACATTTAAAGGTTTTTAAGGTGGGTACTGTAGTGGTTGTTTTATTAAATTTGATGAGACAAGTTATAAGGATTTACTTGACGACTTATCTATTTACGGTTACAGTTGGATAATTCCAGTAGAAGAATTTAATATTTAAAATAGTTTGACAGTCATCGATTCTTATAATCTCTTTAATTAAGAGTCCCCTATTATTCAATAATGTGTTAAAAAGAATTGGGATATTTTTAACAGTATATATTAATAAAATAAATGACACTCATTTATCACAAATAATAATTATATATAAATTCAATTTTTAGAAGATAAATATATTTTTTTAAGTATGATATAAATATTTCATATTACTATATATAAATATGATTTGCCAAATAAATAACTAACTTCAAATTTGATAAAAAAAGATATTTGTTTTTAAAAAACGTTCATATTTAAAGATTTTTCAAAAATAATTAATATAAATCAAAACTAAATGATTATTAATTTAAAATAAAAACAATTATTAAAAAATATAAATAAAATAAATCAACAAAGAAGATATTACTGATTTTAGTTTATCATTTAAGGCTAACCTGAAGGTTTGTTTTATGTAAATTTATGAATTAATATTATTGGGTGGTAAAATATTTTAATTATTATGGGTTATTTGTTTATGGAATCTGTTAATTAAATTACTTCTAACTAAATTACATAGGCTGCAGTTAAGTTGGATTCCACTTTTAAGGCTCATAGATTTAAAGTAATTTATGGAATATTTTAACTACTTTATTTTAATTAGAGTTTGGATTTATTTAGATTTCAAAATAATGAGGAGAAATATCAGATGCACAACATATTGTGTATATTTTAGGAATTAAGTATAAATAATAAATCCCTCTAATTAATTATCCTGAAAAATTAAGGGTATATTTTTAGATATTTAAATTTGAATTTCTTAATCCGTTTATTATGATTTATTTGTGGTTTCTATTTTACTTTCTAAATAATTTAGAGGTAAACTTGGATTTTATTAATTATCTGTTAGGCTTTTTTATAGATTTTGAATTAATTTTTATGGCTGATTATTTTACAATCTTAAGAGAGTTTGAATTTTTAAAAATATTTAATATAATTTTTATTTTCTTAAACCTAGCTTGCAAAATATAATTTGTTATTTTATAATTAAAAAAGTAAAATTATAATATTTCATAAATACTAATTTAACTTTTAGTTTATAATAAAAATTTACATATATTAAAATTAATAAAACATTCTTGTTGATTTCGATTATTTAATTATAAATTGTGAAAAATTAGAAAGTATGAATAATATTTGGCGTTATTTATTTATTGATATTAATATCTTTAATTAAATTTTACAAAATAGTAATTGAGGTAACTAATGTCTTTAATTTTTTGATAAAGTATATTTTTAAATTCAAAATTATGATTTTAAAAAACTTAACAGTAGGTTTAAATGAGTTTATTATCAAAAGTGTAAATATATTAAACAGCTAAATATTTATAAATAAAATTATTATTGATTTAAATGACTTCGTTTTTCTTTCTACTTATTTATAAATAGATAAAGATATGATTTTCCACTGAAAGTATTAAATATTTTTATTTTACTTATTTTTTGATTATTAATACACTAATTAAATTAAATATCTTTAAGACAAAAAGATATTAGAATATAGAATAATAAATAAATTTTTATTAATTTAGAAAGTTGAAATATATATGACCAATATTTATATAATAATAAAAACTTTAATTAATACAAAAAGAGAGAGCAGGAAAAAGTGAGATAAACTAATTAATATGGCTTGTTTTCCAATTAATTTCTTCAAAAAACTATTTTAAAAGAAAAAGCAAAATGTTTATTTAGTAAATGATGATCAAGATTATGATGAAAACTTTAAAATTTTTGAGTAATAATTAGAAAAAGAGATTACAAAGATCCATTCTTGTTATCAATAATTAAAATAAGATGATAATAAAATTGATGATTTAAATCATATTTTGAGTAATTCAAAGAAAAGTTTTACTGAAATTCAATTTTTAAGCACTTTTATCGATGAGTTATAAAAAAACCTTAAAGAATTAAAGGATAACATAAGTGGGTCTCTAAATAAATAAACAGTAATTATCTTATTTGCCGATTTTATATTTGTAGAAGTTTTTTAGCAAAGAGATGATTATGATATGAAAAAATTTAATATTTTAAAAATTTATAATTAATATTAATAAATTAAAGATTGCGACACATATCAAAGAATTTATTGAAATGCAGTAGAAAATAATACTTTATGTATCAAATGGTTGTAAAGCCCAAAATTATGTATTTAATAAGAATAACTTTGAAAATTTTGCTCAAGATCTAAAACTCTAAAATTCTAAGCTAAATTGCATGATAAAATAATTGAGGTAAAGTTTTAAAGAAATATCCCTAAAAAATAATAATGATAAATTGACAAAAATTATGAATGATTTATTTGAAAACATTGAGTTTAAATAAAATGAAACAAACGAAAATATAAAATTAAATTAAGAAGAGATATATTTAGGATTTGTAAATAAAGATGAAAATGAAAAAGAACTCTGTTAAAATCAGAATTTAATTTAAAAAGATCAGTAAATAAATGATGGTGACTAACAACTTAATAACTAAAATAAATAATAAAAAGATAAAATAATAAATGAAAATAGCTAATAAAATAAAAATCTAATTTCATTATCAAACGAAAATTAAAAAACTATTTTATCAATCATATCAAAGATTAAAAGTTTAAATTTATAAAGCAATCCCAATTAATATTAACTGAATCAAGATGAAAAGATTATTAGCATTGAAGATAATTTCAGAAATATTATTCAAAGCTACTAAAATATACTCTAAATGCTTTCTAACTTGAATTGCATCAATATTTAAATTATAAAAGAAACAAATAGAATGTTGAGTCCTTAAAATACAAACGCTTAATTAATATAATAAAAATTGTATCAAGTAATGCTTGATTCAGATGAAAATAAATTTTCAGATAAATGTGAATTGTAAAAAAGAATTTTAGAGAAAAATAATAAAAAGCTATATACTTAATGTATGCAAAATTAAGATTTATTCAATAGAATATTAGAAAAAGTTAGTTTAAAAGACATAATAATTTTAATTACTTTAGATTAGAAACAAAGAAATATTTAAATTTAAGAAAATAAAGTTAAAAATATTATTTAAAACGACTATGAGTCTGATAAAATTAAATAATTACTGTAATTGAATAAAATTGAAATAGATAAGATCAAAAATGAAAAATAATAAATAGAAGGTCTTAAATTTCTTGAGAAATAAAAAAAACAATTAAAAAAATAATTATTATAAACAGAAAAATCTTTTAAGAAGGCTTAACATAAAAACATTATACTAGTAAATGAAGTGATACAAATTTTAGTTGAATAAATTTAAATTGGAATAAACAAAGTAAATGTTATCAACATTAAAAATAATTTTAGCAGTTAAAACTATTTTCTCAACAAATTGGTGGTTTTGCTTTAAGAAAAATTTTTTATTTTTTAGATTTTTTAATAAAATGCTGAAGAATAAAATCAATTAAAATGAACAAATTGAATATTATAAACATTAAAAATAATTTTAACAGCTAAAATTATTTGTGGTTGTTTTGTTTGAAGAGTATTTTTTAAAATCTTTATTTTTATGGACATTCAAATGAGGTAAGTCTTAATAAATTAAACAAATAAATAAAGCTTCTAGTCTAACAAATAATTCAACACAAGTCTCCTGCGTGAATGGCAAGAACAAAACACTAAACACCATACTATCTTGGATTTCATGATAATATTATTTGTTCTTTTCAAATAATTTTTTATTAATTCTGCTCTATACATTTATATTGTCTTGTTAAATTTAATATTTTTTATATAAATCTATTAAAAATTAATTGAATTATAAATATCCTCAACAAAATGTTGGTAATTAAATTAAAATAGAATACAATTTTAGAATACTTTTAATTTTAATTAAAAACTTGAATATAATATTTTTTTACCTTCTAAAATGTTAACTATTTTTATTAAAAAACAAACTTTGAAAATTATAAGATTTAAAAATCCTCATTTAAAAAACTAAATATAAGATATTATAGAGAAATTGACCATAGGAGAAGAAAAATAAATTATAACTATCTAATTAAAAGCAAATATTTTATAGAAAGTTCTTATTAGGATACTTAAAATAAATCCTTGTTGAATATTTTTTTGCATTTGCCAAATTTTTATTATCTGTAAATATTTTATTTACTAATAACTTATCAAACATTTAATCTTTCCTTCCTAAATTAGATATTAGAATATTAGTTTGATTTTAATCATTTGAAATAAAAAGAAGGAGTACGAATTTTATATATAGCTATAAAAAAATAATAATATCTAAAAAGAATAACCATGTCAAATCTAAATGTTTTATCTAATCAAGCTGGTCTTGATAATCACCATGATAATGGACCTATTCTTGAAGATATTTTAAAAGAAATTGGAGATCTTTTGAATTTAAACGATCTTTTTAAGGAATAAAAAAATAAAATTACTAAATCAATTGATTTTATTAGTTAACTAAATTTAGAAAATAATAATTCTGACCGAGATCTTGCAATAAAAGAAGTAATAAAATGTTTTGATAGTTACTACCGTTTCTTAAATTAGAAAAAGGGCTTACAAAATAAGGTAATTTAAGTATTTTTCTTTATTGTACATTAAGTAGAATTAATAAAAGTAATTGATTTATTGATTGATTGATTGATTGATTGATTGATTGATTGGCAAATTATAAACTAAAAATGAAAATGAAATATTACTTTTTTATAAATATTATTAGATGATATCTTGCACGGATCAGTAAATTTAAATTTCTTTTAAAGTCATTTGCTATCTAGATATATATTTGAAATCCCCATGTGAATTTGATTTAGACTCAATCTAAGATCTATTAGAAGAGTTGAAAACGTGTGAAAATGATCTTGAAAAGCTGCAGAAATAGTTAAGTGTTGACTTAAATGAATGCGAAATAGAAGAATTTCAAAATAAATTAAATGAAATTAATAAATTTCCTCCTGATTATATCATTTAAGATTATAAGCAAATAGAAACTGATTTTTTGAAATCAACTTTTGCAAAAAGCAATATTTTTGAGCAAAAAAGTCTGGTAAAGTTATCTTAACAGGAAGCTGAAGAATTATCTAATATTACTACCAGCTAAAAAATTCTAAATGATTATTGTAAACTTGTTTATGATATATACTAGAATTATATCCAGCTTGTGAAAAGCTATATCAATGCTAATAGACATTCCATTCATTTACTACAATTAGGAGTTGAAATTCAAGGTATTGAATCTTCTAAATAATAAGACTATCAATCTAAATTATTAATATTGTGTTAAGAAATAGATGATCAGATAATTGAATAAGACCAACATAATACAAAAAAGATATAATCAAATCCTTAAAATGAATAAATTGATAAGGATTGTTAACTTATGGACAAGTAATTTGATCTTGAAATCATATCCTAACTAAAGTTGTAATACTTATAGATCTTTGATTACATTAGCGAAAAAAAGAGAGAGAAAAAGCAAAAAATAAAATAATTAATAATTAATGACATTAAAAGAAATAAAATAAAAATAAATTAAAAAAATAAAGATAAAAAAATAAAAGATATAGAAGATTAGATTAAAGACCTTGATAGTTAAATCAGAGGTATTAATTTAACCAAAAATTTGAAGGAAAAATATAAGTAAAAGTAAGAGCTTCAAGTTAAATTAGTAAATTTGAATATAGACTTTTAAAAATAAGATGACTAATATTTAGATTATATTTCAAAAAGAGTTAATCAATATATAGAAACACTTGAAAAAAAGCTCTTATTAATGCAAATTAGAGAAAAATAATCTAAATTTGATTAATTGAAACAATTCTTAACAGAAATTTATTAAAAACTAACAAAAATTACTTTCTTAGATTGATTTATTTGTAGAAAATGTATTATTTATTTTTTATCTAGTCTAATTAAGTTTGATTCGTTTATATACTCATACTTTCTTTTTAAAAATATCTGAGTGTTTATTTTTACACTAATGAATTTTTAATAAATTTTCTTTTGGTAAGATAATATTTAAAAAAATAAACATCAAAATTATCAGAAAAAAAATGTCAAATTATTTCCAAGGATAAGCTCTAATTAATTTAGCTTAATAAGAAGTCCTCATTTTTTATTTAGTCAATCATTTTTGACTTCATCTCTTTAATTACCTTTATCATATTCTTATAAGTTCCAGAAAATTATTTGTAACTACTTGGAATCCAAATTACATAAAATTGATAATTTACCAAAGCTAAATCTTTATCTTGCTTGATAAAATTAATATGCAAGTTTTCTCTCTTATTTTTTGAACAAATTTTTTTTGTGTTAGTCTTTATTTCTCTGAGCAATTTTGAAGAGATATTGACTTCTTCTTTTATAATTGGTGTTAACAAATTAAATTTTAGTTATTATTTTTTCATGTTTTTTTGTTATAAAAAATATAAATTTAATTACCAAAGATAAGTTAAATATTTAATTTTATGAAACTCTTTGTTTATTATTTTAAATTCGAATCCTACTTTCAAACAAATGTATGGATTTGCAATAACTTATTAATAATAGTATAAACTTAATTATTTTAATTAAATTTATTGCTAGATATTTTAAATTCCTTAAACACTTTCTGATTGATAGTGATCTAGTAAAAAGTTAATAAATAAATAAAAGGAATAAGCTTTTAAAATTATAATGGAATTAAATTAAATATTATACGAAAAATAATTAAAATATTTATTAATTAAAAATAATAATTTCATGTTATAAAAAATTTATTAAAAATTATAAAACTCTCCAAATAAACCAAAATAATAATTTTTTATTTTCTTAACATTTTTATTATTAGTAATTAAAAATTCTTATTTATTAAAATTCAAAAAGTTATTAGAATATCAAATAAGATTTAAAAATAAATAAACAAATGAATGAATTATTTAATTAAATAATTTTCTTTCTAATTAATATGATCGAAGGATTGTATTAATATTAATTTAACAGAAACTTTTATTCATTCAAATAGAGTTGGAAAAAGATAGATAAAATAGCTAATATGATTTCTTTTATAACTAAATTGTACGAAAAAATATTTAAAAAATAAAATAATTTTCTGTATCAACTAAATGACGATGATGATCAATAAGATGAAAACCATCTACAATTTAAGCAACTATTTGAATAAGAGATTAAGAAGGCAAATACTAGTTATGAATCATTAATATAAGATATTAATAAAGTTAAGGATTTAACTTGTTTTTTGAACAATCTAGAGGAATATTTAGCTTTGATTCCATTTTTAGGCGTTTTTACTAAACATTTATAGCAAGACCTTTAGGATTTAAAGTCTATTTATAGCGGTTCTCTTAATAGCTAAGAGGTAAATAACTTATTTGTGCATTTTTTATTTGTAGAAGTTAAATGATAAAGATGGAATTAAGATTATTTTAAAAAACAATATTTTATAAACCTTACAATTTGTTTTAATAAATAAAAGATTGAAAGACCTATCTAAGAATTCATTTAATTGCACCAGAAAATTATGCTTTATTTAAAAAATAAGTGTAAATCATAAAAATATGATTTTAATTTGAATGACTTTGAAAAATTTATTCTATAACTAAAACTCTAAAATTCTAAGCTTAATTCAATCATAAAAGATTTACAAAATAAATTATAAAATACTTCATTTAAAAATCATAATAACAACTTTATATAAATTATGGATGCTTTATCTTATTATGAGGATATAAATTTTAAATATAATGATAAATAAAATGTTATAAATTCTAATTAATAAGAGAAATATTTAGAATTTTTAGATAAAAATAATAATGAAGAAAATATTATGTAAAATATTAAATTTGTTTAGAAAGGATAGTAAATGAATGAGGATAATTCACATAACCATAATAATAAATTACAAAAGGATATCATTATATTTAAAAATAATTAATTTGATGAAAAATAAATTCAATTAATAAATGACAATTTATCAACTATTTTATCAATCATATTAAAAATTAAAAGTTTAAATTTGCAAAGTAGCCCATAATAAAATTAATTGAAGCATAATTATGAAAATATTATTAGTTTTGAAGATAATTTCAAAAATATTTTACAGAGCTATTCAACTATTCTTTAAATTATTTTTAATTTGAATGATATAAATATAAAAATTATGAATGAAACAAAACTAATGTTGAGTTTATAATATTTAAATGTTTAATTAATATAAAAAAAACTATATTAATTAATTCTTGATTCAGATGAAAATAAATTTACAGATAAATAAGAACTGCAAAAAAGAATTTTAGAGAATAATAATAATAAACTTTATTTTTAATGCATGTAAAATTAAGAACTATTTAATAGAATATTAGAAAAAGTTAGTTTAAAAGACATCATATTTATAATTTCTTTAGATAAGAAGCAAAGAAAGTGTTAAATTGAAGAATAAGAAGTTCAAAAAATCATTTAAAAAGAATATGATTCTGAAAAAATTAAATTATTAATATAATTGACATAATAAAAAATAAAAAATGCCAAAAATCAAAAATATGAAATTTTCGATCTTAAATCTCTTTAGCAATAAGAAGAAAATTTAGAAAAATAGCTAATCTAATCTTAAAAATCTTTTAAAAATACTTAAAGTAAAAATATCAAACTTATTTTGGGAGTAATAAAAACTCTAGTTGACGAAATCGAAATTTAAATAAATAAAATAAACACTATCACTATAAGAAATAGTTTAAGTAGTTATAACTGTTTTGTCAATTAAATAGCTACTTTGCTAAAAGAATATTTTTTTATTTTTTAGATTTTTTGATTCATTTATTTGAAAAATAAAATATATAAAATTTCCGTTAACCTAGATTAGTATGTACATGTCGATTGATCGATTATTGATAAAAGTGAAAAAAATAAAAAGCTCCGAGACCGGGAATTGAACCCGGGTCTCCTGCGTGACAGGCAGGAATACTAACCACTATACTATCTCGGATTTCATGATATTACAATCAATAATAATTTGTACTTTTCAAACAGTTTATATAAAATAAAAACCTTGTTTAGTTTATTTTATACTAATTTGCATAACAGTACTTATCAATATCTAATTTATTAAACTTATTTTTTTTAAATATTGCTATAATTTTTAGCTAGAAATTTTTATTTATGATGGTGTATAAATTATGACAGGTAATTAGATATACACACATTTTAATAAGGATTATTTAAATAAATTCTTATAAAATCAAATACCTTTTGCATTGACTAAATTGTGATTGCTTAAAAAGATTTTATGTTACTGATAGGATATCAAAAGATTAACTTTACTTTATTGATTTGATATTTGAATATTAATTTGATTTTTATCATTTAAAATTAAAAGAAAAGGGAATCTAATTTGAATATTTATGCATTAATAATAAGATTTAGAAAGAGTAACAATGCCAACTGAATATACTTCCTCTAACTTTGCTGATGATACTCAACATGCTAACGAGCTTATTTATGAACACATATAGAATGATACTTAAAATATAGTGAAGCTTAATGATACTTTAAAGCAATAAAAAAATTAAATAGATAAATCAATCCATTTTTTTAGTTAATTAGATTTAGAAAATAAAAATAATATAATAAATATTCCTTTAGAAGATATAATAAAGTGTTTTCATAGCTATTACCATTTCTTAGAATAGAATTAGACAATATAAAACAAAGTAATTTACATTTTTTTCTTTAGTTTAGATTAAGTAGAATTAATATTTATTTAAAAAATTAGATTAAATATGAAAATTTTTATATTAAATTTTGGTATAAAATATTATTAGATGACTTAATACACTAAATAGTAATTTATCAGTTCATTTAAATTGATTTCCTTAATTTAAATATATTTATAATCGCCATGTGAAATTGATTTTTATACAATCTAAGATATAATTGATGAACTGAATATTTATGATTAGGATCTTAACAAGCTGGATAAAGAGCTAAATGCTGCCTTAGATGGATATAAATTAACAGAATTTCAGGAAAAATTAAATCAAATAAATAAATATCATCCTGGTTACAGCATTTATAATGAATTAAAATTAGATTAGTTACTATTTATACAAAAAATAAAAAAAAATAACATAAATTAAGGTTCGGAGATATCTTCTGAATATTTTTAATATTTATTCAAACAGCACGCTTAACAAATATAAAACAATAGTTAGAAATTAGATGAATTATAAAATGAAACAAATGATATATGTTAATTAATATATAATCATCAAAATTAATAATTAGACGATATTTTATAAATTTTGAATATATCAAGATAATAAATAAATAGATCATTAAATTGTAGAAGTCTGAGTAAAAATAAAATATCTCAGATACCAAATAATTAAAATACAAATAATAAATTAGCTGAAATAGAAAAATAGTTAAAAAATTAAAAAAGGAATATCAAAGATGTTTAAAATGAATTGTAAAAATATTCAAAAGATGACTTAATCTAATTTAGAAAATATTTTGAAAAGTATTTAAAATATAAAAATGACATAGAAAATGAAAACACCTAAAAGAAGTAGTTGGAAGATCACCTTGATAATGAAATTAAACACTTTAATACTTTTTTATATGAGTAAAATGATAGTTTCTCAATAGATTTAGAAGATAATTTAAATCTTTTAAATGTGTCTAAAACACCGAATTAAATATCCTTAAATGGAGCTGAAGAAATATCAGATATCAATATCTAAATTGAATGGCTCTAAATAAAATAAAATTAAAATATATTAAATAACTATTGTAGACTTGTGTAAGATATTTACTACACCTATTAATAACTTATAAATAACTTCAATAGTATAAATAGACAGACAGTCCATATACTTAAATTATGTGTGGCAATTTAAGATATTAAGTCTTCTAATTAACAATTTTATAAATCTAGATTATTTAAGTGGTGTTAATAAATAGATGATCAGATAAATGAATTTGATGAATTCTAATCCAAAAAAAGAATATTAGCTACTTACAATAACTAAATTGAGAGAGAGTGTTAAAAATCTGGGAAATATGCTTTGTATGAATAAATTATAGGTTAAGTTGAGCTCTATTACTCATAAATTTTTGAGTACATAGGCGAAATAAAGAGAGAGTAAAAGTAAAAAATAAAAGAATAAATAATTACTGACATTAGCAACGATATTTTAAACATAAATTAAATCTAAAGCCTACAAAAAAAAATAAATGATGTATAAAAAATAATACTTAATTTAGAAGACTAGATTGAAGATCTTAATAGTTAAAATGTGAACGATATTAAATAAATAAAAAATCTAATAGAATAATGTAAGTAAAAAAATAAGTAAAAAGATGATCTATAAATTTAATTAGTAAATTTAAAAATAGATTTTTAAAAAAACAATCAATAAGATTTAGAATTGATTACAAAAATAGTAACTTCATTTATAGAATCAGTAGAAAAACAATATAAATCAATGTAAATAAGCGAACAATAAGAGGAATTTAACAAATTGAAATCATTTCTATCCAAAATTAATTCAATAATTTAATCAAATATTTAATTAAATTGATACATTTATAAAAATGAATGAGCTATTATTTATTTTTATAGATTTTATTAAATTTTATTTTTAAAAATAAATATAATATTTTATAAGTTTATAATGCTTCTATGAATTAAAATGATTAAACGTAGGTATTTTGCTTTCTGTTTAATTTATCAAGTTTAATGCGTGAGAATTATTTTTTACAAAGAAAAAATGTATTTTGAAGTAAAGAATTTATTTTTTGCTTTGAAATTTTATAATTTAGTTGAGAAATATTTATCGCAGTACCACCATTTTAATTATTTTTGTAGTGGATTGTACCGAGTTTGCTCTATCAAATTTTACAAATATATTTATATGGTAAAAATCTTAATAAAATATTTTTTTAAGAATTTAATGTCTATATGTATACTATATTTATATACAATTATATAATTAGAATTAATAACATAATATTTAATAAGTCTTTTTTTTTCATAATTTGACTTTGAATTTGATCAATCTTAATCAAATTTATATTCTTGTTTCTATTCATTTGAAATTAGAAATGATATTTTAAAATTAATTTTCTTTTTAAAAAGACCTACAAATAAAATACGCAAAGTCATATTAATGAGAAAATTAATACTGTTATTATGCTGAATATAAGAATAGAGCGATTGTTAATATAAGGATCTGCACATTTAACTAAATCATCTAAATAGGCTTAAGCTGTAGGATTTGTTGACTTGCAATTATTTTTGATACAATTAAAAGTCTAAGGTTGTTAACTTTTGTTTTAACTCGAGCAGTTCAAAGAGCAGTTATCTAAAGATGCAAGTGCAGCTATGCAATCTGTATCACCTTTTTAGCAAATCTCATTGTTTATTACTTTCTGCATTAGATCATTATAGCATTATGGTAATTTTTAATTTGCTTTGACAGTTAAAATAGCTATAATAAGTAATAATACTATATATTTCATTATCGTAGTGAGTTTCTTATTCTTTTTCAATTAGATTGATTTATTAAAATTATAAAATTATTAATTCATAACCTCTTTGCTTATAACTCACTCTATAAATGAAATAAATTGTATTTAGTATTTGCTACTAATATAAAATTAGTTTTCTGATTGATAAGAAAAGTATTGAATTAAATAATTCATATTATCTAAATTTATTAACAAATATCTGGTTAATTTTATCCTGCCCCAACATTTCTTTATAAAATTTTACTTTAAATTAGTTAGCTTAAAGAGATTAATTAGCTAAAGAAAATGTTTTAAATTTCCTTTTCTATAAAAGTCAAAATGATGTGCTTAATAAGAAAATATTAGTTTTAGCCTATAAAACCTTAATTAGAAATAGACAAATTATTATTTGATTTGGTTTCAGATCAGTAGAACCTAATTAAAAATACTTACATTTTTTTCAATATATTTTGAGATAGACAATTTCTTTTGCTGATAATCTATCTATCTGGTCATACGAACTCATATTATAAATTTAATAAGTTGAAAAGCTTTTTGATAAATGTCTTATCGATATTTGGGAAATCTTTTACTCATTTAACTTATAGTAAAAATTAGCACTAAGAATTACTTTAATCTAATTTTTGTTTGTTTTTCATACCTTCGTACCATATTAAACTTGAATAACCAATAATCAATATAATCAAGGTTTTTTTAATTTTTATGAATATATTTTATTAAAATAATGGTAAAATGAGGTAGTCTAAGTTTTCAAGTATTTCAAGTCTATACTATTTATTACTTTCTAGCTTAAGTATTTAAAAATTATATAAAACATTTAAAAGGGTCAAATATATTTTAAGCAAACAAAGTTGCTTAAAAAATATTAATTAATTCCAATTACTTTTAAAACCCGTATTATAAATTATCCCAATTTTAGAATCAAATTATAAATTAAATCTATCAAAAAGCAAAAAAAACACAAAATAAAGATAAATATCTTTTAAGTAGTAAATTTGTTATTATGAAACAAACACAGAAAAATAACTCTTTCTATCATACAAAAATATAAAAAGAGTATAAAATAAAATAGATTAAAAAAACTAATAAAATTGTATTAATTCAAAAGCAAAGTTTTTTATTAAAATTTTATATATAATTGAATGTGAAGATTTAACACCTATATATAGATAGTAATTAGGTTTTTTATTATATATTTATCATCTGTCAAAGAAAAATTAATAAAAATATTTTTTATCAATCGAAATATTTTCCATATATTATTTTATTTCTATATAGCTATATATTTTCATATATAATTATTTTTACTTATTATTTTTAGAATGTCTTTAAAAAGCATAACTTTTATTCAAATATATTTATTAATCTTCATTTTTGAATATTATTATATATACTAAATATTTTTTAAATACTAAAAACAAAAATATTAATTATATTTTGCTTATAAATAATACTTTGAATTAAAATAGACTTTAAATCAATTAATATATTAAAAAAATCTATTTAGTTAACATCCCACATATTACAATCAAGCTTATACTTAAACAGGATTAGATTTAGGATCAGAGTTAAGGTCTTATAAATCTTTTGCACATTAAATAAAATCAGCTAAAGTTCTTTACATCGTAGGGTTTGTAGATTTGCAATTTTTCTCTGCACAAGAAATAAAAATAGTTGTATCCTTAGTTTATTTTTCGCAATTTTCCATACATTAGATAAAAGATTTAAAAGTAGCAATACAATCTGTATCATCCTCCTAGCAAATTTGGCCAAATTTCATTTTAAGTATGAGATTTAAGCATTCATCAGGCGAAAGTGAGTTAGTTGCGTTTACAGCTACAAAAGCTGTAACTACTAAAAAGGTAAATAATTTCATTTTGATTGTAAATTTTTTTTTAATCTATTAACAAAAACTTTTTTATCTGTGTAATATTTTATTATTTATTTTGATTATCCTCAGTCTTTAATTATCTAATTTCTATTAGAATGTTGACTTTTTGTTTTTATAACTTAAAATAGACAATTTCTATCAAGGAACTGATCAGATAGATGTATAATTTAATGAGGAAAATTGAAAAATTCTTTTTGAATTCCAGAAACCAGTTTTTCTCTTAATTTCATTTTACAGCTCTTATTTATTCAAGTTAAAATTATAAATATTTAAATACATTGAAAAAAATTTTTTGTTTTTAATAAGTAATTGATTTTCTGTTAATCTTACCTTAAATAGGATAAAAATTTTGGAATCTTTAAATTTTATGTAATGATAAAACTGTTAAGGATTCCAAAAATATTTCACTGATTTTAGTTTAAAAGTTGCTAAATGTTAACTTTACTTTTTAAATAACTAAAAGAATAATATTTATTACAAAGATTAGTAAGGAAAAATTATATAAACCATGAAAGCCACACAAAACACAATTAAATATTAATTTTATTAATAAAATAGTGTTAAGAAAAAAATTAATTTTTAATTGGAGTTGATTTTGATAAAAACAAAATATTAGTTAAAGAAAATGTTTTGAATTTCCTTTTCTAAAAGAGTTAAAATATTGATTTTAAAAATTATTATTTAACTTGTAAAATCTTAATTAAAAATAAACAAATTATTTATGAATTGGTTTTTGAACAAGGAAAACCAAATAAAAAAAATAATTAAAATTTCAAAAGATATACTTTGAGATATATAATTTCTTTTTCTTATAACCATTCTGATCATTCGAATTTAAATTATAAATTAAATAAAACCAAAAAATATTCCTTACAAATTATATTGAATTTTTGAAAAATTTTTACTCTTTTAACTTAGATTTAATTGTTTAGACTCAGAATTATTTTAATCTAAATTTTGTTTGTTTTGTGTATCTTCGAACTTTATTAATATCATATATCTCTTTTATCAAGGTTTTTTTAATTTTTTAATATATTTCATTAAAATTTAGAGTTAAGATCAAGATAGTTGAAAAAAATCATGGCTATTTCTTTCAATCTTAAATATTAAAAATTTATTTAAAACATGTTAAAATCTCCAAAAAAGATCTATCCATTTAACTGGTCAATATCTATATTCTAATTAATGTTATCTTGATTCTTAAAAATATTTGAAAATAAAAAAATCATTTACCTTGATGATTGCTTTATCAGGCTGAAAGATAGTAAATTTTAAAAATATTTTGCATTTTTTGGTTTAAAATTTTTAGTTTTTGGAATTTTAAACTTGGAATTGCTTTTAAATAATTAAAGGTGAGATGTTTGACTATAGTTTAATCATTCAAATTATATGAATTCAAAGATTTTAAACATTCAATAGAAATCGAAAAAGATTTTTCTTAATTCGTATCTGACTAAATAGTATACAGTTAAGAATCTATTAAAATTTAAACAAACTAAATGAAATAATTAATTGTAATTATATTTTAATAGAAAACATTTATAATTTATTTTTTTATTGTAAGAAAGAAGTTTATTACCAATTAATAAACTTGTATATAAAGATTTTTACTTATAAAGACAATATTTTGTTATTTTTAATATTTTTGTGTGAATGAATTTATTAAATTTCTGTTTCTTGTTTTATTTAAACATTAATATTAATTTTAAAAAGAATAATTTATTTTAAATTTTGTTTTGCTTATTAAAAGTTAATTTACTAAAAAATTAAATTCTAAAATATAAAGAAATCATTTGCTAATACAATTATAGAGTATTAAAATAATACTAAAAATTGATTAATAAATAAGTTATTTATCTTTAAAAAATAAAGATATAATTCATTCATTATTATCAAAATTGAAAACTAAAGATATAGTAAAATAAAATGAACTAAAAATAAATGTTAAATAATAATTTTTTTAAATAAAATAAGCTCCGAGATCGGGAATTGAAACGGATATTCTGTGTGACAGGCAGGAATACTAACCACTATACTATCTCGGATTTCATGAAAGTCAACTATATTTCATTTTCTGATTTGTTTAAATTTTTTAATTAAAAACTTGATTATAAAAGTCAAGCTAGTAAGGTTGATACCAAAAAAAAAGAAAGCAATTAACTATTATATGATTCAATTAAATAATAAAAAATAGATAAACAATACAATTTTTTTGTTATTTAAATCTTAATTTAGAGTTTAAAGAGAGATGTGATATTCAGTTTAAAAAGTGGTAAAAGTAAATAATTAATTAGTTATTCTGTATGGCTAAAATTATTTGTTTAATTAATTAACTTATCTTTAAGATTTAAAAGCCATAATTAAGTAGAAAATTCCTAAGAGTAAAAAAAAAAATATTTCAAATTACCAAAAAAACTTAAAATGAAAATTTAGGAAAGAAAAGAAATAACCCTTGGAATATATAGATAAATTAATAAAAGATGAATTTTTAAAAATTTAAAATAAATTATGTTTATATAGAATAAAAAAGAAGAAGCATGAAAAAATAAATAAATTAAAAATATCAAAAAATATTTTACATATATTTGTAATAATAATAGTAGTTTTAATTTTTTTATTTTAGTACTGGAGGAAAACCATTTAAATTTTCTATGTAGTGATTATTAAATCAATATATTCTTACTCTAATTACCTAAATTATTGCAAAGAATGAATATTTTTTAATGTTTTTTACAAATAACATTGAATATAAGAAAGATTAATTTAAAAAGCTTGATTTTGTCAATGAATTTAATTCTTTAAATAATTGTTTTTCATCCTTTTAATCAGCAAACTTTAAAATTAGTGACAATTTTTCAAAATGAAATAAGCTTAATTTTATTATAAAATATTCTGATTTAATTATTATATTTATTCATTGTAGTAAAAACAGAAATATAAAAAAAGTATTTTTAACTTTTTATATAAAAAATTTCCTATTTTTAGTTTAAAGTTTTCTAATATAAATAGAAATTTCAAAATATTAAAAAATTAAGTATTTCATAAATTAAATCTTCACTTTAACTGCAAGTGACAAACATACATAAAAAATATACATAACTACACCTGCACATAATAGATTTTTATTTGAAGAATTCAGACTTAAAATCAGATAATTAAGAAAATTAATGCAAATAGCATGGTAAAAGCAACGATGAAGCTAGAATTTGCGCATTTTAACAAATCATTTTTAAAGGTTTAAACTGTGGAATTTGATGTTGTACATTGAGAAGAAACGCATGAAGAAGCATCTTTATCGTTATTAGGATATTGCACTGCACAACCAGCAAGACATTCTTTGAAGGATTTTAAAGCAGCTATGCAATCTGTATCACCTTAAGTACAAACTGTATTTGAATCTATTTTATTTTAAAGATCTATAGCACATTATGGAACTTATTTATCAGCATTTACAGTGATTAATGCAACAAGAAGTAATAAGACAGCTAATTTCATTTTTATAATAATTTTATTAATAGGTAATTTGTTTATTTAATTTAATAATTATAAAATAATAGTCCATCAGCCTTTAATTTATATATTAGCTTCAAATATAAATTAATTCCTTTAACTTAGAGTACTAAATAGGTTAATTATACCATTTAAGATAATCAGCAAAAATATCATTTCAATAACAAAATCTTTTATAAATAAAGAAGGTTTTGTTTGATAATTTAATTTAATGTAGATTATTTTTTTTTTGCATCATGCTTCTAAATTTTTTTCATTTTAAAGGAATATAATGCTAAATCACATTAGATCATAAACTTTTACACAAAAATAATTTTACTAAGTATTTAGCAAATTTTTTATATTCAGAAATATAAAATTTTATACTAAATGTAGGTACTCTAAAAAGATCCAAATTATGCATTAAACGCTGTTAAAATAAGTAATCTTTGAATTGCCTGGTATTATAAAAAAATTAATCAATAGATAGTTAAGCTTATTTTTCTGATCTGGTCTTAATTTGGAAGATACTATCTATTCAATAATATTAATTTCAAAAGACAAATCCTTACCTTTTTTTATGTTACATAAAATTAATTAATTTAATTAAAAATTCTTTGGTAAAAGATTACATCAATTAATTTTATCTTCGAAGAGGTTTTGAAATGGCGAATCTTTAATTTCAAAAAAGTTTATATCACAAAACTTAAAAATAATATTTTAATCCTTTTTTTAACATCCTTTATTTTTTTTAGAAATTCTTAGTATACTAAAATATATTTTTCAGTAACTTTATCTTGCATAAGAATAATATACTCATTTTGCCATAAAAATTTTTCTAAACAAGCTAAATTTAATTAAAAACTAATCGAAACAATTATTTATTGATCAGTTTTTATGAGGTAGATAATTTAATTTTAAAATTTTTTCTTATCAGCTACCTGATAAACTTATTTTTAGCAATAAAATAGTATAAAGTTATATTTAAAATATTTAGGCAGTATTTATTGAAAATAATTTACTTTTCTTAGCTTTTTATTTTATCTTTAGTCTTTGTGAAAATATATTTTTTTATTTGATAAGATCTGACATTTTCATACCTCCTTTACTTATAAATTCTTTTATAGTATTCTAATTATTTTTCAATAAAATATTTAAATGTTAAAAAAATTATATTTAACAAGAAAGCGAAGTTAATTATATTTTTCTTATTTTATTTCTAAAAAATATAGTATCATTTTATGAAAAGACTTATAGAAATAAATTATCCATATTAATATTGTTAGATTTCATATACTATCATTCATTTAAAAGTCATAGATCAATTATAAAAAATACTTTTTTACAATCCTATCTTAGAAATTATGGAAGAAAATAATTAATTAATTTGAGTTTAAAATACATGATTAGTCAATTGTACTTATATTCTTATTTAATTAAATAAATCATCATTTTCAAACATTTTCAATTAAATGACACCCACCCATTCATTTAATCCAAATAAAAGAAAAATTTTCAAAAGGTATTTTACAATTTTTTACAATTAAAAGAAAATTTGTTATTAAATTAATTATATAAGTAATTTTATTCAAATATGAATAATTTTGATTGAAAATATTTTTCTTTTAATGCTTAAAAATAAATTTGTATAAAATATTTTATTATAATTTAACATTTGTTTGAAAATAATCTTTACTTAAAAATCTATTTAAAAAACATTAATAAACTTTAATTTTTTAAATTTTTTATTAATACTTAGCTTTAAAACAATAAAATAGAAAAAATAGATTAAGTATTTAACTTTGGTCTATTAAAAAAATACATTTAAAAGTTTAAAGAAAAATTAATTAATTAATGCGATTATTTATACATAATAACTCTATGATTAAGAGCTCCTGAATGCAAGCATACAATTTCCTAAACGAGAAAGTAAGCTTATATCTAAATAACTTCTAATAAAATTACAAATCATAAAATACTGAAAATTTATATAAAAAATCAAATTACCTATACAGTTAGTAATAGTTAGAAATACTAAATATAATTTATGTGTAAAATAAAAAAGCTCCGAGACCGGGAATTGAACCCGGGTCTCCTGCGTGACAGGCAGGAATACTAACCACTATACTATCTCGGATTTCGTGAAAGTTTACTAAAATTCAATTTTTTCATTGCTGATATTCTTAACTTATAAAAATGCAAATTTTAAATAATTTTTTCAATAAATAAATAAATATCCTCTTTGTCAAAATTCTAGCAAAAAATTTCATTAAATTTATATATACTACTACATTAACAATATATTGTATTAATTTAGTTATTTTGAAAATAAATTACCCAAATCTCAACTTTTTAATTATTATTTTTTAAAGTCAATCTAATTTAAAGAAATTTAAGGAGAAAAGGAAAGAGATTAGTGATATCTTTATATAAATATTGAAGTTACAATAATCAAAGCAGCATATTTTTTATAAAAAGCAATAGTATAAAAAGTATTTTTTAAATATAAATGAATGATATATATATATATATGATATGTTTATTTTTAAATGATAAAGCATAATAAAATTCCTATATTTTCTAAATTAAAGCTAATGACAATTTTTTGAAACGAAATAAGTTTAATTCAGTTTTAAAATATTGAGATTTAATTATTATATTTATTGATTTGTATAAAAACAGAATTAAATTTCCTATTTTTAGTTTTAAGTTTTCTAATAAAAAAAGCAATTTCAAAATGTTAAAAATTAAGTATTTCATAAATTAAGACTTCGCTTTAACTGTAAATGACTTACGTACATATGAAAATATACATAAATATACCTGCATATAATAGATTTTTGTTTGAAGAATTCAGATTAAAATCAGAAAATTAAGAAAATTAATGCAAATAACATGGTAAAAGCAACAATCAAGCTAGAATTTATGCATTTTAATATGTCATTTTTAAAATTTTAAACTGTGGTATTTGAGGTTGTGCATTGAGATGAAATGCATGAAGAAATATCTTTGTCACTATCAGGATATTACATTCCACAACCAACAATGCATTCTTTGAAGGATTTTAAAGAAGCTATGCAATCTGTATCGCCTTCAGTACAAACTGTATTTTAATCTAATTTAGCTTAAAGATCTTTAGCACATTATGGAACCTAATCAGCTGCATTTACAGTGATTAATACGATAAGAAGTAATAAGGCAATTAATTTCATTTTTATGGTAATTTGATTAATATGTAATTAATTTATTTAATTTATATAATAACTTTAAATATAAATTAATTCCTTTAACTTAGAATACTAAATAGGTTAATTATATCATTTAAGATATTCAGCAAGAATATAATTAGTTTTTTAATAAAAAAATAGTAAATGATGAGATACAAAAAATTTGCTTTCAATAACAAAATCTTTTATAAACAAAGGTTTTGTTTGATGATTCAATTAAATTGTACCTTTACTTTTTATCTATATCATCTTAAAAAAAGGCTTCTACTTTTTTTCATTTTAGAGGAATTTAATGCTAAACCACATAGATACTTATAAATTTACCATTAATTAAAACACAAAAATAATTTTACTAAGTATTTTGCAAATTTTTTTTATTAAGAAATATAAACTTTTATACTAAATGTAGGTACTCTAAAAAGATCCAAATTATGCTTTAACATAGTTAAAATAAGTAAATAAATAATCTTTAAATTGCCTGATATTATAAAAAATTAATCAATAGATACTTATGTTTTGTTTTCTTATCAGGTCTAAATTCGGAAGAAGCATTTATTCAATTACAGGAATTTCAAAAGTCAAACCCTTTCTTTTGGCTTTTCTTATGTTACATAAAATTAATTAATTTAATAAAAAATTCTTTGGTAAAAGATTACATTAATTAATTTTATCTTCGAAGAGGTTTTGAAATGACACATTTTTAATTTCGAAAAAAGTTTATATCATAAAAGTTTAAAATATTATTTTATTCTTTTTTTACCATCCTTTATTTTTTTTAGATATTCTTAGCATACTAAAATAAACTTTTCAGAACTTTATATTAGCTAAGAAAAATATACTCATTTTACCATAAAGATTTTTCAAAATAAGCTAAATTTAATTAAAAACTATTAGAAACAATTATTTATTGTCAGTTTTTATGAGGCAAATTATTTAATTTTATATTTCTTTCATATCAGCTATCTGATAATCTAGTTTACAGCAATAAAACAGTATAAATTAATAAATCTATAATAAAAAATTACAGTAACAATATTTAAGCAGTATTTATTGAAAAATAATTTAATTTTCTTAACTTTTTATTTAATCTCTTTGCGAAAACATATTTTTTATTTGATAAGATCTGATTTTATCATACTTTCTTTACTTACAATTTTTTTATAGTATTTTAAAAATTATTCAATAAAATATTTAAATGTAAACAAAATTATATTTAACAAAAAAGCGAAATTAATTATATTTAAAAAATTTGTTCCTTCTCATCATTTTATTTATAAAAAATATTGTATTTTTTTAATAAAATGAAGTTAAGAAATAAATAATTCATTTTAATATTGTTAGATTTCATATATTATCAATTAAAAATCATAGATTAATTATTTTTTACAATCCTACCTTAGGACTTAGGGGAGGAGAAAGTAATTAATTAGAAACTAAAATAGATGATTAGTCCTTTTCATGCTTATATTCTTATCTAATTTAATTAATCTCCATTTTCAAACATTTTTAATTAAAAAAACTCACATTTATTATATCCTATATAAAATAAAAGATTTTCAAAAGATATATTGCAATTTTTTACTATTATGAGAAAATTTGTTACTTTTAAAATAATTATGTAAGTTATTTTATTCAAATATGAATATTTTTAATTGAAAAGACTTTTTTCTTGAATCACTAAAAAATAAATTTTTATAAATTATATTATTATAATAATCTCTCTATTTTCTCATTACAAAATAATCTTTACTTAAAATCTATTAAAAAAAAACAAACCAACTTTAATTTATTCAGAATTTTCATTAACACTCTACTTTAAATAATAAAATTGAAAAAGAAATAAAGTATTATAATTTGAGTCTATTAAAAAAAATACATTTAAAGGTGTTAAAGAAAAATAAATTAATTAATATAGATAATTTTATACATAATAACTTGATGATCAAGAGCTTCTGAATACAAGCATACTTTTTCCTAAACGAGAAAGTAAGTTTATATCTAAATAGCTTCTGTTAAGAGGATAAAAATCATAAATTACTGAAAATTTATATAAAAAATTAAATTATTATTTATATAGTTATAAATTCTAAATATAAATTAGATGTAAAATAAAAAAGCTCCGAGACCGGGAATTGAACCCGGGTCTCCTGCGTGACAGGCAGGAATACTAACCACTATACTATCTCGGATTTCATGAAAGTTTACTAAAATTCACTTTTTTCATTGCTGATATTCTTAACTTTATAAAAATCTAAATTTAAAATATTTTTTTTAAATTAATAAATATCATCTTTGCCAAGCTTTTAGCAAAAAATTTTGTTAAATTTAAATATAAAATAATTACTACTAACTTAACAATATATTATATTAATTTAGTTATATTGAAAAAAAATTACATTTATGAGCTGATTTAATTAAGATAAATTATCCTATATAAATTTATTGATTAATAAATAATAAGAATGAATTTCATTTTAATTTATTAAGATAAAAAGAACAAATAACTTTTAGAGAGATCAAATATAAATTTAGAAACAATATGATTAATTGGAGATAGACGAATATTTGATTTTTATATTAATCAAAAATAATCAATATCAGTATTAGCTCACAAAAAAAAGATGGATAATTCGATTTCGAAAAAAAAAAATATTAAATCAAAAAAAACTAATTAAAAACTCAAAATTGTAAATTAATGATTTTATTTATATTTTAAAATTTATTTTTTTTTTCTAATTAGTTTTTAGAATCTGAGCTATTATCTTATAAAACGCTTTGCTTATATATGAAGTAAATTTATTAATTATTTTTTCATTTCTAATTTGAAAATAGTATTTTTAATAAAGACATCAACTTTTAAATTTCTTATTTTTAGGCCTTTTTCTAATTCAATTTTTTTAATTATATTTATTAGTTTTTTTAAATTAATTTTTTAATTAACTGTAATATGCCTATTAATTACAAGGTAAAATGATATCAGTGACAAAGGAATTTCACAATTAGGTACTGCTTTAGGAAATTGCAAAAGCATTTAAAGTTTAAACATCAATTTAATGTAAAAACAAAATATATTTTTAATTTATGATTTAATTATAAACTAAAGAAAAAATAAAATTTAAAATATTAGTTTATATATTTATCTTAAACATAACTCATTTTTAATCATTATTTATACTATTACCAACATAATTATTTTATAATTTTACTTTTTAAAATACTAAAAAGGGATAACATTATTTATCTACAGAAATTCTCAGATTTATGCCATGCTTTCGCTAATTGCCAAAAACTTGAAAAATTAATTCTTGATATAAAGTATGATATTTTTTAATTTTTATTTTTTCTATGTATCTATCAGTCTATTTTTGCTATAGAATTTTTATTCTTTAAAAAAAATTAAAATATTTACCATAAGTATTTTTTTTATAGACATAATTATTTAGGTGACGAAGGAGCATTTGAGCTAGGTTCTGCTATAGCTGATTTGAAAAATCTCTCATCTTTAACTATTAAATTTGGGTAAATAATTTCATTTTTTCAAACTAGTTTTATCTTCTTATTTTTGATAAGAAATCAACAACAAAAATATTAAAATAAACTCTTTAATTTCTATCATGATAAAAGAGTTATTTTATTATGAAATTATTTAAAGCATTTTTATAATATTTAAAAAATAATTAAAAAGCTATTGCCACTCTTATTACAAATTTATCAAGGAATTTGAGTTTGATGAAGAACAAAAATATTAAAAATTTAAAACTTCTGGAATTGATTTTTAGTAAAGAACTATTTTTTATTTTAAATAATTTTAAATTGCTTAATTTATTTTTTTATTTTTAATATTTATTTTCTTTTTTTGAAGATAATATTAAGTTCTTTTCAATTTAAAAGAAATAATTAGCTTCAATAAAATGATCTATTCGATTTATGTTAAGCATTAGCATCTTGCAAAAACCTATCTGACTTAAAGCTTTAGCTAAAGTAAAATATTCCTCTTAATTATTATATTAATTAAATAAATAAAACAAGCTGATCAAATATATACAAATGTTTCTTCTAATTTTCTTAATAATATTTAATAACCTATTTATTTTAAATAAATTTTTTATGCCCAGAAAATAAATAATTATTTTTTTACTTTTTATTAAATTTTTTCTTATCCATTTAGATTTCTGCAAGAATAAAGAAAATAAAAGCAAAATTGTTAACAAGTTTAATGCATTAAAATTTAATAGCAATTTTTATTATGCTTTAAACACAGAAATAAAATTATTTTTTTCTTTTTAATCTTAATAGGTAAAATAAAATAACTAATGAAGGAGTCTTAGGCTTAATTTAATTTTTATCAAGCTTGAATGGTCTCTCAAATTTATCAGTTAACTTAGGGTAAAATAATTTTTACATTTTTGACATCTCTAAAATTAGTTTAATAATTATTCTTAAAAGGTTTAACACATATAAACTAAATTCTAATGATGAAGAAGAATCTATTTTAAGCTTAATTCTGCAAAAATGCTCTGAAATTAAATAGCTTAAATTGAAATTAGAGTAATAATTAATTAATTAATAATATATTTTTATCAAGAATTTAATTTTAAATTTTGAAATAGCTATTCATTTATATATTTAATTTACTTTTTTAAAAGATATAATTAAATGTGGCCTTCTGATATAATAGGTATAAATCAAGCTTTCTAAAAATGTGATAATATTTCAACTTTAGTTGTTGATTTAAGGTAAAATACTAACTAAATGCATTGGTTTATTTAATTTTAAATGCAATTGTTTAATAAATATCTTAACTTTATTAAGTTTACTAATATTTTTTTAGATCTTAAAAATAAATAATTTATTTATTTAGTTTAACATTAAATAAAAAGAGAAAATAAATTGAGTAAAGAAGGAATGTTCATGTGTATTAAAAGTTCAACAAAATGTAATGATCTTAAAAAGCTGATACTTATGTTTGGGTAAAGCTATTTTATTTTCATTTAAATTCTTAAAATAATATTGTGGGTTTATTTGAAAAAATTATTTTTTTTGAGTTATTTTATAAATAATGAATAATTAACATCAAATATTTCTGTTTAAATAAAAGAAATTATTTAAAAACTCATCAAAAAATTAGTTAAAAATTAAAATTGATGAGTTGATGAACTATTTAAAAAAATTAATTCAATCCTTATTATAAGACATTTTATTTTTACTTAAAATTTTAGTATTAAACTATATGAACACAATTTAATTATTTCAATATAAATTAGTCAAATAAATATGTTTGAAAATAAATTTTATAAATATAAAAGGTATCTAGGAATTGATGATCAGGACATTAGAGCCTTTTGTCCCATTTTAGAAAATTTTAATTAGGTTTAAACTTTGTTTCTAGATTTCTAGTAAATTAATTTATTCTTCAAATTATTTACTTTAATATTAAAAAACTCTTTAAATTTTAAAACAAAATTTAAAATAAATATCTTTAATTTACTACTATTTTTCATTAAATTATTAGATGGAATTTTATAGATTGCTAAGGTGCCCTCTTGTTAACCTCTACTTTAGCAAAATTAACTAAACTCTAAAATTTGACTCTCTTTTTAGAGTAATTAATTCATTTATTTATTACTAAATTTATTTTTTTTTAATTATGCTATTTAATTAGAATTATATTTTTTTTAAGTACATCAATAAAAATTGTTTACTTTTAATTATTATAAAGTATATTATTAACGAAAATTTAACAATAGCTATAATAAATTTGATTAGAAAATGGAATTGGAATTTGATTTATTTAGTAATATAGCATAGATAAAAAACCTCAATTTTTTAAGATATTCGTTGTAATTCATTTTATATTCTATATTAACTCTTAAATGAATTTGAATAGAAATTAATTCTTAAAAGTTGAATGAATATATTTTTAAGAAAAATATATCTAAAAAATATTTTTATTTAACTTGGGATGTTAAAATTTAACTATTCTAATTAAGTTTATTTTTTATAATCGTTTTATCAGATCTCAATTTTTTAATTATTATATATTAAAGTATAAGAGTTAATTAAAGAAATTTAAGGAGAAAAGCAAAGAGGTTAGTGAAGTCTTTACCTAATTAATGATAAATTACAATAATCAAAGCAGCATATTTGTATAAAAAAACAATAGTATCATAAATATTTTTTAATATAAATGAATTATATATGATATGTATATTTTTATACTTTAAAATATAATACAATTACTTTATTTTCTAAATTAAATGTTTATTTAATCATTTTTACTAATTTTTTAATTATTTAAATTTCATACTTTAAATAAAACTTATTTTTATTTGAATATTTAATTAATTTCGTACCATATATAAGCAATGAATACATAAATATGCAGATATAAATAAATAAATTTACATAAAATAGGTTATGCATTCAGATATAAAATCAGTTTTTTTAAAAATATATTCAAAACTGAATTCTAAGAGCAGCAATTAAGCTAGAATTTGCACATTTTAACAGATCATTTTTAAAGCTTTAAACAGTGGGATTAGTTATTTGGCAAATAGATTCAACACATTGATAAACTTGTTTATCGCTTTCTAAATTTTTTAAATTACAAACAACATGTCCTTATAATTATTTTAAAAATTTTTCTGATTTAAAGCTTAAACTTATGAAAAATATTCCTCATATTTATTATTTTAATTAAAAAAATATACTGATGAGTTTAAATAAAATTAACACTTTGTTAGAGTAAAATATTAAATTTTTAATTAGAAAATATTATTTTTCTTTTGTTTAATATATGAGAGATTTTGTTTCTTTTGAACCTTTATTAATTTCTTTATTTAATAATTAAAGTCTGTTTAAAACAAAACACTCATATTCTACTATCCTATTGTAATCATTCTCTTGCCAAAAAGACTAAAAAATAAATAGAGAAGGAATGATCTTTTAAACTAAAAATTAACTCAAACAAAAGAATAATTGAATAAAGCTCCTAAAAAATGAAGTTGAAACTGTTGAGAAGCTACATAATGAAATTTAGTAATAAAGAGTTGAAATTGAAGTATACTTTCACTAATTTTATGCTACAAATTCTTCAGATTTTTATTTGCTCCTTACTTCAAGATGAAATATTCTATGCTAAATTATTATTTATTTTTATTTAAAATCATTTAAAAATATTAGATAATTTTCCATTTTGTGCTTTAATTAGATGGTTATCGCTTATTAATAATAAATTTAATTTCTTATTTAAACAAATTTTTTTCCAAAACCAAATTAATTTCATAATATTCTTATTATTAATTAAATTTACATAAATTATTGCTTGTAATTAAAAAAAATGATTTAATACAAGAAAAAATTCCACAAACTACAAGTTGTAATTATTTATTTTTTAACAAATTACTGCTTAAGATTAATTTTATTATTAAAAAAGTCTTTTTATTCTTCTCTTTCATCTGATACTATCACATTTAGGTAAATTTGATTTATTGTTATTAATCTTACAAGTTTAATATTTGTTTATTAACTTAAATTTTATTTTTAAATAAACGATCCAATCTCTTTTTATATTTTTTTATTAAAATATATTTTAATCTCAATTTAATTCCTTTTTAATTTTCAGCCTTTTATAAATTTATTGTTATTTCATATTTTTTTTAATAATTAAAAAGTAGAAAAAATAAAAAATTTCTTTCAGACTTATGTTAATCTTTAGTAAATTAGAATAATCTCTAAAATTTGAAAATCTATTTAGAGTAAGAAGAGTTAATTAAATCATAAAAATTGCAATATTTTTTAGTTTAAAATTAATTTAAAGCAAATAATATCTTTTAATTAAAAGCATTTTATTTGATTTTCATGAAATTTCTTATATTTAATTTGCTTTAATTTAGACAATTTATTTTATTTAATAATTAAATTCTTATTATTTAATATTTTTTTCATTCTGTCTATTTAACTTTTTTTCTTAAATATTTAAAAAGTTACAAAAAAATGAATGATGAAGATCTAGAAGTATTATCTTCTGCTTTAGCAAAGTGCACTAATCTCTCATATCTGTTTCTTAATATCGAGTAAAAACAATTTGTGATACTTTTTCATATAAAAATAAATTAAAAAAACTTTTAATTATTACTATTTTTTTGGTTTATTTTCTTTTTAATTCTGGTTTAAATTTAATTTTTTTTTTTTTTTTAAATTTTTGGTTAATTATTAATTAATTTCTTGTTTTTCATATACATTCTTCATATTTAATAGTTATTAAATATCTTTTTATGCTTTCATCGATATTTAAAAAGTAGAAACAAAATAACTGATGAAGGTGCTTCATACTTAGGTTCTGCTTTATAGAGCTGTAATAATCTCTCAGCTTTGCATCTTTGTTTAAGGTAAAAAAAAGTTGACTTATTTTTTATTGTGGTATTTTTGGTATAAATATGAAATTAAAGCAAATATAAACTTTTTATATATAAGCTATTTACTTGATTAATTTATTTTATTATTTAGTTCTCTTTTTTAATTTAAATTATTCTTAAATTTTTTTAAGAGTTATTAGTTAATTTATTATTTCATGATTTTTCATAATTCTTTCTCAATAAATATATTTTCTTTAATATTTAAAAAGCCACAATTTAATAAGTGATTAAGGTGTATCAGATTTAGGTTTTGCTTTAGCAAAGTGTGCTAATATCTCAGAATTGGTGCTTTTATTAAGGTAAAAATGTTATTTTCTTTTTTGATTGTGATCTAAAATAAAATTAGAATTTAAGAAAATATTTTTGTTTAATTAGCTTTTTGTTTGTTTTATTAAATTTAGAATTCTCATGTGTTTGTTTATATTTAATTTAACTCATTTTTCATTTTAAATTTTTATTATAAATATTACTTAATTTAATATTGTTTAATATGTTTTTTTTATTTTTTCTTTGCTAAATAACTAATTAAATTTTATTCAATATAATAAGAAACAATTAAATTAAGGATTAAGGTGCATCGGTTTTAGGTTCTGCTTTAGCAAGCTGCTCTAGTCTCAGAGATTTATATCTTGGTTTAGGGTAAAAGAAGTTTATTTCTTTTGAATTGTCAATTTTTAAAAATAAAAATGAATTTAAAACAAATAAACTGTTTAATTTGATTTATTACTTTTTTCTATTTATATTTTTTTTAATTTTAGATATTATTTATGTTAATAATTAATCTTTTATTATTGTATTTTTTTTCTAAACAAAATAATTATTCTTTTCTAATATATAAAAAGAAACAACTCAACAAAAGAAGAATAAAATATATGTATAAAGTAAAAGTAGTTTTTCCTTATTAATGTTGTGATATTTTTAATATAAAAGTATATTTAAATAAATAAACTCTTACTAATTAATTTATTTTTTTCTCATACCAATAATCTAACTTAAAATATTTAAAAAGTAATAATGAATTAACTGAAGAAGGGGTATCAGGTTTTGGTTTTGCTTTAGCAAACTGTGCTAATCTCTCAAATTTGAAACTTGAATTATAGTAAAAATAGTATATATTATTTATTCTTTTGGACTGTTGTGGTATTTTTACCATCAAAATAAAATAAAAGCATATAAATGATTTTCTTTAATTATTTATTTATTTATTTATTTTTTAATTCTGAAATGTTTTTTTAAATTTATATCAATTTTTATTTTCAACTTTTTTTAAATTAATAGCTAATTATTTTTCATATTTTCCAAATAACTATTTATATTTATACTTTTAAGAAATAATTTCATTGGTGACGAAGGTGCCTCAGGCTTAGGTTTTGCTTTAGCAAACTGCACTAATCTCATAGATTTGAAACTTGGTTTAAGGTAAAAGTAGCTTAATTTATTTTGGATTGTGATATATTTAGTTTAATTACTTTATGATTTTTATTCATTTTTGTTAATTTAACACATTTTCAATTTAATTTATATTAAATACTTAAAAAGAGAAAATGGAATTGGTGATGAAGGTGCATCAGTTTTAGGTTTTGCTTTAGCAAACTGCACTAATCTCATTACTTTGGGACTTGAATTAGAGTAAAAACAGTATATTTCTTTTGGTTTTTGATATTTAGTTTTTTTAATATTAAAATTCAATCAAATAAAAGATTTTTTTTTTGGAATTTTTTCTTCTTTTTCCCTATGATTTCTTTTAAATTTTTAATTTTTCTGCAAATGACTAATTTATTTCATAATTTTTTCTCTGTTTTTCTTTCTAACAAATTATCTAATAAATTTTATTCAATATATTAAAAGTGACAATATAATAGGTGTTTAAGGTGCATCAGGTTTCATTTTTGCTTTAGCTAAAAGCACTAAACTCTAAAGTTTGGACCTTAGTTTTTTGTAAATAGTTTCTTTCTTTTAGATCGTGATATTATTATTAATTATTACATAAAATTAACTTAAAATAATAAAATCTTATTATTTAATTTTTATGTTTTCAAATTTTTTGAAATATTTTTTTTTAATTTAAATTCCTCATCTATTTAATTTATTTAAATAACTCTATTATAAATATTTATATAGCAATAATAAAATTTAAAAATCATAACATTTGAAAATAATGAGCAAGTACCTTAAAGCAAAAAGATTAATTATGTTAAATATACATTTGTGATAATAATTGATTAAGACAATCTAATTTAATTAACATATAGAACAGTGATATTTTTAATTAGAAAATCAATCGCTTTTGTTATATATTTTATATTTTATAAATCAGTAATCAAACATAGAATAAAGCTTCATAACAAATATATTCATTAAAATCTTTTAATTCTGTAATAAAAATAATAATAAAAATTAATAATATTACAACAAAAAGTTTATAAAATACCTTCAAAATATAATTAATTGTTTAGCTTTTTTTAAATAAAATTAATAAATTTTTTAGTTAAAAAAAAAAAAAATTTTAATTTATATTATAAAGTGAATTAGAGAAAATCTTGTTTATAAAAAAGACAAAAAAAATTTGATAAATAAATTGAAAATTAGAAAGGTTAAAATATTTATACATATAAAATAACATAATAAAAAGTTAATTATTAATTAATATACCGACCTATTTTTAAATACTTAAATTACAAGATCAACATCATGATTTTAAATTTATTACACTTTAAAATCAACAAAAATTATCTTATTTAATATTTCATTTTTAAGTTGGTTTCATATTTTTGTTTTAACTGTACTTTCAACCTAGAAGACTGACTCTCTTTGGTCTAATATTGTAAGGATTAGTACATAATAGAGCATGAAACTGTAAACAATATCCAATGCTTTACATACTACAATTAGACATATAAAAAATTAATTCTAACAATTTCACATCTCATAAAGTAATGCTATTTAGAACCATATTTTTGGCTATATATCATAAATGTATTTGGTTAACTTTTATTAAATTATTAATTACCACATAATGCTAATTTAAGATATTGAGCATAATAAGGTTGTTTTTGATAATATGTTTCATTATATACTAATTATTTAATAAATTATAAATGTATATAAATCAACAAGGTTTTAATTTAAAATTATTTAGTAAATAATTTAATTGTAAAATCATAATCTTTACTTAAAAAAAATTAATCAATTTTAATTTATTCAGAATTTTTATCAATACTTAGCTTTTAAACAATAAAATTGAAAAATAAATAAATACAGTATTATAATTTGAGTCTATTAAAAAAAATACATTTAAAGGTGTTAAAGAAAAATTAATACTGATTATTTTATAACTAATAACTCTATGATCAAGAGCTACTGAATACAAGCATACAATTTCCTCAATGAGTAAGTAAGTTTATATCTAAATAGCTTCTATTAAGAGTATAAAAATAATAAAATACTGAAAACTTATATAAAAATTAAATTATTTATATAATTATAAATTCTTAATATAAATTAGATGTAAAATAAAAAAGCTCCGAGACCGGGAATTGAACCCGGGTCTCCTGCGTGACAGGCAGGAATACTAACCACTATACTATCTCGGATTTCATGAAAGTTTACTAAAATTCACTTTTTTCATTGCTCATATTCTTAACTTTATTTAAATTTAAAATATTTTTTTAAGTAAATAAATGTTATCTTTGTCCAACTTTTACTAAAAATTTTGTTAAATTTAAATATAAAATAATTATTACTAACTTAACAATATATTACATTAATTTAGTTATACTGAAAATAAATTACATTTATGAGCGATTATTTAAAATATGAATATAATTTTTTCTTCTTTCTTAGAAAATCAATATAAAAATATATTTAGATTCAAATTAAGATTTTTTATAGTTTGTTAATATTTGATATTTCTTACTCATTAATTTATGAAAAGAGAATATATTTTTACTTCTATTTTGAAATACTTAAAATTATTTACAAAAAACTTCTTAATTTGTTTTTAAATCTAAAAACTTAAATTGAATCACATCTGTTAAATGAATATTTCAATAAATATTTTTATTCAGGTATAGCATTACTTTAAAATAATATTCTATTATATAAAAGATATTGGATATTCTAAATTTTATATTAAATTAAAAAATAAAAGATATTTTATTAAAAAAATAAAAAATATTATAATTAATTTAATTAATGTATAAAAAGCAAATCTACAAATTAAATTATCGTGCGTGTTTCCACTTTTATAGGAATTTAAAACCTAGAAATGCTATATAATAAATTTTGTATCTATTTCATATTTTATTATTTATTTTATCTAACTATCTTTCACTTAGAATAAATAATTCTTATCAAAAATCTGATCAGATATTTATTTTTATAAGGATATTTTAAAATTCTTTTATGATAATATCAATAGATAATCAATTATACATAGAATATGTATTCCATTATATTAATTTATTTTGAAAAATATCTCTATGCAATCCAATATAGATTTATTGATTAATAAATATTAAGAATTAACTACATTTTAATTTTAATTCCTTTTGATAAAAAGAACAAATAAACTTTGAGTTCAAATACAAACAAATTTAGAAAATCTATGATTAATTCGAGATAGACAAATATCAGATCTTTATATTAATCAAAAAATAAATAATATTTTTATTAGCTGACAAAAAAAAGATGGATAATTCGATTTCGAAAAAAAAAAATATTAAATAAAAAAAAACAAATTAAAAACTCAAAATTGTAAATTAATGATTTTATTAATTGTTTAAAATTTAATTTTTTTTTCTTACAAGTTTTTAGAATCTGAGCTATTATCTCATAAAACACTTCGCTTATATATCAAGTAAATTTGTTAATTATTTATTTGTTTTAATTTAAAAATAGCCTTTAATAAACACGTTAACTTTTAAGTTTCTTATTTTTTAGTGCTTTCTCTAAATCAATTTTTTTAATTATTTTTATTAGTTTTTTAAATTAATTTTTTAATTAACTATAATTAATATGCATATTTACTACAAGGGAAAATAATATCAGTGACAAAGAAATTTCATAATTAGGTACTGCTTTAGGAAATTGCAAAAGCATTTAAAATTTAAACATCAATTTAATGTAAAAACAAAATATATTTTTAATTTATGATTTAATTATAAAATAAAGAAAAAATAAAATTAAAATATTAGTCAATATATTTTATCTTTATACATAAATTATATTAATAAACTATTCCTTTTTAATCGTTATTTGCTTGACTGCCAAAATTGTTATTTTATAATTTTACTTTTTAAAATACGAAAAAGGGATAACATTATTTATCTACAGAAATTCTCAGATTTATGCTATGCTTTAGCAAAGTGCCAAAAACTTGAAAAATTAATTCTTGATATAAAGCATGATATTTTTTAGTTTTTATCTTTTATTTATATCTGCCACCTTTTGCTTGAAAGAAAATCATTTAATTTATTAAATAAATAATTTTATTGAATTTTTATTCATTAAAAAAAATTAAAATATTTACCGTAAGTATTTTTTTTATAGACATAATTATTTAGGTGATGAAGGAGCATTTGAGCTAGGTTCTGCTATAGCTGATTTGAAAAATCTCTCATCTTTAACTATTAAATTTGGGTAAATAATTTCATTTTTTCAAACTAGTTTTATCTTCTTATTTTTGATAAGAAATCAACAACAAAAATATTAAAATAAACTCTTTAATTTCTATCATGATAAAAGAATTATTTTATTATGAAATTATTTAAAACATTTTTATAATATTTACAAATAATTAAAAAGTTATTGCTACATGGGTTATAAATTTATCAAGGAATTTGAGTTTGATGAAGAAGAAAAATATTAAAGGTTTAAAACTCCTAGCTTAGATTTTTAGTAAAGAACTATTTTTTATATTAAATAATTTTAAATTGCTTAATTTATTTTATTATTTTTAATATTTATTTTCTTTTTTTTGAAAATAATATTAAGTTCTTTTAAATTTTATAGAAATAATTAACTTCGATAAAAAGATCTATTCGATTTATGTTAAGCATTAGCATCTTGCAAAAACTTATCTGACTTAAAGCTTCAGCTAAAGTAAAATATTCCCCTTAATTATTATATCAATTAAATAACAAGCTGATCAAATATATACAAATGTTTCATCTAATTTTCTCAATAATATTTAAAAACCTATTTATTTTAAATAAATTTTTTATGCTCAGAAAATAAATAATAATTTTTTTATTTTTTGTTAAATTTTTTGTCATCCATTCAGACATCTGCAAAAATAATGAAAATAAAAGCAAAGTTTTTACAAGTTTAATGTATTAAACTTAAAACATAGAAATAAAATTATTTTTATCTTTTTAATCCTAATAGGTAAAATAAAATAACTAATGAAGGAGTCTTAGGCTTAATTTAATATTTATCAAGCTTGAATGGTCTCTCAAATTTATGCTTTAACTTAGGGTAAAAAAATTTTTATATTTTTGACATCTCTAAAATTAATTTAATAATTATTCTTAAAAGGTTTAACACATATAAACTAAATTCTAATGATGAAGAAGAATCTATTTTAAGCTTAATCCTGTAAAAATGTTCTGAAATTAAATAGCTTAAATTGAAATTAGAGTAAAAATTTACTAATTAATAATATATTTTTATCAAGTATTTAATTTTCAATTTAGAAATAGCTATTCATTTATATATTTAATTTACTTTTTTAAAAGATACAATTAAATGTGGCCTTCTGATATGATAGGTATAAATCAAGCTTTCTAAAAATGTGATAATATTTCAACTTTAGTTGTTGATTTAAGGTAAAATAATAACTAAATGGATTGGCTATTTGATTTTAAATGCAATTGTTTAATAAATATATTAACTTTATCAAGTTTACAAATATTTTTTTAGATCTTAAAAATATTTTATTTATTTATTTAGTTTAACATTAAATAAAAAGAGAAAATAAAGTGAGTAAAGAAGGAGTGTTCATGTGTATTAAAAGTTCAAAAAAATGTAATAATCTTAAAAAGCTGATACTTACGCTTGGGTAAAGCTATTTTATTTTCATTTAAATTCTTAAAATTATACTGTGGGTTTATTTGAGAAAATTATTTTTTTTTGAGTTATTTTAAAATAAAGAATAATTAACATCAAATATTTCTGTTTAAATAAAAGAAATTATTTAAAAACTCATCAAAAAATTAGTTAAAAATTAAAATTGAGTTGATGAACTATTTAAAAAAATTAAGTCAATCTCTATAATAAGACATTTTATTTTTACTTAAAATTTTAGTATTAAAATGTATGAACATAATTTAATTATTACAATATTAATTAGTTATACATTAATTTGCATATTTTAATCAAATAAATATTATAAAATAAATAAATAAAAGGTATCTAGGAATTGATGATCAGGACATTAAAGCCTTTTGTCCCATTTTAGAAAGTTTTAATTAAATTTAAACTTTGTATCTAGATTTCTAGTAAATTAATTTATTCTTCAAATTATTTATTTTAATATTAAAAAATTCTTTAAATTTTTAAACAAAATTTAAAATAAATATCTTTAATTAACTACTATTTTTAATTAAATTATTAGATGGAATCTTATAGATTGCTAAGGTGCCCTCTTGTTAACCTCTACTTTAGTAAAATTAACTAAACTCTAAAATTTGACTCTGTTATTAGCGTAATTAATTCATTTATTTATTTCTAAATTTATTTTTCTTAATTTTGCTATTTAATCTGAAATATATTTTTTTTAATTACATCAATAAAAATTGTTTACTTTTAATTATTATAAAGTATATTATTAACTAAAATTTAACAATAGATAAAATAAGATTGGCTGGAAAAATGAATTGGAATTTAATTTATTTAGTAATATAGCATAGATAAAATACCTTAATTTTTTAAGAAGTTCTTTGTAATTCATTTTATATTCTATATTAACTCTTAAATAAATTTGAATAGTATTTTTATTTAACTTAGGAAAATTAAAATTTAACTATTCTAATTAACATTATTTTTTATAATTTTTTTATCAAATCTCAATTTTTTAATTATTATATATTAAAGTAGAAGAGTTAATTAAAGGAATTTAAGGAGAAAAGCAAAGAGGCTAGTGAAGTGTTTTGCTAATTAATGATAAGTTACAATAATCAAAGCATCATATTTATTTTAAAAAACAATATTATAATAAATATTTTTTAATATAAATGAGTTATATATTTATTTGTAAATATAGCTATTCTCCATATAAAAATACTGCCATAGCTGGTATGGCGTATCTTTATATGGAGAATTAAGCATTTTATTATTTATTAAAATTAAAATATGTATTTTTGTTAAATGAAGTGAAGTGAATGTTTTAAAAATGATTGTTTTAAATTAAAAAAAATATATAATGAATATAAAGCAAACGAACCCAGTTTAAAAGTTTATTAGTTAAGATTTAATTTTTTTCATTAATTTTCCAATCTGGCCTCCTTATTTTTTATAAGAAATGAACAAAATAAGATGAAATTATACTGTTTAATTTTTATCTTTCTAAAATAATTATTGTTTTATGAAATAATTTAAAACATTAATAAATTATTAAAAAAAGTTATTACCGCAAGTAATATAATCGTGTTAATTAATTAATCATATTTTATTACTATCAAAAGAGTTGATAAATTAAAATTTTTATCTTCAAATGTTAGAAAAGAATATTTTTAAATTAAATAAAAGTTATTTATTGATTATTTTTTTGTTTAAATTATTTCTTTTCTTTTTATATTGAAAAAATTATTAAGTTCTTTTAAATTTTATAGAAATATAAAATTTTGATAATATGATCTTTTAATGTTTTGCCTTGCAAATATTAAAAAATTTATCTGATTTCAAGATTAAAATAAAGTAAAATATTCCTCTTATTTATCATTTCAATTGAAATAAAGTTGATCTAATTAATTATAAATGAGTATACTGATTTTCTGATTAATATTTAAAATGTTATTTTAAATAAATTTTATATGCTCTTAAATTGATGGTATTTTTTAATTTTTTATTAAATTTTTATTTGTTATTTAGTCAGAGTTTTGCAGTAATAGCCTTTTATATATCTTGCATTTTATTTAATTTGCAAATATAAAAATTAAAGATAAATAAATAAATTTAATTTATACTTAGTATTTTTTTATTCACAATTTATCCATTCTATCTACTTTTAAGACTTATTATTCATCATTAAATTATGTCTTTAATAACTAATCTTTTAGCTTTAAGGTACTTGCTCAATATTTTTGATACGTGTGATTCATTAATATTATTGGAACTATCAATAGGTTTAGAAAAGAAGATGAATAAATATATTAAATATTTTTAATGAAATATAAAAAATAAAAAATATTTTAATTAAAATTTTTATAAATCAAATAAAAAGATTGTTTTTTGTTTTAATTTATTTTGATATTAAAAAATATCAAAATCCAAAACAAATAAGTTGTTTTTACATTAAAATAATTTCCAAACTTGAGAGATTAGGACACTTTGCTAAAGCAAAACCTAAACCTAAGGCACCATTTGCATTAATTTAATTGTGCCTTTTTAAATATTGAACAAAATATTAGTTAGTTAAAAGGAAAAGTGAATAAAAAATATGAATTAAGAATAAAGAAATTATAAAATAATTTAATCAAAGGTTAAAAATGAAAAATTAATTAAATTAAAAAAGCATATTCAGAATTAAAAAAGCAAATAAATAAAATAAAAATATCACAATCCAAAACAAAAAATAAGTTTTTACCATAAAATAAGTGTCAAATTTAAGAGATTAGTGCAGTTTGCTAAATTACAACCTAAGCCTGAGACACCCTCATCACCAATTTAATTTCTACTTTTTAAATATTGATGAAAATATTAGTTAGTTAGAAGGAAAATTGAATAAAAAATAAACAAACTAGTAAATGATTTAACCAAAGGCTGAAAAGATTTAAATTAAAAAAACATATTCAGAATTAAAAATTAAATAAATCAATCAAAATGATTGTTTTATTTTAATATCACAATCCAACACAATCAAGCTGCTTTTACCCTAAATCAAGTGTCAAATTTGAGAGATTAAAACAGTTTACTAATGCAGCGCCTAAGTCTGAGGTGCTTTTATCACCAATTTTATTTACACTTTTTAAATATTGAAGAAAATATTATTAAGTTAGTTAGAAGCAAAAATGGATAAAAAATAAGAATTAAGAATAAATTAGTATAATAATTTAAGCAAAGGTTGAAAATTAAAAATTACTTAAACTAAAAAAACATACAGAATTAAAAAAGTGAATAAATCAAATAAAAATATTTTTTATGTTTTAAATCATTTTGAAATTAAAAAACATCACAATCCAAAAAAAAAAAAGCTGTTTATACCTTAAATTAAGTGTCAAATTTGAGAGATTAGTGCATTTTGCTAAAACAAAACCTAAATCTGAGGCACCTTTTTCACAAATTATATTTCCACTTTTTAAATATTGAAGAAAATATTAGTTAGTTCGAAGGAAAAATTAATAAAAAATATGGATTATAAATAAATAAAAAAGCTAGTAAATAATTTAAGTAAAGATTTAAAATCTAAATTGACTTAAATTAAAAAAGTAAATAAGTCAAGATGAAAGATTGTTTTTGTTTAAATACATTTTGATATTAAAAATATCACAATCCAAAATAAATATAGCTGTTTTTACCCTAAATTAAGTGTCAAATTTAAGAGATAGTACACTTTGCTAATTAAAAACTTAAGATTGAGGCACCTTTTTTACCAATACAATTAAGACTTTTTAAATATTGAAGAAAATATTAGTTAGTTAGATTTAAAAATGTATAAAAAATATGAATTAAAAATAAAGAAACAAGTAAATAATTTAAGTAAAGGTAGAAAATTAAAAATGACTTAAATTAATATAGCATATAATCAGAATTAAAAATTAAACAAATAAAGTGAAAATACTTTTTTTGCTTTAATTGATTTTGATAAAATAAAATATCATAGTGGGGAGAGTTTTATTTTTTACTATTTTAATTTGCTATTGTTCTCTTTATTAGTATCCTTCAAAATTTTTATGTTTTTATAATTTAAAAAAAAACAATCCTTATTAAAAAATAATTATTTTTAATATTCTTTTTTATTTATCAATAATTATTTTTTAATATATAATAAACACATTTTCCTCTAAATTTTATTTTAAACTTTTTAATCAAGTTAAAATTATTATTATCTAAATCTTATTAGCTTTTATTATACTTTAGTTAATTTTTTATGATTATCTTTATAATTTATGCATTTTTTAGCTATTAAGCATTTTAATAAAATTTATACTTTTCGCTATTTAAAATTAAAGTTAATATTAAACAATTTTTAGGTAATAAATTATTATTGGATGCCTTAATAATGTTTCGATTATTTAAAACTTAAAGAAACCAACATTTTTATTATATATAACGGTAAGATCAATAGAAAATCAATTCTACATAAAAGATGTATTCCATTAAATATTAATTTATTTAGAAAAATATTTCTTAGCAATTTAATATAAATTTATTAATTAAAAAATATAAAGAAATTAATTTTAGTTGAAATTTTAATTCTTTTAGATTACAATTAAAAATAAATTTTAGAGAGATCAAATATAAATTTATATAATTTATGATTAATTAGAGATAGACAAATATATGATTTTTATATTAATCAAAAAATTAATAATATCTGTAAATTGGCTCACAAAAAAAGATGGATAATTTGGATTCCAAAAAAACAAACATTAAATAAAAAAAAGTAAGTTAAAAGCTAAAAACTGTAAATTAATGATTTTATTTATATTTTAAAATTAATTTTTTTTTTCTAATAAGTTTTTAGAATCTGAGCTATTATCTCATGAAAGGCTTCGCTTATATATGAAGTAAATTTATTAATTATTTTTTCGTTTCTAATTTGAAAATAGTCTTTTTAATAAAAATATTAACTTCTAAGTTGTTTAATGATTTCTTTAAGTCTATTTTTTAAATTATATTTTTAGTTTTTTAATTAACTATAATATACACAATTATTATAATAAGGTAAAATGAAATCAGTGACAAAGGTGTTTCATAATTAGGTACTGCTTTAGGAAATTGCAAAGCCATTTAGAGTTTAGACATCAATTTAATGTATAAATTTTTAAACAAAAATGAAGATTTAAAATAATTTTGAATAATATATTTTACTTTAAATGATAGATTTATATTTATTGACAATTGATTTTTAAATCATTGTTTCATTTCTAATAAATTTATTTAAAATTTTAATTTTTAAAATACTTAAAAGGGATAACATCATTTATCTATCAAAATTCTCAGACATATGTGATGCTTTTTCAAAGTGCCAAAAACTTGGAAAATTATTTCTTGATATGAAGTACATTATTTTTAAATTTTTAATTTTTCTATTTTCATGCTTTAGCTATTAAAAAAAAATAATGATTTATTTTCAAAAATAGTATTATTTATCTGTCTATTTTTGTTTGAAAGAAAATCATTTACTGAATAGCTAACTTTATTGTATTCTTACACTTTTTCTAAATTAAAATAATTACCTTAACTATTATTCTTATAGACACAATTATTTAGGTGATTCAGGAGCATTTGAGCTAGGTTCTGCTTTAGCTGAATTGTAAAATCTCTCATCTCTAGCTATTAAATTTGGGTAAATAATTATTACTTTAATAAGAAATCAACAACAAAAAATTTAATATACTCTTTAATTTATATTTTTACAAAATGATTACTTTATCATTAAATTATTTAAAGCATTTTTATAAAATTAAAAATATTTTAAAAAAAGCTATTGCTATTGCCACATGTCTTATAAAAGAGTACATTAAAAAGAGTTTGATTATACTCAAAAGGATTAACAAATTAAAACTTCTAGGTTCAATTTTTAGTAATGAATTATTTTTTATATTAAATAATTATAAATATTTATTGTCTTTTTAATTGATAAAAATTATTAAGTTCTTATAAATTTTATAGAAATAATTAGCTTGGATAAAATAATATTTCCGACTTATGTTTGGCCTTAGAATAATGCAAAAACTTATCTGATTTAAAGCTTGAACTAAAGTAAAATACTCCACTTATTTATCATTTTGATTAAAAAATTAGCTAATCAATAAATATATCATATAAATGTATATACTAGTTTTCTGATTAGTTTTTAAAAAATTATTTTAAATAAATTTTGTATAGTGAATAATAATTTTTACTTTTGCATGAATAAAGATACAAAAAATAATTAACAAGTTTACTGAATGAATATTTGATAGCAATTTTTATTAATTCTAAAGCTTAGAAATAAAACATCCTTTCTTATCTTTTTAATTTTAAAAGGGAAAATAAAATAACTAATGAAGGAGTCTTAGGCTTAATTTAACTTTTATCAAACCTGAAAGAACTCTCAAATTTATCTGTTAACTTAGGGTAAAATAATTTTTTATATTTTTTAACAAATCTTAAATTATTTTAATAATTTATTAAATATTTTTAAAAGGTTTAACTCATATAAACTAAATTATAATGGTGAAGAATCAATTCTAAGTTAAATTCTGTAAAAATGTTCTGAAATCAAATAATTAAAATTGAAACTAGAGTAATTAATTAATTAATAATATATTATTTATCAAAAAATTAATTATCAAGTTAAATATAACAAATAATTTATATTTAAATTTTTAAAAGATATAATTAAATTTAGCCTTCTGATATGATAGGTATAAACCAAGCTTTCTAAAAATGTGATAATATTTAAAATTTAGTTCTTGATTTGAGGTAAAATTCTAAAAAATTCAATTATTAAAAATATTTCTTAAATTTATCAAGTTTACAAAAGATATAAAATTATTTTAGATCTAAAAAATAAATAAAAATTTACTTTTCTTAAAATTTAATAAAAAGGGAAAATAAAATGAGTATAGAGGGAATTTTAAAATTTCTTAATAATTCTTCAAAATGCAATAATCTTAAAAAGCTTACACTTATGTTTGGGTAAAGCTATTTTATTTACTTTTAAATTATAAGAATAATCATGATATTAAATTGAGAAAATTGTTTTTGAATAATTTTAAAATAATTAATAATTTACATAAAACAATTCTGTTTAATTAAAAAATATTATATTTTATTTAAAAACTCATATTGAATTAATATACTAATCGATATTCATATCAGCAAAAATTGAAAAGATATCTAATGAAGGTTATGTTTTTTCATTAATTTCTTGTTATTTAATCATTTATTTAAAGGAATATTTACACTTCAAAAAATTTAATTGCAAATTGAAAATGACTGATTAGTTGATTCATTCTTTTTAAGAAATTATGTCTATCCATATTATATGACTTTTTATTTTTACTTAAAATATTAGTTTAATAATACATAAACATAATTTAATTTTTAAAATTTTAATTAGAATCGCTTTAATTTGATTATTTAATACAATAAATATCTTTGAAATTTAATATTATTAAAAAAATAAAAGGTTTCTAGGAATTAACGATAAGGATATTCAAGTCTTTTGTCCCATTTTAGAAAATTTTAATAAGATTTAAACTTTATTTCTAGATTTCTAGTAAATTAATTATTCTTTAAATTATATATTTTAATATTAAAAACTCTTTAAAGCTTAAAAAAAATTTAAAATAAATATCTTTAATATACTCTATTTTTCATTAAATCGTTAGATGGAATTCTATAGATTATTAAGGTGCCCTCTTGTTAACCTCTACCTTAGCAAAATTAACTAAACTCTAAAATTTGACTCTGTTATTAGAGTAATTATTTTAAGTTTATTTTTCTTAATTCTATCATTTGATTATATTAATATTTTTTTTAGTGCCTCTAAAAAAATGATTTACTTTTAATAATTATAGAATATTTTTATTAAATAATATTTAATAATAGCTATAATAAAATTGGATGGAGGACTGAATATGAAATTGATTTATTTAGTAATATAGCAGAGATAAAATACCTCAATTTTTTAAGACATTCATTGTAATTAAATTTTTATTCTATATTAACCCTTAAATGAATTTTAATAGTATTTATTTCTTAAAAGTTGAATACATTTTTAAGAAATATAGATCTAAAACACATTTTATTTAACTTGGGAAAATTAAAATTTAACGATTCTAATTAAAATTATTTTTTATTATTGTTTTATCAAATCTAAATTTTTTAATTAATATATTTTTAATAGTAATCAAGCTAATCAAAGAAATTTAAGGAGAAAAGCAATAAGGTTAGTGATGTGCTTACATAAATATTGATAAGTTACAATAATCAAAGAAGCATATTGGTTTAAAAAAACAATAATAAAATTAATATTTTTGTATATTTATAAATTAAATATGATATGTTTTATTTTTGTTTTTGAAATATTTTGTAAGTCTTTTATTTTCTAAATTAAATGCTTTATAATCGCTTTTCCTAATTATTTCAGTATAACCAAATAATTAGGCAAAATTTTTTGAAAAATTCAGATTTTAATTAAGGAAAAACTAAGCTATTTATAAAAATATTTATATTTGTAAAATAAGTATCCATTTTTCAATTAAAATAATCCAATTTCTAATTTTTATTAAAAACCTAATTTCTATTTTTTATTTTATCTTATGTGTTCAGTTTTAATTTCAATAATTGATTTAAAGAAAGTTATCTAATAATAAAAAAATTTATAAAATAAAAATAAATTTAAAATATAAAATAGAATTGATTATTAATATTAATTGAATGCTTAATTAATCTTTTTCAAATTGATATTTTGAATTTAAAAAATTAGCAAAATATAAAAATCAGCTTTAATCCATTCAATTATGATATTTAACAATTTTTCTACTTAATATGTTTTGTAAATAATTTTATATAAACGCAATTTTTCATTCTAGAAAAAAACAATAATTTATTTAATAAAATTATTTTTTATTCTAATAAAATAGATTTTTTCAAAAAATAAAAAATTTCATTTAAATCATACTTTTTTCTAATATTTAATGAACTATAAAATAAACTATGAAATTCACAAATTTAATTGTTTTTTTTATATAAAGAACTATTTACTTATTAATTTGTGTAAACTTTAGATTCGCTGATTTGATTTATATTGTATTTCTTATCTTTTAAATTATTATCATTAAAAATAATGAGTGAAAAAGTGTAATTATTTTGGTCATTATTTTACATTTTACAATTGAAGAATTTATTCTTTTCAATTTAAGTAATTAAATGATGTATTTGTTCTTAGTTTCAATTTTAAAATTAAGTAATTTGATTGATGAAACTTTCATGGTAATACATATTTTTTCGTTTTTAAATTACTTTATATAAACACTAGTTTTCATAATAGAAAAAAAATCAGATTTAAATAAAATAATTTTTAACATCAATAATTTTTATATTTAAAAAAACAAAAAACAAGCTATCATTCAGATAATTAGCTTTTAAATATTAAATGTTTTATATAAATAAATAAATTAAGAGATTTACAAAATTTAATTAGTTACTTTTTACTTATTAAATATTGTAAACTTTTAAATAGCTTTTCTTATATATTTTATCACTATTTATTTATTCTTGATTCAAATACCTTTAAAAAATATAGTCATATCAAAATGACTATATTTTTAAATGGAGTCTGGCTATATAAAACTTTAGTATATTAAAAACTTAAATGATATATTTTAATTTATTAAAAAAATGTCAAGTCCTTAAATTTAACTTGCTAACGTTTTGATAAAATTAAAAAAATTCTTCTTGTACTTTAAATGAAAGTTTTTTTTAATTGAATGAGTAATTAATAACCAACAATAAATTAGCAATTAATACATAAATATGCAGATATGAGATATAAATGCACTTATATAAAATAGATATTTATTATTTTCAGATATAAAATCAGATTATTAAGAAAATTATTCCAAACATCATGCTAAAAGCAGCAATCAAACTAGAATTTGCACATTTTATCAAATCATTTTTAAAGCTTGAAACAGAGGCGTTAGATGTTTGGCAAGTAGATTGAATGCAGGATGCTGTTTCTTTTTATTTATTAGAATTTTAAACTGCACAACCAACAACGCATTCTTTAAAAGATTTTAAAGCAGCAATACAATCAGTATCTCCTTATTAGCAAACTTGACCTGAATCCAATTTATCTTAGAGATCTTAAGCACATTTTGGAACCTAATCAGCTGCATTTACAGCTACTAAAGTAACAAAAAGTAAAAAGGCAATCAATTTCATTTTTATTTTTATTTTCTTTATTTGTAATTTATTTGATGAATTTAATAATTATAAAATATCTAATGATCATCTCTTAATTTTTATAGTAACTTTAAATATTAAAATTGATTTTTTTAAGCAAATGAGTCTAAATTTATTATTTATCTCATATAAGATAGAAAAACAAAGGTTTAATTTTTTGATCGCAAATGTTAGTTTTCTAATTAAAAAACAAAATCTGATAAATATACACTTAATTTTTTTTCTGCTTCTTTCGATAAAATTTTATTTGTTTGTTTTTTCTCAATCTTATTCAATTAACTGATATCTACATTTTGTTAATTTAATGAGTAAAATGAAAAACAGCAAAGGTGTAGATATGTTTGTTATTGATATAATAATAAAAATTAACCTGTAGAGTTTAATTTAAAATATAAAGAAAGATAAGTATCTTCTTTAAGTATCCTTTAAATAAAGACTAAATTTATTAAAAACTTATAAAATAAATTATTGCTGATCAGTTTTGTATGTATGGATTATTTAATTTAGAATGTTTTTTTCTTATCAGCTATTTGAATTAGTAGTATAGATATCAAATAAAAAAATCATAAAGTTAAAGATACCTAAAATATTAAATTTTAAACAATTTTTATTTAAAATAATTTCTGAAACTATATAATTATTTTTTTATTATCTTTATTTTATTTGTATTTACTTTAATAAAAAAAGTTAGATATTTTGTTTAAAATATAAAATAAAAGACTTTATTTAATATTATTTCTTTTATAGTTGATTATCAGTATTCAAAAAATAGTTAAAAAGTTAATAATTGTATATTATTTCATTTAGAATAGATAGATTTTTTAATTTAATTATATTAACTTTTTGGCTGATCATAAAATAAACAGATTCAAAAAATAAGAAGCTTATTAAATAAAATAGGACATTAATTATTATATTTAAGCAATATTTATACAAACTTATTTTTTATAAAATAATTTATATTTTAGTTTAGCTTATTGATAACATAAACTTCTACCCATTTAATATTATTTTTTAAATAATATTTTTGAAAATTAAAAATCTATTTTAATATCAAATAAAGATAAATTATTTATAGTGATATTTTTTTTATCATATATTTGATATGATTATACAATAAATACATTTTTTTAAATTTTATAATAAAAGAAACTAAAATTATTAAATTTAGACAATTTTTATCTAAAATAATTTTTAAGCTTTAGAATTATTTGAATTTTCTTTATTTTTAAATTAACAAAAAAATTTAAATATTTATTTGCAAAGATAAAATAATATACTTTATTACATATTATTTTCTTTTATAATTAATTATCAGAGTATTCAAAAAATAATCAAAAGATAAACTAATTTTTTAATCATTTTAGAATAGATAGATTAGTATAATTTAATACTTTATTTTATCAATATCTGCCTGAGCATAAAAAAAAAGATTCAAAATAAGTTAAACAAAAAACTAATTATAAATTTTAAACAATATTTATCAAACATAATTACTTTAAAAATTATTTATTTTATGCTTTTTAGTTTAACCTATTCCAAAAAAATATCAATTTTAATATTGCAGAAACAAATTAATTATCATATTATTTAATTCAGAATTTTTCTTAATAGATATTTGAATTTAAAATACAAAAAAGAGATAAAAATAAATTATAAAATAAATACAATGCTAAATATTATATTTAAAAAGTTTTTATTGATAATGATTTCTTTAACTTTAAGTTTTTTTTGGTTTTAAGTTTTGTGCTTTATATATATATAAATACCATATACAAATAAATATCAATTATGAAAAAAAAAACTCTTAAAAAACTATCAAAAAATAAACAAATTTATATTGATTTTTTTTAGAATAGATATGTAATATTTTTTTTCTCAGCTAATTGATTGACCTTATCTTAAGTAAAGTTATAATAAAATTTAGTAGTATATAATTAAAAGCTTAAGGAAGATAAAATTAGAAATCCATGAAAGGCTAATTTATATATTAATTTATATAGATAAAAATATCTTTAACTTTGGAGGTATTTTTTTAACAATCGAATAAAAATCCTTGATTTAGATGCAATTTATTAACACTAAAATCATAAACTTACTTTTTTATAAAAGTAAATATAATAAAACAAATATAGTTCATTTAAAAAATATTTTATAAGGCAATTTAAAATTGAAATAAAAAATATATTATAAGGAATTCATAATAATGATTGATAACCAATTAATTTGAAGAGTTATTTAAAAATATAAAATATGAATAGTTAATAAAGACAAAAAAGAAAAATACTAAAAGAACTTTCTATATAATTTATTTAAATAATAAAAATTTGTTTAGTTAATGATATTTAATTTAAAAAGTGATAAACAAAAATAAAAATACTAGTTTAAAAACAATGATTGATGATTTAATGTACTATAAAAAAACAAACATTTAACTATATTTTTTATTTTATTTTAAATTAAATATAATTTTTTTATAAATTTAAGAATATTTTGAGGTCAACAAAAAGGCTTTAAAATTATTATTTTGTAAATATTTCTTTAACAAAAAATCTATTTTGAAAATTGATATTTTACTAAATCAAGTTTTTAATTTACTTTTTCAAAAGTAAAAAGATTAAAAATAGTTTTTAAAAAAAGCTCCGAGACCGGGAATTGAACCCGGGTCTCCTGCGTGACAGGCAGGAATACTAACCACTATACTATCTCGGATTACATGAAAGCATACTCAAATTTTATTTTTTCTTCTTTTATATTTTTAAAAAAATTATTTTAAATTACTTGAATAACAAGAATCATTACTTTTTTATAAATTGAATTAAACGCATCCTTAAAAAACTTATCACATATAAAATAGAAACATAAAATTATAAAAATAATTAATAGTATATGTTTAGTTGTCTTTATTCATCTATATAAAAGTGTTAAGTTTCATTTCATAAGATTTAAATCAATGTTGAAATTACTAATAAATATTATAGATGAATTTTGAAGTAAAAAATCATACAAAATTAAGTTCTAAAAAATTTTAGATATATAAACAATAGTTAAATAAGTAAAATTTCAACCAAATAGAAACTAAATTGCTTAATTTTAATGTTTAATCCATACATATCTAGGAATAATATTTATTATTAACGTAGATAACAAAAATTATAAATGTAAGATAAAATTATTCATTCACTCATAAAACAAATCACAGAATACAAGCTTTGGATTTGTTGATATAAATTAAGTTAAATTATTATTAAAAACTAGATTTTAGATAAGAATAATTTTATAATATAGATTAAAATATTGTTCATTTAAATTATCTAAAAATTGCATTTTTTCTTTATTAATATTTGTATTTATTTTCTAGATAATCCTTACGATTAAATTTTAGTTGGCCAAAGAATAGGCAATATTTAAATATGTTAAATAATCTAAAACTTAAAATTGGACTTAAGTTATTTATTTTAGCACATTTTTATTTAAAGATTGGATTATTTATTCATATAAAGGATAAATAAACCCATCAATTTACCTACTTACTTTTTTAGTTGTTTCTTTTTTTAAAAAACTAATTTAATCTGATATAGATTAAATTTGTATTGAATATTATTGATTTAATATAAGTAATTGCTATTTTGTTAATTATTGTTATTACAAATTTAAATTTGATTCTTTTAACTATTTTATTTGCTGATCTAAATTTAAAATTTATGTTTGATTCTAAATTGCTAATTGTTTTATGCTCATACATGAATTTAATGATTGTTAAGGAAAGTTGAGATTTATTTTAATTTTTTAAAGTTAAAATGTGGTTAAGTTTTTTCTTTTGTATTTATTATTAGTGCTGATAATTTAACATCCTTAGAATCTTCTAAAAAGGCATTTAAGCATAATAGGATCAGGTAGCTAACTATTTAATACAATAATTTTAGTAGCTTTAAGTTTATTATTTTTGTAATCCTTAATACATTATTTAAGTTAATATTATGAGTAAACAGTAATTATCTTTTTGTTTGTATATTATTTGTATAGATTAGTAACAGATAAAATAATTTGTAAAGTATTTAGGATAGAGCAGATAATTTAACTTTTTTCACTTTGATAATCATAGCCAAATTTAAAGAAACGCAACATAAAGAATTAGGCAATCGATGATGTGAGAAAAAGATATTATTTAAATTAATTGAGCTAAATTATCCAATTCATTCTATAATTGACAGGTTTTTTAATATTTACATCTATTAAATCAGCACTGACATGAGAAAAGAACTTAAAATATTGATAGTACTAAACCAATTTATTATTATCGTTTAAGCAATATTTATCTTATTTTATTTAAACTTATACTCTTAGCAATAAATATGGGAAAAATAGCATTAAAAAAGATATGATTCGACCATATTAAAAGATATTTAAGTAAAATAAATAAAAGATGAACGTCTAGATAGTAGGATTTATAATATGTTTTAAAGAAATCAATTGAAAACACTCTTATAATTTAATTTTACGATAGATTGTAATAAGTTAGAAAAAACAATCTAGATACACTAAAGATAGAAAAGCAAAAAAGGCTTGTATGGAATCAATCATTTAATTTAAATTAAAAGATTAAATTAACAATAACAAAAAACAAAAAACTAGAGAACTCAGCAAACATATTTACCTATAAAACCATCCTTTATTACTATTATCCTTAAAGTAATTTCTGAATTGATTGAATCTGATCAGAAAATAAAAATCTTCTATTTAAAAAGCTTCTAAAACAAACACCATATAGTATTCAGCTCCCTTTAAATTTAAGACTTTTTTAGTACGTAGAATTGAGGATACAGCCGAAACTAAACTGACAGCAAAATGAAATATGATTAGCCAGTATTGATGCAGCTAAATAAATTAAAATTAATATTATTAATAAATGACAATTAAAAATTTACCTCTTATTTAGATAAGAAATATAAAATGTAGTTTATTTAATTAGCCTTAATAAACAACATCATATATAGTTAATTTTTCATAGTAAACTTTAAATTATCTTCTTTCATCTCTTCAAAATAATTAGAATATCTTTAGCTTATTTTCTTCAATCTGTTTTTTAAGAAATATCTTTTTATTTATTTTTTATATTAATTATAATACAACTAAAAGTTGTCTTTCACTTTTTCTATAGGTCAAAATATAACAAATATTAAGCATTATTCTTTTATAAATATGAATTCCAAATGTAAAGATCTTATTTCTATTTAATTCTAAAAATTATTTTCTTAATAAAAACTTGATTAAGAATTATAGAATATCTTTAATGATCTTTTAAACTAAGTTTTAATTTATTTAGATAAATATTTATAAAAATTAAATGGAAACACTTAGTTTTATTTTAGAAAAAGAAAAATCTATATCAATTAATATAAAATAAGAGGCTGGAAAGCTCAATTTAAAAGGCTTTCTAAATCAAATTGAATTTAGTAATGAAATATAAAACAATTTAAGCTTAATCGTTTTAGAAAGTTGTGCACTAAAATAGAAAATTATGGATATACTTTTATTTATTTGTTTTATTTGGAGTTAAGAATTTGTATCCACTTTATGGACGGACTTACAGATCCTGATATAAATATTCTTTCTACTTCTTTATAAATTACATAGCAAAAAATAGCTTTTTTATTCATGTATATTGCATACAATTTTTCTTTTGATTTAGTAAATGAAAAAAAATAAAGAACAGAAAAAAATCAATAAAATTTAATAGCATAATGAATAGTTAGCTAAAAAAGGATTAGTCTTGAGGCAGATGGACTCAGATGGCAATTGTTTGTTTAGATCAGTTGCAGATTAACTGTATGGTGACTAATCCTTGCATTCTGAAATTAGAAAATATGTGATAGAGTACTTACAAATAGAGAAGCCATATTTTATTAATTTTATTGCTGAGATGGAGGAAAACTCTAAAAAAAACAAAAAAAAGAATAAAAAAAGGAAAGAGAAATAGGAAAAGCTTCAGAAAGAGATTGAATAAGCTGAGAAATAGGTAGAGATAGAACCAAAAAACGAATTAGATTTGCTTTTTGATAGATATGTATAAGAAATGTCTGAAAATGGAACTTGGGGAGATAACATTGAAATACAAATCATAAGTGAGATTTATTAGAGGAGTGTAGAAATTTATGTTGCATTCTAAGAGACTCCTATGAGGACCTTCCACGAAAACCAAGATAAATTTAAAGTTAACGAGCCTATTAGACTTTCTTATCATGGAGAATGTCATTACAACTCAATAAAATCTCTCAATCATGAAAAGCTCATTTAAGAAAAAATAGGGGTTGTAGAAGAGGAATCGATTTAAAGCGCAAGAAACAGATAAAAAAACTAAAATTTAAATTTAAATGAAAATGGAGATTTATATTAAAATTTTTATAATTCATGTAGATCATAATTTTAACTTTATGATAATGAAGAGCTCTATAATAGGTTTATTTCTGAGCAATAAGGATAGTAATTAAATGAAGATGGTTAATAAAATGAAGGTTAGTAAATGAGCTTAATTTATTAATCTGAGCAACTCAATCACTTGAATTAACTCTAAAGCTAAGATTTAGCGCTTTAAATAGCTATTGAAGAGAGTAAGTATCTAATGGATTAAATGCAGCAGAACGATAACAATCAAAATGATAATAACGATCCACAGCAATAATCAAACCTGATAGAAGAGATTCCTGATAACAAAAATAAAGAACAATAATTCTAATAACCAAATAACTAATAAAACCATATTGAATTTGAAAAAATAGTTGCAATTAACTCTGTCGTAAATGCTGGTTTTTCAAAGGAACAAGCAGAATAAGCTATGCAAATCGTGGGTCCAAACGAAGATCTTATTGTAAATTATATTCTTGAAAATATGATGTGATTATTCTTTAAAAATTGATCTAATTTATGTTTGGCATACTTGGAACTCAAATTTAATAAATAAAAAACGCAAATAATATTCTTGAATCAATAAATAAATATATTGATTTTGAAATTTGCAATTTGGATATCAACCATGTCCATAATTTATGATTGATTGAATCATATCTAAATGAAAAATAAGCAAGCATTTATGGAATTTTCAATTAGAATGGAATAGTAAAATATAAAATAAATTAAAATAATCTAAAAGAATAATAAAAGCAATAAAAGGTGATGCTTTTTCATTTTAAAATTAACTAATAAAATTATATAAATTTAACAAATAAATTTTCAATTTGATGCTAACTCTATGTTAATACAATTTTCATTAAGCTATTCATCTTAATCATTTTGATCATGTCCTTCATTTTATTAACTTATTTAGTCAACTTTTTAAAAAATATATATTAAAAATTGGTTTAATATTAATATTATGAATTGTATATATTTACATTAATAATATTGTAGCTTTACTAGATTATCAGTTTATACCTGCTTATCTGCTTTATCTAAAGTAATATTTTACGCATTATTTTTGTTTAAAAGGATATCTTAAACACCTCTGCTTATAATACTTGGTTTTATGTCTTTTTGCATCATATTTTATGTACTTCCTTTTTCTATGTTACTTTCTTTTCGAGAATCTGCTTACTTGTTTTCTAAATCATCTTTTTTTTCTTCATGACTAATTACTTCATCATATCCATCTTTTTCATAATTTATATTCATATTTTAGTAGAGTTTCTTATGGCAGTAAACAATTATGATAATTATCATCGCTAAGAATACAAAAGAAAAGGCCACAATACCAATAAATAAGTTATCATTAGTTTAAGTTGAATCAGAGTTACTTATTTGTATTTACTGACCATTTTACTCTTAATATTATTAATATTATTCTGATAGCTTAATGCATACACCTTATGAATTCTCATCCCCCTTTTAACTGCTATGATATTAATACCCAGCCTAACAAAGTTATGAAGTTTTACAGTCTTAACCTACCTTAGCAACAAAATGATTCTAGCATCCTGAATAAATGCATGATAAATACTATTAACTCCATTATAATCCATCTTAGCATATTTAGGAGGTAGTGCAGCTAGCTGGAGAATATGCAAGCACTCCACTCCCGCAATAAAATAGGCATTATCCCAGAGCTTTAGAGAATATATCTGTACTTGCACAAACTAAATTATTAGGGCAAGCTAATGGCTGACATGCTTAATTACAAGAAAGACATTAGTCTGTGCCAGTGTTTGAGCAATAATTGCAACATAATTCTGATGTTGCGTATATTCCATTTACACAATAAGTAGTTTAAAGGTTCCTTATCTCTATATTCTAGGCTTTTGCTAAGCAGGATTAAGAATCAGCGCTTTGGATATAGCCATCATCACATTCCTCACATAATAGTGTTATTTTATAATTATGATTTTCTATTTACTATATTTATTATCTCTTGCAATTTAAGATACTTTTACATTTAATTATTAAAACAAGTTAGGATATTTTAAGTAATAGAAGATAATTTAATTTCATTTGCTTCTTTTTTTTTAATAAATTCTAGTTTTCTTTTAAATATTTAATAAATGAAAAAATTATAATATCTTAAATTTAATTATCAAAAATGTATGATTTGCTCTTTGAATACTTAGATCTTATTAATTTAAATACAATCACAACAAAATCTTCAAATGGTGTTTATTGCTTTTTGTAGAATTTAAATATTGCTCAGAGAATTGTAGACTTTTCTTCAATATTTAATTAAGAATAATGATAGATTATCCATTATTAAAAATACTATTTTATTTTTGATGAAGAAAACATTTTTTTTAATAATTAGACTCCATATCATGAACAAAAATGAAAATTATAAAATTAATTAGTTAAAAAAAATTAAACAAATTAATAATAACAAAAAATAGTTCTCAAAAATGCAAGATAAACATTTTAGCTTACCTGAGAATAAGAGTCTCTATATTTTAGCTAAAAGGGAAAAAATGACAGATAAATCCTTTTTAGAAAAGGCAGGTGATTTCTTATTTAAATTTAGTAACGAGGCTTATTATGAACATTATTACATAATTAACTTAATAAATTCTAGTTAGTATTATGCATATTAAAAGATTAATTAACTAATATAATGCTTGTTCTTTTAGAGATATATAAGAATTTGATTAATTAATATGCTTTTAAATAATTTTTATCTATTTCTGTATTTCTTATATAATTAATTAATGATTTGTCTACAAAAAATTAATTAAAAAAAAATATATTTTTAGATATGCAAGGGAGTGAAACTTTTGATGGGAGAGACCTGATTTTTTACTGTATATGGTAAATAAGATAAGTTAACACTTTTATTGCTTAACTAAAAGCTCTTTTTTCAGAGTTATTTTTATCTGGAAATGATTAAATAAGTTATTAAAAAATTTAAAAAATGATCTAAACTATTGTATACTTTTAATTCATGAAAATTATTTAATTTATATTGTAATACTATGTTCATATTAATTTTGGTATATTTTAATCCATATTAAAATATCAATCTATAAATATGGATAATTTCATAGATGTTAAAACCCAAGATTACAATGTAATTGCCAAAATCGATATATGATTAATCATTTTACTGCTTTATGAATTTTTGAATCATCTAGGTTACTAACATTTATTTACATCATAAAAAAAAATTCTTATCTATTTTAAATTTATTCGATTATTTGTCTTACTTTTTTGGAATAGTTAAAAATAAAATTGTTTTTTTTATTTAAAAATTAGACACTTTAATTAATGATTTTACATCTTACATTTACAATTAATTTGCTTTTAAATTATTTTTTCTATTTCTGTTTTTTCTTATATAATTAATTAATGAAGTATCTACAAAGAATTAATTAAAAAAATAGATAAATTTTTTGTAAATTTTTGATAAAGAAAGATAAATATATAAATAAGTCAAGCTTTTGTTTTTGTTATTGCAAATTTCGCAAACTAGTTATGTTATAATTTATATATTCTAATTAAGTTATTAATAATTATATTAATTTTATATTAAGACTAATTGTTATTTAAAATGAAATTTTTTATACAAATAAAATATTATTTTATTGAGAAAATAAAATATAAAAAAATAAAATACTTTTTTTGAATTTTTAATTAATTTACACAATTTATTTGATCAATAAGCATTTTTCTACTTTTCTTTTTACAACTTCAAAAAAGAAAAATGTAAAAATAATTAATTTATAAACAATAAACAAAAATAAAAATAAAAACAAAAATAACAATAACAATAACAATAAAAATAACAACAAAAATAAAAAATAATTCAAATGGAAAGTTAAAATTTTAGTTTACCTGAGAATAAAAATCTCTATATTTTAGCTAAAAGAGAAAAAATTGAAGATAAGTCTTTTTTAGAAAAGGCTGGTGATTTCTTGTTTACATTTGGAAACGAAGCTTATTATGAACATTATTACATAATTTAATAGAGAAATTCTGGTTCCTATTATGTATACTAAAAGATATTGATCAACGAATACAACGCTGGTTCTTTTAGAGGTATCGAAGAATTTGATTATACAGAGTAATACAAGAAATAAATTTAGCTATTTAGCTAAATCACAAAAATACTAAATAAAATATCTTCAGGTTAATCTATTGAAAAAGAAATGGAGTAATTAAAATAGTTAATCGGAGATAAAACAAGCTAAATAACTATGAATAATTTAGATGCTTTAGGAGGACATATAGCTAAACTTGCTGTGATTGGTGGAGCAGCAGGTATACAAAAAATTGTAGCATACACATCTTTATAAACATTCAGAATTGTAAATAATGCCCTAGTCAAAGAAGGTATTAAAGGATTCATGAGCATTGGAGGTAAACAATTTCTAAAAGAAGGAGTAAAAGCTGTTGTATCTCAGTAAGGAAAAACTCTTCTAACAGGGACTGTAACCTAAGTTACTTAAAATACAGTAACAATTGGAACA